>ML776831.1:449773-464219 GCA_009831015.1 Picea engelmannii | reverse complement strand
GACCCTAAACTTTCCATCTTCTGACATTGCTCCCACTTGAACCAGGAACCCTCTTTTCCTGCGAGTTACCTTACGCTCTGATACCAGTTGTTAGAAAAACAGGACCGTGGAGCAATAAAATAAAACAAATGCAGAAACAAAACACAGAAGATACACAATACAAGAGAGACACAGATTTACATGGTTCACCCAGTGTGGGCTACGTCCACCAGAGAAATTGCCAGGTCCTTTCTTTATTATTATCTAGCAAAATGAAGGGATACAACCTACAACAAAACCCGTTGCAACTTCCTCTTCTTTCTCTCACAGTCTCCTCTCTTAGAATACAATACTCGCCAACATACATAGACGCAATACATTTCCCTCATAAAAGAGGGTTGCCTTCTAGGGAAAAAAACCCTAACATAATCTCTATTGTTAGATCTACGACCTTATAATGAACGGTCCAGATTTACAATGAAATTACAATATACTTTTATAAGGCAATTTTTGCTTCGGGGGCTTCACCCTTGAACCCCCGCTGGGGGCTCACTTGCCCCTAGACCCCCCAGCTGGGGGGATAGCCCCCCCAGACCCCACAGAGGGGGTACCCCCCTCTGCACTCCCCCACGTGGAAGAGTGTACATACTTTTGGGGTGTAAATACTTCATGGGGTATAAACACGGTTAAAAGTAAAAGACCTCTAAATCAAGAAGATAATCAGGCTCCACAAACAACATCCATGATATACATAATATATGATAGTGGGGTTTTAGCTTTACGCTTTCCCTGAAAAACTTTTTTGTTATGTGTTCTTGATATTTCACTTTGTAATCATGGTTTAATTTCCGCAAGAATATTAGTAGAAGTGATTATGTATTTAACAGTGGCATATAATTGTTAGATCATGAGAATCATGGGAAATACATTAATTGTATTGACATTTCTACAAGTAGTTCGTACGCATAAGAGAAATTTAATAGAGTAGACACATGTGGAGATCAAATGAAGAAAATGATAGCTCAATCTCAAATATTTTATACTCAAAACTCAGAGTTACAAAACACTGTCAAAACTGATCCCAAATTAGTTCTCTCGAGGTTTTTGAAAAAAAATATTAAAGTCCATTACAAAGCTTTGAAATTAAAATGCATTTGTCTCGAGGACTGGGATTGGGGCTCTTGCGATCCATAAAAGTAAATATAGACAAGAAGTGAGTTGTGGAGAGAAGATGGTGGGCAATGACAGAATAACAAGACCTAGAAAGAAGACAAGAAGAAGTTATCAGATTGCGGTTAAACCTTTCTAGTCAAGGAAGCGGAGTAACTGGATGAAAAATTGATAAATAAAGCAAGATGTGATCAGCATACACTTACTATGATGGTCTCTCTCTTATTTTACTTGCTTGCTGCTGTCCTTTTATTCTCCTCGTTGGCGCTTATAGGAACCATCTCAAATGTTGTTTCTTGGCCTTATTTAGTTATTTTATCAATTGCCTTATTAAACCAATATTCAATGTAACTTTTCATTGGCGCAACATTTATTTCATGCCTAATTTTGATATTAAACAATTCACCTTCTAAATCTCTTAGGTCATGAGAAATTCCATGTATTGCCTCCTCAATATATTGATTTTTCATAGAATAATCAACCAGCCAATTATCTATCTCTTCTTGGCCATATTCAATTATGTCATTAAATTTCTCAGTCAATAATCCTTTTAATATCTCCACTTGTTCATCAAATTGTTGCCTTATCATAAACATTGAATTGAGAATTCACTTAGGATCTTGCACCTCATCAATGCTTCCTGCCAAATCTATCTTTGTGAGTCTTCTGAATAATTATTATCTTTTCACTATGGCTTCATTGCATGCTTGGACAATATTATTCAAATTCTTGATTTCTTTCCAATAGGCATTAATTTGTTTAGTTCAAATTGGAGAAGGTAGATAATTTTCCCTCCTTTTCAATTCTATCATGTTTGAGACTTTTATCCAAAATGGTAAAACAACATCTGTGTAGAATCCTTCTTCATTATTTAAATCAGCTTGGAGATATTCATGAAATGCATGTTCCCTTGAACCAAAAGAAACAATATTATTTTATACCTCCCATGCTTCTATTATCAATGACATTCGCCTTTTAATATTTTTCTCAACATAAATTCAGACCGTTGTGAGAAAAATTGAAGATCCCTTTAATTTAATACTGGGTGTAGTTGGTTTAACCATTGTCAAAGGACTAGCCAGGATTGGAAGAGGCATCAAGGAAATTTCCAATTCTTTGATATTCTCCTTTAATTTGGCATTCTCAACCTCTAAACCATCAATATAGTCGTCGAGTGCGTCCCTAGTTTCCCTATGGATTTTGGAAATCTGGGATGGTCGCATATACTTCAGGTCAACCTCTGAGCGGGCCTTTCCCTTTTTATTCTTCTGGTCACTTCTTTCTACAATCAAATTTTTAGATTCTTTATCAAAAACAACACTTTGAAAAGTGAAGGATTCTTCTTCACTAAAGGTCTCATTTCTAATGAATTCCAATAAAGAATCTTGTTGAACCATATTTTCCGGTTGTTCTATTGCAGGAAATATTTTTTCAATATCTGCTTCTAGTTCCATATCCTCCAAAGAAAATCTTTGGATGTCATTTTCTATAAGATTATCTTCTTCCTCTTGCACTGATTTTTTTCTTTTCTTTCTCACGGGAAACTTGTGTGAACTCTCAATTTTTCCAGGGGGAGGATTCTTCTCTCCCCCTCCACTGGAACTACTATTGACAATCTTTTTAATTGGGTGGGTCATTGGAGCACTACTCCTGGATTTAATATTCTTGGGAGTAACAACTGGAGATTGATCACTTCTTTCACTATGACCTTTTCCCCTTTTCTTGTAAAGATCATTACTTCTAAGTAATGTTTATAAATCTCCAACATTCTGTACATGAGTGCTTGGGATGTTAGTGTTACCCTCTTCTTCTTCATTCAAGACAGTTTGAATGAAAGAGTTATTGAACCCCACTAAAAGCATATGTCCAACAAAGATTTTGTTCGAACCAAAACCTTTGATCTTTTCAGCATACATTAAAATCACATTGTTAAAATGATTTCCAAATTCGTCAATTTTATTTATATTTCTGAACATGAACTCTCCAATCTTCCATGGTAGGGGAATAAACTATTTTTTCCTTTTTTCATAGAAAAAATGTAGCCATACGTTATATTTCCTTGACACCTCTGTAATAAATATTTTATCAGATACATGATACGAGAGAAAAGAAGGATTCTCTTTTGAGCAAAATATCCTTATGATACCGTGATTCTCCATTTTTTCTATTGTCCCCTTTTTCTCTAAAAATATGGTAGCTTGATCAGATATCCTTGGAGTGTTTTTTCCCAACAAAATATTTTTGAAGACTGAAACAAAATTATTATAAACTTCATAGAAAAACATAGGGGTATTATGCCTCCATAATTCCTGATACCAAAAGGTAACTGGATTTATTTCACAATTCACCCTCTTTCTGATGGTTAAATTTGGAAATTGACAACAATGCACAATAGAAAATATCAAATAAGAGGCCATAAAGAATCTTTTGTCTTTTTTATAGTGTGATAATTGGGACAAGATTTCGATAGAAATGAGTTTTCCCCAATAAAAAATGTCATGTTCCTGTACTGTAAAATACATAATATATAAAATCATGCAAGAGATAGAAGCAGTTTTTTCCTAACCTGTCAACCTGGTAAATAGACATGCAATTTCTTGATAGGGTTTTTTTAAAGACTCAACCTGGATTTTGGTTATGTCTGCTGGGATAGATGCAGGATTCTCCAAATATTTCGGCAAGAGGTCAAGCCCATTGTTATATTTCTTCAAGAATTCTCTGCAATATTCACCTTTGAAAGTAAGAGTCATCTCTGGCAGCTTTAACATCTTGCGAAAAACTTGAGGTGAAAGAGAAATTAGAGAATGATCCTAGAGTTGTATAATTCTTTGACTTGGTACATACTTTTCCACACACCAAGCAACAATTTCCTTACAATCCAAAACCTCAATAACACACCCATCCCGAGCGATTCCAGATGCCCAAATTGCATCTTTCTATGCAGGAAGAGAGGAATAATACAAATATGCTCTTGACCACTAGACGTTCTAGTCTTAACGACCAAATATATTCATAGTATCACCAAACAAATGTTGTCTAGTTGATGCTACCATAGGTTGATGGGACTATTTCTTCAGCTGAATAATAGTCTCAAATAAATATTTTCAGAAAGATAATGATAATTTAATCCCCTAGAAAATGAATATTTAATGAGATTTAATGAGTAATTCCTTGATCCTTTTGCCATTAATGACGATCTTTTCTAGGCCTGCACAATAATTGTTAGCATTAAATAATGCTTAATGTGTATGGGGAAAAGTAACAAAATGGTGGGGACAGACGAGAGAGAATTTGAATATAAAATTTTCATGAACCTGCCAACTCAAGAACCTATGAACTCGTGGTTGTATAGATGATAAAAAATATACTAAATGTTGAGGAACGGTTGATCGGACTCACATGCAAGAGGAATGAGATACTTTGGAGCTCGATACCCACGACAAGGTTGATGGTCAAAATGTAGATCACAGAACTTGGGGTGTAAAGTGAAGGTCATGGAAAATGGAGACTGAGGGCTCTAACTCGCGAACCTGGGAAACTGAAAAAATGGCTAAGTGTTAAAACAAAATTATGAAATAAGCAAGTGGGTGGAAATGAAGGCCCTCCAACCCGTGAACTTCCCAACCTGTGAAACTGAATATGACTAAGTATAGTAACCAGAAATGGAGAAAAGAAGGGATAAAAGAAAAAGGGAATAAGTGGAGGTGTAGAAAAGGGAAAAGAAATGGAGTAAAGAAGTAGGGAAAATAGGATGTGGAAGGAAAACAAGGAAGCACAAAATGTTCTCAACAAGCTTTAGCCATTGAAACAGAGCTACCAACCATTCTATCCCAAAGAGAGAACAAAGAATGATAAGGAGGTATTGGGTACACCTCAATATGATCCATCGAAGATGGATTTTCATTACGACTGAGAAATTAGGATAATGAACCTATATGTAGTTGTACATCCCCTTTAGGTTAAATAAAATATTTTTTTGATTGAACAAGCGATGGATTTTCATTAGGATTGAGAAATTAGGATAAGGAACCTATATGTAGTAGTACATCCCCTATAGGATAAAGAAAGGATTTTCTAGACTGAACAAGAAATGGAACCAGCCAGTGCACTTAGTGTCATTCCATTCCCTTGGGTTATAATGAAGGATCATTCCCGCTGCACATTATTGGCTAATTCTTGATGCACATTATTCTCTCCTGATTGAATGCGACCTCTGTTCAAAGGTTGAAGGAAAAAAAGAACTTTACTTCCGTCTACTCAAGTGTCTTCCTTTATTCCACATGAGAGTGATCCAGGTGGATATCGGTGGCCACCCACCTTTTCCAACTATCTCAAAACAGTTTTCTGGCAATTTTGGCAATTTACTATTTTTAGCAAGTTTTAACTTTCGGGGCCATTTTGAGGGCCCAAATGAAGGTTTTTCGAGATAAAGGTTCTCAATGATATTCAAAGGCATGATTAAGCCCCCAAAATAAATCTCCTCGACGATACCTTTCCAACGAGATATTATATGCCTAAAACGGAGATCGTATGCGAAAGTTACGACCCCAAGAAGTTGATGTACTAACTTACCCAAACGGGGCCCACATGACTGTTGGCGCTTCATCTCCTAGGGTTAGGTTTTTGGATGTCTATGGTTTTTGGCATTCCTATTTATTGTAAAAGGACCTTTGGAGCCTCATTGTAATCATCTTCTTGCGAATGTGAGTAGTCGTCACATCTCTTCTCAAAGATAAGATGCCACCATTCTAGCGAGTCTTTCACTCTGTATTTTTACAATCTCTGTACATTTCTTTCATTAATAGAAAACATGTATTATTGTATATATGTGCTTATGGTTGCATATCTAATACATTTCTGTTATATTATTGAATATCTGTGATATCTCTGTGCATTTCTTTATTATATCTCCGATCTCATTTCATGCCGAAAATAATCTGAATCGGTGGTATCAGAGTAGGCTGCTCTTGATCATTTTTTCAGTGCATGTCCTTGACGAGGTCCGAGTATAGAAATTTGGGTCTCGAGCTTGTCTCTCTTGAAGACAATCACTCTCACACACCCAAGAAACCCTCAATGGTAGAAGAAAAGAAAAATGACGAAGCAGACGATCCTATCAATCTATTGCTTGAGAAAGCTCTCACGCGACAGAGGGACGAAATGATGAATAATTTTTCCCACATCCTTCAACACCTGCCGATAGAATCAGGCGCATATTCATCAAGTGACCACTTTGGAGGCACCTCACCTTTCAAGGTACAAGTTAACTTTGATATTCCTGTATTTGAAGGACAGATACATGCAGAAGCCCTAGAAAAATGGTTAACTCTACTAGAAGGTTATTTCTTTGCTCACAATTTTTTCGACAAAGAAAAGATCACCTTCACACTCCTTAAAAATCTCCCTCATGTAAAACATTGGTGGGAAACTTACTAGGAGCAAAGTTCCACAGAGGAGTCTGGAATATATGGGGCCAATCCCACTTGGGATTTTTTTGTGGATGCAGTAAAGGAACAGTATTACCCTATTGGAAACTATGAGGACCAGTACATGAGATGGACCACACTACAGCAAGAGAGGGGCCAAGCAGTTCTGGATTTCACCAATACCTTCCATACCTTGCGCACCAAGCTAGGTATCCAAGACTCTGAGCGACATTTGGTTATGAAATACCATGGGGCTCTACACAAATACATCCAGACTGAAATGGATTTTCTGGACATCTCATCACTCGGTGCTGCTTATCGATATGCTATTAAAATCGAGCAGAAATTTAAGCACCAGAACAAATGGGATTTCAGATCTATAAATCCGCAACAACCAAAGTATGACAAAGACATCCCTAACAAACAGTCTCCCAAAAACCAGTCCAAGACACAGGAAAACAAGGGTCACAAGAAGACAAAGAAGGACACTAGAAAATGGTATGATTTCCACAAAAGCCCCCGGCACAACACCGATGAATGTCACTCAAAACAGTCATTGGTGGCCGAGATCAAAGACAAGGAGTCGAACCTTGATTCAGAATCTGATTCTGAAAATACTCGTAAAGGATAGATCATTGACGTAGACCCCACTGTTATTTTCACAACCGCATCAATTCAACCAGAAGAACCAACAGATCCCGAAGAGGGGGAGCGCCTTTTTCATTCACAGATGTGGGTGAAGGGGACCCCACTGCATTTTATTGTTGATAGCGGAAGCCAGAAGAACATCATCTCAACAGAGGTCATCAAACAGTTGGGATTATGGAAAACACCACACCTACAACCATACAACATCGGGTGGCTTCGCCAAGGATGAGATCTCCGTGTCAGCCAACAATGTCAATTGTCATATGGCATCCAACCCTTCAAGGACAAGGTATTATGTGATGTTTCCCCACTGGATGTCTATGATGTTCACTTGGGCCAACCATATATGTGGAAACACCATGTTGTTTATGAGTCTCGACCCCATAGTGTCATTGTTACTTTGGGGGGTCATCTCTACAGAATACCAGAGGTAGTTCCAACTATTGTTCCACCTAAAAAGTTTCACAAGGTAGTATCTCATACTGCAAAATTTAGCCTCTTCACAATCTGTTAAAAAGGAGAACATAAGGACACTGCAACCACTACAACCTCGCCCCAAGCACCTTCTATCCAACAGAAGCAGGTCGACAAGGCTGCAGCAAAGTGAAAATATTCCTTCTGCACACTATCCTCTCATGTATCTCAACTTTTTTAACAGCCTCAGCCTCAACAGGCTCTTGACATACTTCCATAAACTGAGCAACGCGATGTCTCCAACAATACAAGGAGCTCACCAAGATGCAGGTCCAGCAAACGCTTTTCCCTCTCCCCTGGGAACTCAACGCAATGGATACCATTGTTTCCTAAGGAGGGAGGATTGATCCAGGTAGATATCAGTGGCCACCCACCTTTTCCAACTGGCTCAAAACAGTTTTCTGGCAATTTACTATTTTTAGCAGGTTTTAACTTCTGGGGCCATTTTGAGGGCCCAAATGAAGGTTTTTCGAGATAAAGGTTCTCAATTATAAACAAAGGCATGATTGAGCCCCGAAAATGAATCTCCTCGATGATACCTTTCCAACGAGCTATTATACGCCTAAAACGGAGATCATATGCGAAAGTTACGACCCCGGGAAGTTGATGTACTAACTTACCCAAATGGGGCCCACATGACTTTTGGCACTTCATCTCCTAGGGTTAGGTTTTTGGATGTCTAGGGTTTTTGGCATTCCTTTTTATTTTAATAGGGCCTTCAGATCCTCATTGTAATCATCTTCTTGCGAATGCGAGTAGTCGTCACATCTCTTCTCAGAGATAAGCTGCCACCATTCTAGCGAGTCTTTCACTCTATATTTTTACACTCTTTGTACATTTATTTCATTAATAGAAAATGTGTATTACTATATATCTGTGATTATGGTTGCATCTATGATACATTTATGTTATATTATTTAATATATGTGATATCTCTGTGCATTTCTTTATTATATCTCCGATCTCATTTTGTGCCGAAAATAATCCGGATCAGAGAGCATGGTGGAGTCACTCCTAGCTATGGAAAGAATGATATCGATTGCACGAAAGAGGAAGATGTTGAAATCAATGACAAACTTTGTGCTCCAGATGCACTGCCATCCCAAGGATGTATTTATTTTCATGTTTCTCGCACAAAAGAGGAAGATGTTGAAATCAGTGACAGACTTTGTGCTCCAGATGTGCTGCCATCCCAAGGATGTATTTCTTAGGAGGGAAGATATTCTGAATTGATGGAGGCCCCTTCTTGTTTGCAAATCTTGTTGGAGGCATTGGAGGCCGCTTCTTGTTTACTAGCTCATTGCTCTCAATATCTAATATATAGAGACCTAGAGACCCTGAGTACACACAAATATCTTACCAGGTGGAAGATGCATGCAGAAAGAGTGGAGGGTCAGGTTGTCCTACCAGGTATAGGGTGCATGAAACTATAATGTGGAGGGTGAGGGTGCTCATTTTGGAATGAGGAAAAGATATTAGTGCATCAATTAATATGGGTGTCAGTAGTAAATTAATGGTGGTGTCAGTTCAATCAATATGGTTGAACGTGGTTGCTTAATGATTTTTTAAAATCATGTATTTTAAAATGAATTATTCCCTTTGACAAACATTCAAAAATATTTCACATACACCAGGGGGAAATTAGGTCGCATCACCATATTTCAGTTAATGAAAAATTAGAGAGATATATTTCGAAAATTCCAAATATTATTTTGGTTATTAAAAAAATCATTTTAATAAATATTTAAAAAAGAATTTAGGCAAAAGAATCTGAAATAGGAAAAGATCAATAAAATATGACTTTAACAGAAAGTTATAGTCCCTACTTTGACAGAGACTAATAATGTAACATATTCACGATTTTTAAAAGTTACAAAATATCAATAACTCTATGATATTGCAATATGAAAATTAAATATGCAAGAGTAAACTATAAAATGCAAACTCACATTATAATATTGAAGAGATTGTAATCCATCATGATAAAAAATACAAACACTAAAACAATTTCTCAATAAAATTCATGTAAAAAATGAAAAAATATATATATTTAATTGAATGAGAATAAAGAATATAATAATAATATTTTATTAAAATCTAAACCAATCAATAATTTTCCATACAAAGCTTTACAAATTCAACATCACATGAAGACTGGCCAAAGAGGAAGGGCACAATTACATTTAAAAAGAGATTAAATATTTGGTATTTATAATAATGGGCAATGCACTAGTTAATTCATTATTTATAATAATGAACAATGCACTAAGACTATGCATTTAAAAGGGAGAACTCTTATTCCTTTTAGATTATTATTCAGGTGGGTCCAACTATCTAGATATGTGATAAGGCATGCTAATCTAGGAGGAACTACAATCCTGTTTGGATTTTTTAATTAGATCATTATTAGGTATTATAGGATGGATCCTAGTTATCTAGATATGTAATAAGGCTAGATATGTAATAAGGTTAGTTTAGGAGGAACTACAATCCTATTTGGATGTTTTTCGGTGGACCATTATTATTTATTATAGGATGGATCATATTCTACAACAGCCAAATAATCCAAAGACTTACACAAGGTTGCCATCAATTACAATGAATTTTAATGCATCCTCCAACAAGGTTGCCAGTATTATCTCTAACATCTCCTTTTATTACTTACATTAAATGCTACATACTAGAGACTAGAGATTGGATTGGGTTTGTTGGAGGATGTTGAGAGATTCTCTCAACCTCTCCCTCCAAGAGTGGAATTAGTTGGATCTGAATCTAACTTATATATGTGTATTGTGTTGTGTTCATGATATTAATATACAAACTGTTTGTGTGAACTTAATTCTTCCAATTAACAATTTGGTATCAGAGTTGGGGATCACGAATGACTGGCTGAGTTCTGGAGGTAGATCTATGGAGCCATTGTTGTTGCCGGCTTTGTGAAAACTATCCGATTGAGTGCTTGACGAGCTGTTTGAAGATATTAAGAGTATATTTCATATTGATTGTCGACTCCTAGTAGAGCCACCGGTTAAGGCGTAAGGAAGAGCAAGACCATCTTCTATGTAGGAGAAATGCGTAAGGAAATGAACTTTATCGATTGTGCGTGTCAAGAGAAGTGCCACACATTCTTGGATTATTATCGTTGTTTCATTTTCGTGGAGGGAATTGTTGGTTGAAATTTCTGAGGAATGTTTCCATATTGTGTGTGGAGGAGATGATCTATACATGGAGGAGAGAGCACACATTGATCGTTCAGAGGAAAGAGAGAGACGCTACAACAAGAGGTAATATGGAGTCATCTATTGCATTTGAGAAATTTAATGGCATCAATTTTTATACATGGAAAGTCAAAGTACAAATGCATTTGATGAATAAGGGATTGTGGAAACTCATATAGTGAAGAAGCACTAAAAGGGGTTGTTCATAAAGGGGTTGTTCATTTATATGCCTTCACATATAGGTTAGTCTATCCCATAAAACATTTTTTTTTAAAATGAGAAAGAGCATCTGCCTTCTCAAAAATATGGTGGGTTGCACTCTGAGTTATTAAGAGAGATGAAAAATTGGTCCTACGAACTATTTTAGAGTGAAAATGATTTTTCAAAAAAGCATACAAAATCATCTATATATATATATATATATATATATATATATATATATAACTGCTAGTGGATGCTCCAATCATCTAAGTTTTTACTAACAATAAAACCAAACTAATTAGACTCCAACATGGTTGATATAATCAATTCATTAAGTTCAAATCCATGTCTGTATGTTTGCTGAATTTTAAATAATATTCCTTTCATCTATACATGCAAAATGAATACAATTAATTTCTAAACAAGTTACTTTATGGATCAAAATATTGACATGGATGGATAACCAATCAAATTAAATGTAAACTTAAAATACATTCAGTATATATTTGTTGCAAAAGCATCTAATTTCCATGTTCACAATATGATAATCCATACTAACATGGGAATGTAAACTTACAATACATTCAGTATATTTGTTGCAAAAGGATCTAATTTCCATGTTCACAATACGATAATCCATACTAACATGGAGTTGTTTGAAAACCTAAAAGTTAAAAAAATATTGTTATTGTAAGAATGATAACAAACTTGATCTTTGTTATTGTTAATTTCTCAAACTAAAATGTAAAAGAAGATGTAGAGCCATCATTTCTTGTTGCATTTGTATTGATAATTAACTTGGAAATGCTTCCTCTCAATCCCCTAGAAGCAATTGTGTTTTCCCCCAAATCCTTTCTGTTACTTTCCAACATCCTTACAACAACTCTCATAGTTGGTCTTTTATTTGGTGAATGTTTTGAACAAAACAAACCAACATGTACCAAATATAGTAGGCATTTGTACACATTATTTTCTTCAAATTCATCTCCATCCACCTCGCTAAAAAGACTATTTTCAATTACCTCATTCACTTTGTTTGGGTATGCAAAGTTTACCCAATTGTGCAAGTTTAGGTCCCCAACAAACATGTGACTAGTTGGTTCTTTTCTGGTGAGAATTTCCAATAATATAATGTCATAGCTATAAACATCTCCCTGCGTGGAAACTATTCCATTCAATCCATACTCTACAATAAATGAAACATTCATTAAACTTTACTTGATCAATCAATACAATATTGTTGATGAAAGAAGAAAAATGAAAATGATGTTTAAAAAAGGCATACCTGGGGCAATGTAGTCAATTGATCCTCTAAAAGAAAGCGATGAAGCATGTGAATTAGTAGAGCTTTCACCATTTAATTTTGCAATACCAAAATCCGTTATATGGCCTAACATATTTTCATCCAAAAGTACATTGCTAGGTTTTATATCACAATGCACTACTTGTACAAAAGAATCATGATGAAGATATTCCATGGCATGGGTCACATCAATGGAAATGTCTAATCATGTTTGCAACCTCAATCCACACACATCCTCTCCATTGTCATCTCTATTAGAATACAAATGTTTCTCTAAGATTCCATTAGACATAAACTCGAACACTAAACCTTTGAAATGGAGGTTGGAAAATGAGGCTATAATTTTTACCAAATTTCGATGTTGAATCTTTTGCAAGACATTGCATTCTTATTTAAAACTCTTCTCACCCCGATCATTTTTCAATTGAAGAACCTTCACAAGGATAGGTGTGCCATCGTTCAAAATACCTTTATAGACTAACCCAAAGCTACATGTTCCCAGCAAGCTATGTGAATCTCTTGATATGAGATCCTTCAATGCTCTAACTTTTGGAAAATAGCTCTTGAGACATGAATGTACTCTATATGCATATTCCATTGAGTACATAGAAATCTTAAAAGCAGACAACATAGTATAAAAGCAATAGCCCCACTCACTGACAATTGTTGTTGGACATGGATATAACTAGAATAGGTTTGGTCCACAAAGGTCAGGATTTCCACTTAAGGAAATGACAATCGATTGATTTGCAAAAAATTCTCCTTTCGAAATTTTCCCAATGAGTTTGTTAAAATATAAGTTGAAATACCGAAGCATTTTCAACTTGTTGAGAGTAATTGGTATTGTCCTTGATAAGAAGTTGGAAGAGAGATCTAGGCTCATAAGACTTTGTAAATTTTCAAGTGAATCTGGAATAGAACCTTGAAAGTAATTTTGAGATAAATTAAATGAAAGTAGTTCAACACAGCTTCCAAGTGTAGATGGAATGACTCCACTCAAGTGATTAGCAGAAATATCTATAACTTGAGCCATTGCAATTTTACCAATCTCCATAGGCAATGAGCCTTCTAATAAATTCCAAGACAAATTCAAATAGAAATTTATATTATAAAGTTCAACAATTTCATGTGGTATGCTTCCAATGAGTGTATTGTGTGACAAGTCTGAGCAATTCCAAATTTGTACAGTTTCCTAAGTTGGAAGGTGTGCTTCTTGATAATTGGTTGTGATGAAGGAAGAGAAATCTTAGTTGTTTGAGGGGTACAAGGGAATTGAGAATCTTCCTAGAGAGCATGTTTCCACTAATTTCCAAGAGACTAAGTCGTTGTAATTGTTCAAATTCATTAGGTATGTCTCCTTGTAATTTGTCATTTCCCAAATCTAATCTTTTTAAAAATTTAAGGTTTCCTAAAGATGGGATGGTACCATTTAAATAATTTCCAGATAAATTTAGATACATTAGGTTGCTAAGATTTCCTAATTGTGGAGGGATGTTTTCTTCTATCAATATTATTTAAAATGGAGAGAGCAGAGTAGTGCAACAATGTGCATGGGAGAATCTATGTGAAGGATTCTCAGGCCTATTTATAAACAAAAAGAGAGGGAGAGGGGTGTAATTATTTACAAAGAGGCATTTGAGGAGGTGTAGTTGTTGACGGAGACTAGAAAGTTTCGGCGTGGTGAAGACGGGCTAGAGAGCTGTAATTATTGACAAATACCGGAAAGTTCCGCCGTGGTGGATATGGGGCGGAGGCATCAGATGGTGTAGAGGCATCATTTAGAGGTGTAATTATTGACGGAAACCAGGAAGTTCCACCAAAAGTTTTGGCATGGTGGAGGCATCAGAGGAGGTATAATTATTCGTCCGCTCGTCAACACAAAAGAAAGACTTGCAGAGCATAATTCAACATGATGGAGACCTTCCACTTTGGTGAGTTCCAGTAGTAGCAGTAGTATATGCACATATTCTCCGCACATAAAAATATATTTATCATGGTTTTTGCATCCCACATTCGATTATTATTTT
>ML776831.1:404812-449723 GCA_009831015.1 Picea engelmannii | reverse complement strand
CAACATGATGGAGACCTTCCACTTTGGTGAGTTCCAGTAGTAGCAGTAGTATATGCACATATTCTCCGCACATAAAAATATATTTATCATGGTTTTTGCATCCCACATTCGATTATTATTTTTTTAATCATGGTTTTATTTTTTTTTCTTTGTCCTACCCTGGCCTCCCCTTCGGTAAAATTATTTGAATCATTTTTTAATAATTATAATAATTAATAACAACGTTGTCATTACTAATTGCAAATTCCAAAAGCTTTAAAATCCACATTTCCACTTATTAATTCTACTTTTTATAAGAAAAACAATCTATATAACAATTGTCCCTATAATAATTTAGAACAAGATATTTATAGTTTGAAAAATGAAGGTAATATCCTCTTTAATGCTAGGACTGCAACTAAACAAGCTACTATTTTAAGTATTGATTCCAACCATAATCCTTTATGGCTAGATGAGGACTTTGTTTAATTGAATAGCTACAAAAGATGCTCTGAAGACCTAATTGAGAATTTGTTTGGCACTGAGTTGGTCAAGCACTCCATCTCTCAATACCTAATAATTTGCAATGGAGTAATGAAGTGGCCAAACTCCAACCAGATGACTTGTATCCACGGGCGGCTAGGTAGTAGTGTTGTAGATTATGTGATATTTGATATCCTCATTTCCAACCAAATAGCAACTTTTGACCTTTTAATGACCATGAGCTTGACTCTGATTATAAACCTTTAACCATAACTCTAAAAAGTTTCATGCATAGGAGCGCCATTGAAGAGAATTTTGATAATCAAAGGAATTTTCATTTTGACAAAAGTAAAGTTGAAATTGTCTTAAAGGATTTAAATAGTAAATTAAATCTCATAACTTATAAGGACAACATTGAAAAACTCTATCATAATTTTACAACTACCCTTTCAACTTCTATTAACAAGTTCTCTTTCGAGGTGTCCTATAAAAAGAATAATAGAACGACCCACCATTGGTATGATAAAGAATGTAAAATTGCTAGGAAAGCCATTAGGGATGCTTCGAATGAGTCCTTAAAAATCGATAAGATCAATACGTACAAAGCCCTAATTAAAAGAAAAAAAAAAGGTACTATATCAATAAATGGCAAGAGCAACTTTCACAACTATATAAGTTGGATCTCCTAAGAAGCTCTTGAGCCAAATTCTAAACCAAAATACTAAAGAAAATAATAGGATTCCCTTAAGGGACTGGAATTCCTACCTTAAAAGTCTTTACGAGTTCTCTAATGCCATGGACACCATTTCTATTGTCCCTACAAATGAAGAAGTTTTTTCTTTAGATGACATAGAGTTCGAGGTTAAGCGACTTGCAAATGGGAAAGCTAAGGACATTGAAGGCTACCAAGCTTAAATTTTTAAAATTGGAGGGTCTATCCTTATCCCTCACATACACAAGCTCTTCAATTTAGTATTCAAGCATGGCTTCCCTAAACCCTAGACGAAAAGCCTCATTGTTCCTATTTTTAAAAATGGGGATACAAACATTCCCTCTAATTATAGGACCATTATGATTAGCCTGATTTTAGCCAAGCTTTATGGAATTATTTTGGAAAAAAAGATTAACCTTTTGCTAGAAAGTCACGGTAAAAGAGCTAAAGGCCAGGCTGATTTTAGGAGATATCATTCAACTGTGGACCATCGTGTTACCTTTAGGATCATTGCAGAGGAGTTCCACAATACTTTGTTGTTTTTTTTACTTTAGAAAATCTTTTCACATGGTTCCCAGGAAAAACCTTTGGAATAGGTTGGAAGAGATAAAAGTGCCTCTCGAGTTGAGGGTTGCTGCAATAAGGATGTATGAGAACATTATTGTTAAGTTTAAAAAAAATAAGGGCTGGTCAAAACAGGTTGTCCCTTGTCCCCTACCCTTTTTGGCATATACTCAAACAAGGATGGCATAAAGATGCCCGGTCTTGGATAAACTATTGGGGAATCATGGAAGACACCATTTTGCAGAATAAAGATACTGTTAAAAAAAATGTCAAATCAAAATTTAAGGAGAAACTATGGTGTGATAAATAGTTAGAGGAAAAAAGAAAATGAAGGTATTATAAGGATGTAATCAACCCTAATCTAGAAGATCAAAATTATCTATCCGTTTTTCCAAGTGTAAAGAAAAAAATAAGCATTGCTAAGATAAGAACAAATTCTTATGAGCTCCATAGTGAAACAGGGCATTGGTCAATTCCTAAAATTCCATGGGATGAAAGAGTGTGTCAGCTTTGTGACATAAAGAAGGTTGAAGATGAAAAACACTTTCTCTTAGATTGTCCAACCTATACCCATATTAGATCTCATTTTCAAAATATTTTTCACACTACCAACCTTCCTAACCTCTTAACTCAACAAAAGTATGGTGATCTTGTAAAGCTTTTCTTAATTCTTTGAGCATAGAAACAAAATTCTAAAGAAACGTAAGTAATCACTTACCCTCTTAACATCCGATAGACCAATTCACTCTTAGTGGACGTTAATCATCATCATTATCATAAAAATGTGTATTATTTATTTAATTTTCAATAATTTGTTATTTAATTTAAAAAAAACTATTAAATTAATAAATATTTAAATTTTTTGTAAAAATAAATTATTAAATAATTTTTAAATTAATAAAATTTTGAAATTTTTATTAAAATAAATTATTAAAAAATGATTATATAATACAAAAATCTTTTTAAGATAAAAAAAAGTCTTGAAAATTTCCACTAGAATACAAATTATGCTTTAGCAAGTGATGATAAAGTTTATTTTTTTTAAAGAAACTATTCTCCCAAATTTCTTGTAAATTATAATTTTTTTTAAAGAAACTATTCTCCCAAATTTCTTATAAATTATAACTTTTTTAAAGAAACTATTCTCCCAATTTTTTTATAAAGTATTATTATTTGATATAAAAACAATGATAAGTCATAGTTTGAATTTTTCAAAAATAAATTATTTAATAATTATTAAAAAAAATAAAGTTTTTTCAAGAAAATTATTTTCTCAAATTTCCTTAACTTAATATAAAAATAAATTAAATTAAATTTTTTTAAAATTTTATTAAAAATGAAATTTTTTATTAAAAAAAAATTATTAAATAATTGTACAATTCTCTTTAAAGTTTTTTTTTAAATGATAAAATTAGCATCTATAAAATTTTCATAAATATAAATTATTAAACAAAAACAAATTATTAAATAAAAAATTCTTTGAAAGGAAGTTATTAGATAACACAAATTTCTTTCAATTAAACAAGTTTTGGAAATTTCCAATAAACCTTAATTATTTTCCATAAAACATAAATTATGTTTATAAAACATAAGATTAAAAAATCTTAAAATTATTTTTTATTTAATATATTAAAAATAAAAATATATTTAATATTAAAAATAAAAATAAAGTTAAAAAGTTATTTAATATTAAAAATAAAAATAAAGTTAAAAAGTTTTTAAAATTTATAAAGATAATTATTCTTCAACAACACTCCTTGAACAAACCCATCATATCGTTTAGAAAATCAACAACATTTCACTAATTTATTCATAAAAATACTTAGAATGTCATGTTAGGTGAATATCATTTTTTTATTATTTAATTCTTATCCTAAAAAAATTAATTAACATAAGAATATGTATTTAAATTTCCATTAATTAGGTCCGCAGGGGTTTGGTCTAGTGGCCAACGGACGTACTATTAAGGTATTTGTGTTGTTACGTAGGTTACGAGTTCAAACCTCGATTTATTTGGAGGCGTGCTTGCGGGCTATGCGATTCTCCGTAGGGGTTATAAGGTAGCCGACAGGATTCAACCCCATGTCGCGTGACTACGATATTGCCACTGCTACCAATTCCCCTAGTCATAAAAAAAAAAAAAAATCATTAATTAAATAATATTTATTGTTTTTTTTCTATTTTAATATCTTGTTCGTTTTGATGTTAATGTGAAAACTGTCATGACCTTATAGGAAAATTGATCAGATCTTGTGATCGTTCACCTCCTAAGGGCATTCGACACGGTGACGGTTCTTACTTGGTTTCTTGGCAAACCAAGAATACTTTGTTCGGACTACGCCTCTTCACCTAGATCATACCCATAATCCATTCTAGGATACCGACGAGCCGCACTCCTACTCTAGTGCAACTCTTTCTTACTTAGACAATTGTTAACACGGTTTAATACTTAGTCTTATTTATGCATACATCCATGAACATGATAATCTAAGAGAATAATTGTGGAACAAACAAAGACAAACACATAAATAGTGTGGGAGACACAAACCATGCCTAAAACCTAACTAAGTTTTTGTTATTCTGAAACAGTAACAATATGAGCTCTATTAGCTTGGTTTACAACATGGAAAAGTCAAACGACTCACCTCACCTCACCAATACACTCAATAAATAGATCCCTCCCACCAATATTCTTTGTCGCATTCATCTTCACAATCGCCTACGGTGCACCTTAGACGTGCCCATAACCGCAGACTTGTTTTCCCTTTGTTTTCACAGACTTTCACCAAGCTAACACATATTTCGGTTATGCCACACACATGCCTCCTGCAGACCTGCGTTTCCAGACTTCCCCAAAACCTCCGAAAGCATCCAACTCTTGGCTAATTGTCTTCCATATTGACAATTGTGCCTCAATTCATTGCCTCATACTTGTCCTCTCCAAATCCTTGCCAAAAATTCTCTATGCCTTCCTTTGGTTGCATGCCCTTGCTTTTATATGAACTACAAGGATCATTTGTATGAAACATCATGTCTCTTCGAGGTGTCGCGTCCCTTCATGAACCCACACTCAAACGACTCGTCTCACCCCATTTGTGGACTCATTGCACCCATCCAAGCCCATGCACCCATCAACTGTTTGTCTCTTGGATTGGCTTGCCCCATCCTTGGGCGCGCACCCCTTTCCTTGTGTGCTCTTTATTTTCGATTGTTGTAATGCACCTCATTTTACAAATTTAAACATATAATTTCTTTCTAGTTTATCTTAAAATTGATATTGTGAAAGTTATTGAAAAAAGAGTTATGTGGAACTATGTCATCATAAACATCGATGAGGAATATTTTGTAACTTTTATTTTTTATTTTATTTAATTAACAAGAGACAAATCGATTAGGGAATCCAAATACAAAGAGTAAATCATTATTTCATGGAGGAGTGAAAAGGATGAAACCACAAGAGTGAATTGTTGTCCATGGGACAAGTGGAACCCTACTCCCAAATGTGTGGGATGTGAGGGAGCAAGCTAGCACAAAAGTCGGCCATGAAGATTCCCTAGGGTTAGGGATGAGACCAACTTGACAAGACCTAAACAAAGTTATCAATACAAGTATGTTATGAGGCAAGACACTGTTGAGTACTTGTGAAGAAAAGAGTTTGATGGTTAAGTGAAGAACTAAACTCAAAGAAATATGGGAAAGTTTATACAACTTCCAATCCCCATGTAATAATGACTTAGGCTCGAGGATGACAAGGAGAAGTATATTTGACTATCCATATATATGGTTCAGAGGAACTGGTTCTATACTTAGTTTGTTTCCCATCTATTGAAATATGCTCATATATGTTCTCTTATTTTATTTATCTTTATTTACTAATGATTAACCAATATTACAATACATAATGTTTGCAAAATCTACAGTATTTATTTATAACTAAATGTATATTGTGTTCTATTTATTATTGAACTATTTGCAACAAGAAACGTTAACATGCTTGTAGAATGATATTTTTTTGTGGCTTGTCTATTACTTATTAGAACAACAAGGAATATATAGAACAACAGTGAATATATAGAAGAGTTTGTAGAATGTTATCTTCTATGAAAATTTTATTATTTATATATTGCAAAGGAGTTTGTAGAATGTTATCTTCTGTGAAAGTTTATTATTTATATATTGCAGTGAGAAAGAAATACACATAGTTTATCTTTTATTTTGAAATAGGTTTAATTATCCAGAAGATGACACATAGTTTATCTTTTATTTTGAAATAAGTTTAATTATTCAGAAGATGAAGACAATATTGGTTGGAAACAAAAAGAACCCATTTTGCACACAATAAAGATGTTACAAAGTTGTTTATATGTGTTATACATTTATGTATATTGGTTTTTATTGAAGTGATTTAAAAATATTTTCCTCAAGGGGATATATGAATGCACATTAGATAGAATATATTACAACATGCAATTCGAATAATGTCTTAAACCCAAAACTAAACTAGAACCATGATGACACATACATGATTCATAGCGACCATTTCGATATGGTGTGGAAATAAATAACATAAAATATTAAGAAAAGAAGAACTTGTATGAAGCCATTTGACCAGGGTGTCTTGGACTTAAGCAACACAAAGAAGTATTGTAAATAGTTTTCTTATATAACATGAAGCATTATGTTACCAAAATTTATACACAAAGAGCCGAACTGTGAAGAAATCAAAAGGGTATATATGTAAATATATATAAAAAAATTATAACAAGTGTGTAGGAATTAAGAGCATAATAATCACAGTGTAATCCTAAACTTTATACATAAGAGTTACACCTAGTTTCAAGACTCTTGAATCAACCCTTCAAATATAAAAATCAATTTTTAAATCATGGTGATATTTTATGAGGATTAAAAGTTGAGCTCGTGACATTTTCAAAAAGATTATTTTCCTACTTAATCACATAAGCTTGGTGAAAGAGACTAACACAATGACACCACCAAATTGGTGCTCTCAACATCATTTTTATTGAGAAATACCAAAACCTAAGAGAAATGCAAGTGGGTATTCTCCAACTTAGAGAATAAGCCAGGGTACCTAATCTATTGTTTTTCAAATGAAATGGACCATGCTCCAAAGGGTGTCCTCTTACCCTGTAAGTAATCCATTTACAAATCCTTGAATAAAAAAGTAAAGTTAGAAGAGGAAAACTTGAGGCTACAAAATGAAAAATAATATTCAATTTACCTTTGCAAGTAGGTGGAAAACAAGTATTATATTCAGTTCTTGGAAATTTGTTTGTACAAACCTAGAGAATTCCTGTGGACAATAACACAAAAATAAATTAATTACAAGTTAATGGAAAATAAGTGTTGGATGCAGGACTAGTCAGGAGGAAAGGCTATTTTTGGGAAGAGAAGCATGAAAGGAATACCTAACGACTCTAGGGTTAGGGTTTTTGTAATGTATTGAAATGCCTGATGAGCCAAGAATATAAATAGGTAGTACTTAGAGGAAGAAAGGGGTCGATCGAGGAAGAGAGAGTTGTAAATACTGTATGAGTCAGTAAGCTAGTGATCTAGGGAAGCTATGGGTGACCCGATCTCGAGGGTTAGATCACAGGCTGAGGAGCCTGGTGCGATCTAGTCAGCCTCACGGGGATCGAGGAGCCTATTGGAGAGATTAAGATCTAAGATTGTAAACACATGCAGCATGACATATTAATGAACCACAATAAAGATCTTGAGAGCCAGATCTTTGTGGACGTAACCTAGGAGGGGGTGAACCACGGTAACACCTATGTTATGTGAATGCATGTATGTGTCTTTATTGTTGTTAAATGGTGAATGTTAGATGAATGAATTAACTAGTTAGATTTGGTATTTCACATGCATGAATCGATTGATTGTTATAATTAGATGTTAGACTTAATAAATAAATATTACAAGATACAAATGCAGATCTCCACTCATTCCCAGGTTTCAAACACCTAAGTATTTCAAACACCCATAGAACTATCTCGGGTGAGACTGCACATTACACTTTGTGTGTTGCGTCGCCTTCTGGTCTTCCAGAGGGGCCGATAGTTTTAGAGGGATTTTGGTTGGGAGCTTATCAAATCTGAACCGGGGTCAATCTATGATGGTAAGGTAGGATCAGAATAGCCAATAAAGAATCCTAAAGTAGAGAGTTAAAATCCAACAAGTGGTTTCATTGTTGGTTGGTTGGAATAAGATGGGATTGAGTATATGAGATTTGCGGAAGACGCGTCAAAAAAATGACAAATCGGATGACAAGGTGATGAGAGAATGAGAATATAAAAGGGGATATTGAGATCGTTGAATCCAATGAAGGCAGAGATAGAAAGATGGTTGAAAACAAAGGAGTTGGAGTTTGCGTAAAAAGATAACATAAACCCAAAGTTGACACCGCACAAATATCTGGACAAGTATGTATTTAGCGACTTGCATGAAGTATTTTTTTGTGATTTCCCGCATGTATTGCAGTAGTGGATACAAAGGTTGAAAGAAAACCATACCAAAAATTGGATCAAGTAACTAGAGTGGAATCCTGAAGATATCGCGCAGTTACAACGAGTTGATAATAAGTTTACGCAGCCAGTAGATTTCTGGCTAGACAACATTGTTGCAGGATTTATCACAGAATTTGTAGTATATACCGCAAAGTCTTATAGTGCAGCAGAACAAGAGTTCTTGAAGGGACCTCGAGGTAGGTACATCAGATTGTTATATACTTCTATTAAGATATTACTATATAACAAAGGTGTAATGACAATGGAGTTAGACAACTAAACTTCCCTACGTGCATGGGGGAAGGGTGGAAGCACTGACAAGAGAAGAAAGAATGGAAGGAGAAACGGATAAAGGAAAGAAGGAGAAGGCCTTGGACCCAATTATGATGGACAAATACCAGATCAAGAGGATCATGGAAACAACTGGAAAAACATGCAGTGGAGTACCCCACCAATATAAGGTGAACACCAAGAAGAGAGTCGTAGCTGCGAGGGAGGGCTTGGAAAGTGATGAAGAAGAGGTAGAGGATCTTCGGGCTATGGAAAAGATTGAGGAAATATTGCACATGACATATGAGAGGAAGACGAGAGGTCCAAGAGCGAGAATAGAAGGAAACACTCTGATCCATATCAGTGTTGGTGTGGAACCCATAAACCCATGTGTGACTAATACACCAAGAAGAACACCACCATTTAGGAAACCAAATTATGGAAGAAGGAAGACAATAGGAAGTAAATCTACATAAGGAACAACAACTGGGGGAGCCAGTTCATGAATCATTAGTCAAGTATCTATAGCACATGGAGGTAGTAGTTCAACATTTAGGATGGCAGGACATGATCCCACCATCAAATTACCATAATTCAAAGGAGAAGTATCAGACGAAGTGAAACAGATCACAGAAGAGGACACTAAACTTGCGCAGTTATCTATCACACTAAGAGATCGCGCATTGGATTGGTACATGACTTTAGCTGCAAACAGTCCGTCAGGAACAACCAAAACGATTGGAGATATCAAAAAGATATTGATAAATGAATTTCAGAAGCCTAGTTCAGAGGATCAATACATGAATGAGATGATAGAGATTATATAGAAACTAGGAGAATATGTATGGGAGATTGACTAGAGATTCAAACGATTGAAGGGAAAGCTAAAGTATGTCATGATAGATATGCAACATAGGCATATGTTCATCAATTCACTACTACCACACTTGAAATACCCTTTGAGACAACAAAAGTTTCAGACATAGGCAGAGGCTCTACAAGAATCCCTACAACTAGAAGAGAACCAGTATCAAAAGGCATATCCATCCATAGAGGAGTTGAAGAAGGATCTGAAGAACTTAACATTCCATCTAAACCAGAACAAAGGTAAGGAAAAAAGAGAAGTTTTTTGGTATACCACATGTAGGACAGAAGGACACCATAAGAATGAATGTCCAACATTCATGAAGTACATGGCAGCAGGAATGACAAATCCATTGCCAATAAGAGGAATATGGTGTGAGATCTATAAGAAACAAGGGAATGATTCATATCACTTCCCAATGATGCAGAAGTACCAGACAATACCTAAGAGTTCATATTGCAACTTTTGCAAGTCAGTAGGCCATGATGACAAAGATTACAAAACCATGGGCCTCATGAGGGAAAGAACATCAGATGCTTACAGGGTGTAGGAAGAAATGATGACTAGGAAAGCCGCACCATATTTTAACCAAGTACTGGCCCCATATAACATTGCACAGCAGCAGTATAACACTATGCAAAAACAATATAAAATTGCACAACCATAGTACAATACCACCCAACCACACTATAATCCTGCATAGTATAACCAGGCGCCTCAGTATAATGCACCACGAGGAGATCGAGGTGGATATAGAGGTGGAGGAAGAGGAAGAGGAGGCTTTGGAAGAGGCATAGGACCAATGGTATGCCAGAATTGTCAACAACTAGGACACTATGCAATAGAATGTCCACTTCCACATGCGATGTGTATCTATTGTTGCGCATAAGATCATGACACAGAAGAATTCCCTACACTGTTGGGAAAGATCCAGGAAAAGAGAAATCAAAACAATCAGAATGTTCAATTGATTTTGGTAGAAGCAAGGGATGAAGGAAGAAACATCAACATAGTTACGCAGGGAGGAGCTAAGACAGGAAATGACGTAGTAAGACAAGATCTAATACAACACTAATGGGTGAACACGAATGTCGAACCAAAGAAGTAGTTTGATGCATAGAAAGAAAATGAGATATTCAAGAAGGTCAAACAAGAATTCGTGAAGCCAGACATTGCATCGACATCAACTGTGCAACATAATAAGGAAGTGCCAGCATATGAGATGCCTCCATCGCTGGATCACACCAAAGAAGCATAGCCCCTCGGACAAGTAAGCACGATTAAATTTTTTTTTCAATCCTGCGTTAAACTACTAAATGATCCATCCTCTGTTAAAGTATTAAAAAATATGCTAGAAAGATGTAGCATAGAGGCAGAATGAAATCTAGAATAGATTACAGTTAATCAACTACATACAAGGAGGAGAACAAACAGAGAATTCAGATTGAATTCCAACATTGGAGATTTCAACATGAGAGATATTATACTGGATTTAGGATCCAAAGTAAATGTGCTACCCAAGAAGACATGACAATGTATGGGAGAACCCACATTAGGATATTCACCTGTTTAGCTTAAACTAGCAAATAAACACAGAGTTCTACCGATTGGAAGACTAAAGGGGGTGACAGTAGATCTGGATGGAGTGTTCACTAAAGACAATTTAAAAGTAATAGAGATATTAGATGGCACAACACCTTATCCGACATTACTTGGCTTGGATTGGGAATTTGACAACCAGGCCATAATCAACTTAAAGACAAGGAAGATGAAATTCAAGTTAGGAGAATACAGAGTCATTGTTCCATTGGACCCTTCAGAAGGGAAAAGGTTTGTAGAACCTACTTGTTTAGACCTTGAGGAAATTAACAAGTTGTACAGAAAAATATCACAAGAATAAGATTATGTGAACCCAACTGCAGATGGGGTGCTCAGTTGGAGATGCATCACCTCATGCACATCAGACTCAGATATGGTCTTGGACAATTGGCAGCAGAGGTTACATGAAGTCTCCATAAGAATATGTGCAAGAATAGATCATGTAGTCAGATGGGTAGGTACGAAGATAAGAGAACCTCCCAAATTCCATGGGGTGAATGACTTAGAAGCGTTCTTAACATGATACAAAGATGAAGTGTTAGAAAATCAGAGGCTCTTATCCCTGGATATATCACTCAAGGAAACACCTACTAGATGGTGGGGTGTGAACAAAGAAATAGTTAAGGAATAGTACCAATGTAAGAAGTTACTGCGCATTAGGTTTGGCATAGAACAGGGAAGCAACCAGTTGCAAAAATATGACAGAAAGGGAGCACCAAAATAACACTTAGAGAAGTGTAGAATGCTATGGAGGATGATACCACCAGAGGAATGGCCTCATCATTTTGTTCACACATTAACACGGATTCCAACAAACTGGTATACAGACTAGGAATTACGCAGAGGAACTACAAAATTGACAGTATTACAACAAAACTTTATAGTCACTTTCTCATTTGAGCATGGGAACCCCAACATAAACTCAGCACTTAAACACATTAGAGGGGCGATATTCATTAAGGAACCAAAAGTTTAACTCATGATAGAAGAACAACAACAAAATAGACAAACAGTAAAAGAACTATTTTCATGCTACCATGTGTAGGAAGAAGCACCAAATGAAGATGACCTGCGAAACATTCAGATTGCAGAGGTTGAAGGTGAAAGAGAATTGGAAGGTCCCCCTATGGAATCATAAGTATTTTTTGTGCCGATCAAGGTGAAGAAAGTCAACATTGGGACAGTTGAGAATCCCAAAATGGCTAGCATTGGAGACTACCGGGATGAGAAAACAGTGGAAAGCATAATAGAGTTACTGCGCGAGTACATTGACCTGTTCCCAATAACATTCATAGAAATGAAAGGAAAATAAGGAGAGCTATGAGAAATGAATATACCTCTTAGATCTGAGGCAAGACCAATCAGAAAGAGACCATATAGACTAAACCCTATATATAAGAAAAAATTCAAATCCGA
Source organism: Picea engelmannii (assembly GCA_009831015.1). Taxonomy (NCBI): domain Eukaryota; kingdom Viridiplantae; phylum Streptophyta; class Pinopsida; order Pinales; family Pinaceae; genus Picea; species Picea engelmannii. Next base: position 437,308 of record ML776831.1, on the reverse strand, counting down.
AGTTGATAGGATGTTGGAGGCTGGAATCATAGAAAGTGTTAAGCCCTAATATTGGCTCATTACCCCTTAATTGAGGCATATCACATTAGTAATATTATTTTATTTATGTCGGATTTATTCCATTAGTTGTAAGTATACTTCCTAGTCTCCTATATATACCAAGGAGACATTTTCATTTGGAATCATCTTGTAATTGTACATTTATGCAGGCATAAGGAGGTTTCCCCCTCGAAGAGGCTTATTATCTGAATTTATCTCTTTTTCAAGGCGTTGAGTACTTATTATGAGGTTTTTCTATGATATATTGATATTTGGTTCTTAACAGAACGTGTAGAGGAATCTGAATGGGTAAGCCCTATGGTAGTTTAGGAGAAAAAATAGGGAGGGATAAGGATATGAGTTGACATGAGGAAGTTGAATGATGTGTGCCTACATGACCCATTCTCTACTCCTTTCACAGATGAGGTGTTGGAGAACATAGGAGGACAAGAAGCTTATTCATTCACTAATGAATTCTTAGGATACCATTAGATCAAGGTAGCTCCAGAAGACAGGTACAAGACCACTTTTTCCACTGAATAGGGATCCTACCAGTACACAGTCATGTCATTTGGATTGAAGAATGCACAGGCAATATTTTCCAGAGTAGTCATAGTTGCATTCAAAGAATTCATCCACTAGTTCCTAGAGGTATATCTAGATGATTGGATAGTCTATAGTCTGTTGAAATACCATGTAGGGGTGTTGAGGATGATGTTATAAAGATGAAGGCAGTGTCAGATATCATTAAACGTCAATAAGTGCATCTTCGGAACACCCTTTTGGATATTATTGGGCCATATAGTATGTAAACAAGGCTTTTTAGTAGATCCTGCCAATATTGCAGTAATTGTTAATCTACCACCACCAAAATTAGTACGCCAGTTAAGAGAAACATTGGGACACACATGATACTACAGGAAATTTATAAAAGGGTATGCACAGATCACTACACCAATGGAGAAATTGTTAAGAAAAGACAACAAGTTTCAGTGGAATGAGAACTGTCAGTGAGGATTGGACACCCTAAAAGAGAAGATGATAACCACACCAATACTAGTATTCCCATATTGGTAAAATACATTCCATGTGCATGTAGATGCATCATCCATAGCACTTGGAGCTATTCTGGTGCAACCAGGATCAAGAGAATTGGACCATCCAATAACATTTTCTAGAAGAAAACTATTAGAATCAAAGAAGAATTACAATACCACAAAGAGAGAAGGCTTAGCTATGGTCTATGTGCTTCAGAAGTTCATACATTACTTATTGGGAAAAGTTTTCAATATGTTTACAAACCATTCAGCTCTCAAATACCTCATCAACAAGCCAGTCTTGGGGGGGATAATTTGTAGATTGTTGTTGTTGTTCTGGGAATTTGACTTGGAAGTGATAATCAAACCAAGGAAGTTGAATGTAGGACCTGATCACCTGTCGAGGATCATTAATGGAGAGGAACCTACGAATCTAGAGGAAAAATTCCCCGACACACAATTATTTTCAGTCCAAGTAGCTGATGAATATTTCAGAGACATCATTCAATACTTGAGTATAGGGACTTCGCCACAAGAATTCAACACTACACAGAAGTAAAATCTGATAGTCAGGGTTGCAGACTATCAATTGATCATATGACACTTATACAATATGGGTGCCAACAACATCTTGAGAATATGTGTACTAGAACATGAAAGACCTAGGATTCTAGTCGAATCCCATGAGGGAATAGCAAGAGGACATTATGCAGGAAAATCTACCACGCATAAGGTATTGCGTGCAGGAATATGGTGGTCGATTGTCCACAGAGACTCAAAGGACTACTTCTAGAGATTTGATATATGTTAGAGGGTTGGTAAACCAAATAGATGGGACAAGATGCCCCTGATACCACAAGTAACCTTGCAGGTATTTGACAAGTGGGAAATAGATTTTGTGGGACCAATTAACCCACCAACAAGAAGATCGGGAGTGAGATACATTATTACTGCTACAAAGTACTTAACAAGATGGGCAGAAGCAATACCACTAAAAGATTGCAACGTAGAGACAACAAAAAACTTCTTGTTTGAGCAAGTGATCACTAGATTTGGTTTCCCAAGGATTTTGATGAGTGACCAAGGCACTCACTTCATTAACAAAACTATTAAGGCAATGACTGAGGAGTTTGAAGTTTATCATCAAAAGAGTACACCATACCATCCTCAAACAAATGGAACCATGGAAGGCTTTAATGAGATCCTAAAAAATGCACTGACAAAGATCTGCAATGTCAATAGGGACGATTAGGACTTGAAGATACCTTCAGTATTGTAGGCATATAGGACCACATGCACAAAATTGATAGGGAAGACACCATTCATATTGGTGTATGGGAAAGAAGTAGTGGTGCCATTAGAGTTTTTTGTACCTAATCTGTGCATAGCATCAATTACCAACATGAAAGAGCGAGGCACAGTACAAGAAAGGTTAAGTTAATTGATGATCATGGAAGAAGATAGGATTCTAGAAGGGTTTCACCAAGAGGTACAAAAATCAAGGGACAAATCTTCGCATGATAGACATATCAAGAGGAAAACTTTCAAGGAGGGAGACCTAGTCTTGGTGTACGATAGTAAATCTCTTCAACACCCAGGAAAACTCTGAATGCATTGGTTGGGACCATATGAAGTAAAGACTGTCACATATGGGGGAGATGTACAAGCGAAGGACTTGGGAGGAATAGAACTTAGAGGAATGATCAATGGGAGTTGACTGAAGTTGTATAGGGACAGTCAACCTCCTAGCACTTAAAAAAAAAACAAAAAAAAACAAAGGATTGTGCGCCGCAATAGAGGAGTTACCGTGCCAGACATAAAAAGATAGAAACCAACTAAAAGAGGAGTAGCGCACCGAAAAGAGAATGTTCACACGCACTTGGAACAACTAGCAAAACGAAGGAAGGACCAACGATTAGAAAAAGGAGTAAATTGCAGAAATGGTGGGTACGACAAATAGGCACCAACTGACGACATCTATCAAAATTGAATGCCAAAAATGATTGATGGGATGACGCATTAATCGTGCCAACTGGCAATGGAAAGGGAATTCAACGGAAAGTATGTGGGAAGTGTGAGTTTATTCAAAATACAACTTGGATAACATTTCTGAGAAGTTTCACATGATCCCTATATAAGGCAAGCACATGGGGATCAAAAGGGTTATTGTGAAATTGAGAAAATCATAGAGCAAAGGAATATATGGAGCAGAGAGCGAGTTTCCAGGAGTTATAGAGTGAACTAAGTTCAACGGGGACCATTTTTACCACCATGGAACCACCCAAGCTAGGAGAATCAAGCCAGGCTTGCAGATGACCTCAAAGAAATCTTAGAGAACCTCAGCAGCCATAGGGAATCGAACAAGAAACCGCCTGACCTATGAAATTTGTCAACTTGGACAAAATCCTGTCGCCCAATATGAAACCAGGGAGCCCCACACTAGTGGTGGAGGAAACCTAACAAATAGGAGCAGTGGGCATGGATATTGACATGTTGAAAGGGGGACAGAGCTAGTAAACCAGGGACGCAGGAAATCCTTCATGCCCTGAAAACCCTGAATTATCCCTGAGGTTTAATGGGATGATCCCAAACCAGAAAGAAGCAACCATGCCAGAAAGGTCACATATAGCAGCAACATAGCATCCTAGAAGGGAATAGTAGAATATGTCATCGCTCGGGCAGAGGCGTATACAAAGGAAAGAATAATGGAGGCTGGAAGCTCAAGTCAGCCACCACAACAGAAGGGAAAGTAGCAAGTAGCAAGATCATCGTGTAGGTAGGCTGCAACAATCATAGTCTTACCGTGCATTCCGGAAGGGGTGCATATCGCGGCTAACCTGTTAGGCTATTTCAAAAAACTACGGTACTCAGATCACAATGTGACCGACATGGAAAATTTTATGGAGTTTACAAAGCAAGTTTACCTGGATATCATCGATATAGGACCCTTCGGTGAACCAATTGTCCAACTGAAGCAGTGGGTAGCCGAATTGGCCAACACTAAGATTCTAAGCCTATTGGAGATCCCGCACTTTGGGAGGGGTCATGACGTAAACAACTGCGTCAAGAAGCTGATGGAAGTTACCCATGGAGGATACTGATGGGTGGAAGAGCATGTCTTGATAGACATAGAGCTCATTATGTATATTATAGGGCTGCCATCTCAAGGGGGACACTAGCATAGTTCCTCTATTAAAAAATGAAGGAGAAGGCACTGATTGAGGAAATGAAGAAGACATATGGCACAGAAAGAGGGTCACACAGAATCATTATTAAGCACATCAGTGACACCACAACCAGGCTAGGCACAAAAATCATGGTGTGCAAGTTGCTCAGGAAGTGTCGCAAGGAGGAAGTCCCTGTCGGGGTCGTCGCAACTACAACATAGTGTGCGGAGGGAACTATAATTAGCTGGGCTCCGTACTTGTTAAATTTGTTCCTTGAATATTGCAAGGACGTGCAGGACCTGGGGACAGAGTCCCACTACTCTTGGCTACTCATCTTGATCACCTTGGTCGGATGGAGGGAGCCTAAATATACATACTTTTGAGAGTGATCTACTCATTGTCATGCAACGTGATACCTATCATTGGGGAGCACTTCAAATCCCAAAAACAAAAGTGCAAATGCAGACATGTTCGTAGGGTGTTACAATGACCTGCATGAAATCATTGCGAACACTTGGCGGGTTACACCAGAAGTGGTCTTGCAATATCATGGCATATCCAAATTTAAAGTGAGCAGGCATGCAATATGTATCCAAGCATGAAAGGATCCTGAGAAGGAATGGATACAACTACAATACTGTGTCAAGGAAGAGGATGTAGAAATGGCAATCAAGGATTGGAAAGATGACTTGAGAGTTCCAGTACTGAATCAGGAGATGCCCACGAAGAAGGAGGTTGATGCAGAGCAAGAGAAGACACCTGCATGAGACAAAACGATGCCCATGAGGCCAAATATAGGTCAGAAGTTGATGCAACAGAAGAAAGGGGGTGCACCAAAGAAAGGTACCTAGGCAAGGAAGAAGAACAACACCCAGGTGCCGCAGGAATCGAAAAAAGAGATTGAGACAACACATGGGACCACATCAAGTTCTACTCAATAGGAACAAATCCAGACCAAGAGGTCGATCATACACACTGGTTGTGCACGCAAGAAAGATAAGGCACACAAAACACCACTTGAATATACAATCACTGAGGACGACGCAGACCTCATGGCCCAAATGGTCCAGGACCAAACAACAAAGGATTTTGAAGAAGCCAAGTGCCAAAGGGACCGGATCCAGGAAGAGTTGATATACATGAGACAACTCCTAGAGGAGATAATAGAAACACATAGGGTGAGAAAAGGAATAGATTCAGTCCCTGCAGCATCAGAAGTAGAAGCCAAGGTTGTGTCGAGCGAGCAGGATATGATCCAGACGCTAGCACATGTGAGCTCAACTTTTTATGTTACACCCATCAACTGCACATGGATAAAATTATGGGTTAGATACCCTTGAAATATATGGCACAAATACAATTGGTAATGGGGTGGATACCAACCAAGGAATTATATAAATTGCAAGTCAGCGTCACACAAGAGGTACAATCATGTGCATGCATGGATGCAACAGAACTGCCACAGACAAAGGACATCAGAGAAGAGTTGGATTTGGTTCTCGAGTAGGTCAAGCTCGAGACCAAGGATGAAAAATATCGTGTGGATAGGCTCAAGCAGGGATTGGATGTAGCCTATGAAAGAATTCCAAAGAGAACTCAAAAAATAGAACCCACGAGGACATATAAAATTGATTAGATTATGAAAACTATCGATCAATATAGGTAGGAGATCAAGAATCTCTAGGAACAACTCATCCCTACCACTCCCTCGGATGTAAAGGAGCAAAGGATGAAAGAATCAATAGGGTAGATGTAGGAAATGGAGCGACAAGTCAACGCAACTCTCGACTTGTTTGATAAAGCATCACAACTATGGAAAAAGATGGAGGAGGATCAATAGGTCCAACAGTGGGACCAAGAAGAGGAGAAGATAAGCGCAACTATTCAGGACCTCAAGCATAGGAAGAAGATGATGCAGATCATTGAGTGCCTCAAAGGAGTACAAGATATGAAGAAGTTGCAAGCAAAACTCATAGCCACGTAGACATGGAAGAAGGAGCGACAAGATCAAATGGAACCTCTCCAAGAGATGGCAGCTAATGTCATTGCGCAGGCAAAAGAGGAAAATAAGAACATGACACAAACTCAGGTAGAGTGTGCAGAGATGAGAAATGAGGAGATTACAATGCAAGTATTGGACGCGCTTAGAGAAATGGTCATGCAAGTTCAAACACAAGCAAGGGAACTCATGGAGAAGTTCCAGACCCTTGCAGGAGTTGTTGAAGAAGAGCACAAAGTTTAGGTGGCTCGGGGCAAGCCACATGTCAGTATTGAGGGCTTGTTGGATGCATGCCTAGTCAAGAGGAAAAGTTATTTTTGGAAAGAGAACCATGAAAGGAGAAAAGGACAAATGGAAGGGAAAGCAACACATGTAAGGGAAGTAGGTGAGGCACACATGCAAGGAATAAATAATGATTCTAGGGTTAGAGTTTTTGTAATGTATTGTAATTGCTGATGAGCCAAGAATATAAATAGTTAGTACTTAGAGGAAGAAAGGGTCTAACCAAGGAAGAGAGAGTTGTAAGAACTGTATGAGTCAGTAAGTTGGTGAGCTAGGGAAGCTATGATCGACTCGATCCCAAGGGTTATATCATAGGATGAGGATCCTGGTGTGATCTAGTCAGCCTCACAGGGATCGAGGAGCCTATTGGAGAGAGTAAGATCTAAGATTGTAAACACGCGCAACGTGACATATTAATGAACCATAATAAAGATCTTGAGAGCCAGATCTTTGTGGATGTATCCCAGGAGGGGGTGAACCATGGTAACACCTATTTTATGTGAACGAATGTATGGAATGTAACACAATTTAACAAAATCTTTATAAATACACAAATAAAATTCATGAGCCTTTGTATTTTAATTTCAATAAGGAAATTGCACATTTATTTCCCATTATTTCCTTAACATCTACTTATAATAAATGTTGGTCTCTTTCAATATTGTGCATATTTTCCTAAGGCCCAAATAGAGGTATGAATTCCTCTAAATTTCCGGTATAAATACTTTAGGAGCTTAGCGTAAAACATTCTTATGCAAAAATCAAACCTTTTTTTCCTTTTCAAATGTTCTGTGAAGATTCTAACTATTCTATATTCACCACTGGCACATTAAATAGCTTGTAATTACTCAATCAACCACAACATTCAGTTACAACCATCCTTATTAAAACAAAGGCAATCACTAAAGTGAGGTTAACAACCAAAATATAAATTCAGTTGTAACATTTCATAATCACACATAAATCTCCCAAACCATCTTTAGCAAAAAATTGAATTCCCACTGCTCTAAAACACATTCAACAATATTTATGAACTTAACATTTGTAGAGATTTGACAAAGATATACTTATCTAAAAGATAGAAAGTGTTGGCAACTATTGAAGGGTGTGCCACTTTCCACCCAACCATAGGCACATATGCACTTGTTATCTCTATAGTTGGCCACCCCCTAGCCAAAGTATGATGCCATGAGAGGAATTGCTTTTTTTTCTCAACAAACAACAAGGGACAAAGGTTACTCTCCTTCTCCCATAATAACCTGGCATTTCAGTCTTCAATCCACCATTCATTGATGTCAAAAGTAGACATGAATATGATAGTCATGGATGTCATTAATATCACAGGTAGAGGGAGACTGACTATTATCAATGATAGGTAATATTGTTGGAAACAATATTGTCATTGATTCCAAAGGAGATAAAATATCAGAAACAATGTTGTAGAAATGTTAAAGACAATGGGAGACTATGAATGTCTCTATGTGATGATAACCCTTTGCAAGGCCCCTGTCTGTTTACTTTTATAACCCTAAAATGCATCACACAGGTTTACCTGGCATCAGGCCAACTCATGCCTCTTCCTAGCCAAAGCCATGCTGAACAAATCCTCAAAAAACCACTTAAAACAAGCAACCCACGCCCTAACTTCTCACTGGGCGCGGGGGACCGCTTGTTGTCCTTCTACTGCACGCGGGTATCCGCGGGCTAACCCAAAACAGCCCGCGGGTACCTAACAAAGCAAAAAATCAGGAAAGTTTCCGCTGGGACACGAGGCTTTTTATCAGTTAACTGGAACTCTCCGCCATGCATGGCCGAGATTTCGTCTAAAACCCTAGCTCCTTCTAGCCTATAAAAGGAGGGGTAGGGGTACTATTCAAAGAGGAAAAAATCATAGCAAAGAAACTCTGCCAAATTGCCAAGTCAGTTTTGTCCCCATCCCTTAGCCTTGCTTCAAGCTTTTGGAGAAATTCATGCAGCAGCAGTTGGAGGACAGAAAGAAGAGGAGGAGCCCAGGATCAGGATCGAGGAACGGTGGCCGATCTCAGAAATCATTGTAAGTTGATTTGTATTGAGGTTAATGAAAAAGATACTTTTCCCGTCCCGAACACATGAATCTCATCTACATTGTTTGATTTATGTTTTATCTCTAACCCCCTAGTAGATCAGTAGTATGCATGTATATTTTGTCTTGTTTGCAGGAAAGCTTTGTGGAAGGAGCAGCAGCAGCAAGGAGACAACAACTCAACGGAGGATCTACTTCAACCTTCGGTAAAAAAGGTTAGTTCATTCTTCCTATGCTTGCCTGAGAAAAGGGGTTGAGATTTTGGGTAGGAGGTTAAAAGTTAAATCTGAAGGGTCATGATCTGCGTATAAGCTTAGAGCCCTAGCTTATTAGTCCGTAGGGTAGGAAAACCCCACAACATTTACCCTAAATCAAAATGACCCTACAAATGATAGGTCCAAGGATCAAACCAAAACCAACAATATGATCCCATGGACAGGTAGAGAAAAAAATCATATTGCTACAGCCAAAGAGGAGGCCAAGAAGCATTCAGAATAAGATTTGAACTAGACCGAGGTCGTGGAGACAATCCGTTACTGTGTAAGTAGATTGGAATTGACCAAAGTTGAATTGGGCGCATGTAGAATTCATTCTATAGGTTAAATTGAATAGAAAATTTAGATTAGATCGATACTAACCTTCTCCAAAATCGATGACCAAGGTTATATCATTGGGGATCACCTTATCGGAACTCAAAATCCACTAAGGGATCACTGATGATGATAAATTTAAAGAAAACATTGAGTGTTGATGATGACTATGGAATCGTTGATGATAATGGGCTCGACAGTTGGAGTCGATGATGAATGGGGCCAATGACAATTTCAGGTCAACGCCATGACATATGCCACATCATAACCATGTAAGCAACAAGGATAGATCCATGTGTGAAAATTCCAAGTCATCCTGATGAACGAACAAGAGCCAGCGGAATTGATGATGTCATGACCACGTTAGTGCCATGCCATCCAACACTCATGGAAGGGGCCACGTGTTAGACCTTATACAATACCATGTAGAAGTACCCTTATCCCATGTATCATGAAAAGACAGTTTTCACATCGTATTGGAGCATGTAAGGTTAAAGCCTCGTGAACAGGAAATGCAATCGAGATAGGATTTAATCCTGATCCTTAATCATTCCAGATCGACGATGGAGATCCCATGGATCATTGGAATTATATCATTGGAGTGAAATCCATCATAGTGACCAAGTGTAAGGATGCAATGGAACTCCACAAACTATATCCCCAAATAAATTATGGTCATTGGATCAATCGGTGAGTGATCTCAATGAATTCTTGACCGTGGATGTTGAAGAAAGGTCCGTCAAAGGGAAAGGCCATCAGAATGTTTGGATGTGAGGTTTTAATGGAAATACAATGGGAGAAGCTATGAGTCAACAAGAACCATTGATGTATCAAAAGAGTGGAGAATGGAGAATCTAGATCGTTGATGCCATTTCTAGGCTTGTCAGAAGGAAGGAAGTCGAATGTATGGGAGGAAGACTTGTGAATGGAGTCCGATGACAAGAAGGTCTAGGGACCATAGATCCATAAGAGAATATACTTCAACCATTGGATCTATGATGATCAATTTCATGGAGTAAGAGTGATTTCAAGATGATGTGTTGTGACATCTTAGCAGTCAGCATGATGTCAAGATGCCAGCATGGTGGCTAGAGTATCCCAAAGGACGATGTGTGTCAGATTTTGATTGTGCGAAATGAAAGTGGGACCTAGTTGGATGTGAAGACCATTGTGACATCCTATCAAATATGATACATTTATATGGATAGCAAGCAGGTCTACACCATTCATCAAAGTGGCTTTGGTTGGAGTAGATTATGTTACCTATAGAGGAGGTACTCCGACAAAGGAGCTCCAAGGAGAAATATAGACGGTAGGTCAGCATGCAGGAGAGATGCAATGCCATTTGTAGATCCATCATGGTCCCACTTGACCATCTCATGAGAAATAGGTGTTAACCTCTAGTTACCTTGAGGTTTCGACAAGATCAAGACCATTGATTGAATTTTCTAAGGACCATCAGATACGTCGAATCATGGGCGGTCGGAGTGATATAGTCAAAGTGATTCACGATATTAAATTGGATGCACCCTGATGAAGAGGATATATGAGAAATAATATGGACCGCAAATCCATCGGAGGACCTACCTCCACCATTGATCTACGACCTGGACGGGGATCGATGTTTCGATAGCCTGATAGGCATCCCGATAGTCCTGATAAACATGATAATAGTTCGACGACCTTGATTGTTTCAAGGATTGATCAAACCATTTATAAGCGATGAGGACTATGTTATGTGTTTTGTTGGGTTGTGAACAATCAATAGATGAGATCAAATGAAGAGATGATTGGACGAATGCTAAGTGTCGTGATGGTGTTAAGTGTTTCAACATCCTGGTGGTTCTAATATGAAGAAGATCAGATTTACGGTTGAGTATTAATCACAGAGATGATCTGAAGACTACTGAGAGTAGAATCCCATGAAAAAATCGAGAACTGAAAGAAGGGTATTGCACAAGTCTAAGACGAAATGGCACATCCCAGTTTTAATGGAGATCTGGAGCCGACCTCACAAGTACATTTTGTGTATGTGGGAAAATATGTGGAGGTATAAAGATCTATAAATAATGAATCCCTAATCAAGAAATGATTGTGTGTGTAAGTGTGTGTGTGTGTGTGTTGAAATGAGAAGCTCTGCAAGTCTGAGGCTCTTGTGTGAAAGAGAAAGTATGTGAAGAAGTGGAATAACTTAGATGAGTTGATAGATTTCAAGGGGTTCTAAGTCTGTAGAACCAAGAGAGTGAAGAGTGTGTACGAATAAGAGAAGCTCTGAGGCTCACATGTCTAAGAATGCAATTAAATGGAAGAAAGGAAGATATGAACATCTCAGGGTGGTTAGGAGATGCAAGGAATTTATGTAATTATGCAGCGATGTTGACTACCATGTTCAAAATAAGAGATTGTTGGATATATAATTACATTAGGGTGGCAGGGTGGAGCTCCGGAGAGGATTGAAGTCCTCATTTTAATTTGGTGCTTACATCGAAGGTTGATGATTTCATTTTTAGCAAGTGGGTGCTTGAAACACAGGTTGGTGCCTTCAATTCTACAAGTTGGTGCTTGTAGCAAGGATTGGTGTCCTTGGCATACTGGTTGTTGCAATTATCAAGTGATTGTTTGCAGTGTAGGTTGGTGCCTGTAGTTCTACAAGTTGGTGCTTGTAGAGAGGATTGGAATCCTTGGCAGATTGGTGTCTGCAATTAGAAAGTAGGTGCTTGTTATGACAGGTTGGTGCCTGCATTATTGTAGGTTGGTGCTTACAATAAGGATGGGCGTCCATCATAGGTTGGAGCCTGATACTATAATAATTGAATTATAAAAGAAATATATTTTGTGGTTATCTCCCTTTTAAGGGTTTCCATGTTACATATTCTGTACTATGTTTATCTTATGATGGTGAATGTGTTGTTCTATTTCTAGTTAATTGTTGCATACTAATATGCAAATAATTGGGATAAAGTGAAAAAGTCTGTTAGATACCGATTCACCTGCCCCCCCTCTCAGTATCTCTATGTGTTCCAACAAAAGACTGCTAAATAAACCCATGAAATATAAAAATCAAATTTTAAATCATGGCAATATCCTATGAGGATTAAAATTTGAGCTCGTGACATTTCCAAAGATATTATTTCCCTACTTAGTCACAGAATCTCAGTGAAAGATATTAACACAACGCCACCACCAAATTGATGCTCTCAACATCATTTTTATTGAGAAATATTGAAACCTAAGATAAACACAATTGGGTATTCTCCATCTTAGATAATAAGCCATGGTACCTAGTCTATTGTTTTCCAAACAAAATGGACCATGCTCCAAAGGGTTTCCTCTTAACCTGTAATTAATCCATAAATAAAGTTTTATAAATTATTGAATAAAAACATAAAGTTATAGGAGGAAAACCTAAGGCTACAAAATCCAAAATAATATTCAATTTACCTTTGCGAGCAGGTGGACAACAAGTATTATGTTCGGCTCTTGGAAGGTTGTTTTTCCAAACCCTTGAACAAGTGATGGATAATGGTTTCAATTTACAATGTCGTAATTAAGTCTTGGTGGTACTATAAGGGTCAGACAACCATAAGTTTTAATGGTGCCAAGACGTGGCCTGCAAGAATCTCTCCTCGTGGGATTCTATTAACCTTGAATTGATACAAACCAAAGTTTAATCATTGGTTAAACAAGTAATCAACTATGCATTATCATGACACAATTAATATATGACTTTGATGTATGTAGGTGCATTAACACGTGGAAAATGTATATGAAACAAGGCTGCATGGCAGTGTATACCTGTCGCTATGCAGGTATAATAAAATAAAACAATAGTTGTATTGAATCCACCGCATGCGTCGAGATGAATAACAAATTCATTTGTTGAATATGGCAGGCAAGCTTCATCTCATTAAAGGACGTTGAAGATCCTTCCGCAACCATTGAAGATCCTTACGCAACCGCAGCAATAAGAGATGCATTCGAACAATGAATCACAATTTAGAAAAATGTTTTAAAATAATTAAAAAAATTAAATTGTAATGTTATACCTTTAAAAATGCTCAAAATTATTTTGGTCAAACTCCAACTAATAGACGATCAATAGCATATCCAATACTATATACCACCCCAAGCAGCATGTATAATAACCAATATCCCTTCACATTATTTTGAATGATCTAAAAAAAAAACCAATTTCATAAAACATATAGATTTTACATTGTAAAATGCTCAAACTTATATTTAAGATTAACACTCAAAAATTTTAATATAAAAATAAAACTTATATTTAAGTTTAACCCTTGAAAAAATTGTGAAAAAAATATACAAATGCCATCAACTTTGAATTGTACAAAATATTATATTATTTTATTTAAATGTGCCTAGGAAAAAGGTAACCATTAATTGAGAACAACCAAAAAAAAAAAATGCATATCCATGCCAACAAAGAAAGGGTTATTTATTTAACAAGATGGGCCCTCAACTTTTGACAATATATATATATATATATATATATATATATATATAAGAAATATTTATTACAATAACATTGGGGGAAGTGAAGGCAACAATAAGACTTCAAAGTTTTTGGCCAATAAGATATCACATAAATGAGATTTAAAATTTAAAATAAATAATTATTTTTTAAAACTTTGGATAAAGGGGTGTATATTTTATGGTCAACCATGAACTAATAGAAAGTCAAGCCTAACTCAAAGCTATATACCATGCCTATCAGCAGGTATAATAAAGTATATGTAAATACATGTTGGAATCCTTAAGGTTGAGATCCATAGGAATATTATGTGGTTATCAAAGGTGGGCCTGTGGATTCAATCCAATAATACCCCCACGATATAGTTGTATCAATAAATATATTTAACGATAAAACATTTTAACATAAAGAAGAGAGTTAAATGTTTGATTTCAACAACCAATACATGACCATTGGGTCATAATAAAAGGATTATAGTCCTTAAGAACCAAAATACAATAGAGTTTAAATAATGACAAAAAAAATGCATAAACATATGAGACTTATCCAATCCTATAGTGTTATAGTTCGTCCCTTTGACACCACACTTTTTATTTATAATATGGGCTTCGATAAGAAGAATCATAATACTAAATGAACATGTACATGGTGAATGTATCCAAAGTTTTTTATATGAATGCATGGTGAATATGTTACCAAAATTAATAAAGTTATAATTACTTGATTAGAAGGAAGAATAGCACTTATATACATGCAAAGAGAATAATTCCCATTTAATGTTGATGACTAGTGCAAGAGTGATTGAGAAAGTACCCTATCATGGAAATGCCATGACAATTAGTTAAGAACATTAAAACATCATATGCAAAGAAAATTTAAGAAAATTATATAAGAAAAGTGCCAATTATAACTGCGCAAATATACTCTTGACGAAGAAAAAAAATGGATGGAAGAGTCATTACAATCATCATGAATCCTTGTGGGTGCGTTGATGGGGTCATCCAACCTCTCTAATGTGCCCATGTTTCCGAGGGTAGATGGGTCCACTCCTTGGGCATGCTGCCAAGTTTCCTTGCCCTTTCCAAAAAACAACTCAAGTCTTTGTCAATCGTTCTAATGTAAGTAAGGTGAGTGATCCCTTGGTGCCACACATTACCATCATATGCCCAAGGTGCTCCTGACATGGCCATTTTTTCCTTGGAATTCATGGTCTATAGTTTTCTACGTTTTCTATCATCCTATGTCAACGTTATGGCATGGAGACCTATACTATTGTGTTCCTCTATCTGATACCTTTCCAATGAGGTATCATGAGCCTCATTCCGACACATGTGGAAAAAGTTATGGTTGTTTAAAAATCATCACTCAACAGTCATTGATGAAGCCCATGGGTTGATCTGGACCATTGATTTTTTGAACCTGCAAAAAGAGGAATCCCACCTGCATAAGAGATCAATATTTAGTGATGAAATGGATTATACCCTATGTATATATGAAAAATAATCCGAGCATCATGGGACCCATGACTTGTAGCATGATTTTTTTCAATTTTCCCTTTTAGATCACTAGTAATTTTCAGATCTGAAAATTAGTCACATAAAGTTGCATGTGAAAATTAACAATAGCTTTGTCAATTTAATTGTTTTATCTCCCTCGGTGGTATTTTTTTTATCGTCGTAGCCAAGACCTGTGTTGATGAATGGTGATCTTTGGAAACTGAGAATATTATCTAATATTTCAGTACTCTTTACCAAATTCAAGCTTCCATTCAATTGATCAATTGTTTTCTCTAGTTCCTTACTTAAGGAAACTATTTCATCTTCTAGCTTCTCGCAATTTTCTTCCTTTTCTTTCAGTTGGATTCTCACCACTTCTATCCTCTTTTCCTCTTCTAGTTGAGTCTTTAGGATAATAATTGTCTTCTCTATTTCTTCAAAATCATGATCGATCTTTTCATGTTTCTGCAATTGCTTCTTCTTCTTTATATTCTCTTCCCTGAGTTTGTCTATTTATTTTAAGGAACTAATGAATTTTGCTTCAAGATTCACTTCCCCATCAACGTATTCTTCTTCTTAATCTTCATTTTCTTCATTAGTGGATTTTGTTTCCATGGTTATGGAGAGAGATTATTCTTTGTCATCACTATCTTCCCTTTCTTTGAAGTTTCCAGATCCTCCTTTTATCTTTCTCACAACTTGTGCTTCTTTTGTCTCTGATTCACAACATGAACAATCACCAGATTTCTCTTCATAAATGTTTCGTATCTTGTCCCAAATTTGTTTAGTTGTTGTACACTTCATTACCTTGACAATCTCAGAATTTGGTAGGCCACTCAAGATGACCTCTATTGTTTTTTCATTGTTTTCACTTGACTCATTATCAACTTTATTTGTATAACTTATTCTGACTGATTCCCAAATATCAAACCTAAGGGCCTGCAAATATGTCCTCATTATTATACTCCACATTATATAGTTTTTTCCATGGAGCAAAGGGGCTCTATTTGTAGAGAGACATTCCTTAGAATCCATATGTGCTCAAGATCTTCCTTCTAGTGGTTAAATTGTTTCTGAAGGAACCCGTTATGATACCAATTGTTGAGCTTATGCTTATACTGAGACGGGGGGAGGAGGTGAATCAATATAAGATACTTTTTACTTTATTTAACCATTCATCAATCAATCATTAACCGATAAGCAATAACCACATATAAACTCAAATATTGTAGGAAACAACCTACTGGACACACCAATCTTCTTAATTGAGCACCAACTAAACAAGATGTAGGAACCAACCTACTAGAGATACCAAACTCCTCAACTGAGCACCAACTCAATAATATGTAGGCACCAACCTAGTGGAGACACCAATCTCCTCAACTGAGCACCAACTCAATAAGATATCACCAATCCAAAATATTCATACAAAGACCATTTCTGACGTCACCTGCATGCTTCATTCCACAGACAATCCTTCAAACCCTAGCAAGCCTCATAACATCATTCCCATAATGTAATCACTGATGGAAACATCCATTGACAACAACATCCATTCACAGAAATATCCATTAACGACAACATCTAATCACATAAACATCACAACCTCATAGAAATGCATATGGCAACATCACAACCTCACAACAGTGCATAGTGCAACATCACAACCTTATAACATACCTTGAGAATAAGAAAGACCTTAAGAGAATCCCTTAGACTAATCTTGCACACTAGAAAGACACCAAAATACATTGAGCACACCTTATACTTGATCTCTTCGTTAGTTACACTAAAAATGCAAAATTATATCATGTATTTATAGTAATTTTGTCCCAAAACATTAGTTGAGCCGACCTTAATTTTTTTGGCTAGGTTGTCGAACGAAAAAACTCATATCTCCTCATTTCTAGGGAGTTATAAGGACTTCCATATGCCATTTGAAATATCTCATAATAATATTTCTAACCATGTAACTTGTGATCCCATTTGAGTTAGGTATGTAGGGTAAAAATTCCCTAAAAAATATGGTATCCAAATTGACAAAAAATAGTACTTTCAACAATCTCCATCTTGCAATGTTTATATTGGGAATATGTAGGCTTGTAATATTTATATCGGACATCTTGTGGGCTCCCCCTATCTTTGAAATCAATGAAAATAATATTTCCAACATGCTTGTTAAAAATTCCTGTAGAACAACATAGATTTATACTTTATTTCATTTTTTACTCCATAATTCATGTCATAATGATGGTACCAGGCTATGGTGTTTTGAAAAGGGATTAGGGAATTAGATTAGAATTCAATCTCTCTGCAAGTATCTTATTTTAAATTCTAAAAAATCACTTTGTTTATGGTTCAATTTTCTTCAGTCTTCTTTATGCAATGATTTCATAAGTAATTATATGTTTTCAACCTTACAGTAGTTTCCTTTGAAAGCAATGTGTGTTCTTAGATAGATGTTCAATTATTTCCAACATTCTTCACTTAGTACATTTTTCAGTTGTAATGGATAGCTTTCTTAATGGATTTTTTCCCCTTATCAAAGTACTCAGAGTGAGACCTGAGATATCACAAGCCCCAACCAATAGATAGGTGCATAAAGAGGAAAATAGGTGTATTTTGCATATAGTGCATGGTACCTCAGAAGTTTGTACGAAACTCGTGTTGATAATTAAAATAGTAATCTAAGGAAAGGGGAACATTGTTGCTACTATTCCAAGGTCCACCACCATGTCCTCTCTTACTTCCTTCTTCTATAGAAGAATCATATGATTTATTGTTCCCTTTTTTAGCAAGGCACACAATCTCTCCAATGGGATAAACATTCTTCTTCCTAAAATCCTTCTCACATTTCAAATGTGGTATGTCCCACCATAGCACAACCAAGTTTCATCCATACACCATGCATCCCACATCACATGAAGCACCCCCAACATGGTGTAAAACTTTCGGAGTAACCTAGAAAGATAACAGGGTAGTGTATTGATATTCTCATTTGTAACAACTACACACCAATGATCTCAGTTGGAAATGAGTACCTTCAACTTCTTGTCAAAATAGAATATCAGGGTTCATAGTACCAATAAAGTGACACATAAGAGCACACTTTATATCCCATAGGGTGCCTCACACATTCCTCCATTCATCATTGACACTCTTAATCAAGTTTTTAGCACTTAAGATACCGCAAGGGAAATTGGTATGTCTTTTTTGGGTACCATAGATGATTTTAGGGGATAAATTTTACAAATGGGCTAATTTTCCATGGTTTTTCCCAAAAAACGATTCACCAATTTCCATTTTTTCTAAAAATGATTCGCCCAAATTCCCTAGAATAAAATTATTTTATCTTAAAAATTGCCAAAATTTTATAGAAAGTATATAAATCCTTGGAAATTTGAAATTTTTTACAAAACTATCGCCAAACAGATTACATTTTGCATATTAAGGACTAGTAAGATTAGCCCATGTTTCTACATTTTAATATAAATTTTCATCCTTAAAATCGCCCATGTTGGGTACCTAATATAGAAACTTACACTTTTTCATTTGGCTATGTTGTCGCATTGTGAGGGGTGTATCTTTGTCATCAAAATCAGCTACAACTTTCACATGGCCTCATCTGCACCCAATTGGGGGTTTTGAGTGCCCAAATCTTTGTGAGAATACAAGCCTGATCACCTTGGCTACTTGTCACTAAACCACACTCCTTTGGGGGATTGGTATGCAATTTTTTTCTTTAACACTTCAATTGATGACCTTGCAATGCCTTATGTAACGTGTAAAGGCCCATTTGCTACAATTTGTTTTCTCCTGATACTTTCATGTACACCATGGTACGATTATGAGAAATGAAAAATGAATGAATTCATTATTGACGGTGAAAGAAAAATAAAAGGGTTAAGAAATAGCAAGAGGGTTGATCGGTGAAGGAAAAATAGCAGGGTGAATTTGATCCGTATTTATGTAGGAACACAATGAAATAAAGAAATAAACATAAATGCAGAGATGCAGTAAAATAAGAGTTCATTTCATTAATAACAAATAACTGAAATATGCTTACAGACAGAATGCAAAAAACTAGCTAGGGCGTTGGTAGCTTATCTCTGAGAAGAGATGTGGCGGCTACTGGCCTCTGAATTGTGCTACAATGAGGCTTGAAGGCCTATTATTATTGAGAAACAATGGAAAACCCTAAACATCCAAATACCTAACCCTAGGAGATGAAACGCCAAGACTATGGGCCCCGTTTGGGTAAGTTGGTACATCAACTTCCCGGGGATGTAACTTTGGCATATGATCTTCGTTTGACACATTCCATACCTTGTTAGAAATATCTATCCGAGGAATACAACTTTTGTGTGAGCAACATTGATCTACGATCCATGTTTCTCCCTGATTTCCCAAAAAGCATCGTTTAAGGCCTCAAAACGGCTTCAAAAGTTCAGGACTCGAAAAATTGCTAAAAATAGTAAACTGTGTGAAAACTGAAAAACTAAAAGAAGCAATGGTGGGGGTCCAAGTGGAATAGGTGGGTGGCCACCAATATCCACCTGGATCATTCCTCCCCCCTTAGGAAGCAATGGTGCCCATTACGTTGAGTTCCTCCATGAGATGAGGAAACTTCTGCTGAACTTGGTCCCTAGTGAGCCACTTGCCTTGGTGAAGGAGTTGGCCTGCTTTGACAACTTGATATAGCCGTATCCTTTGTTTTTGGGTGTGCTTGATCTGTGTATCCATGATCTGATCAGTTCTGTCTTGATCCATGTAGTCTGGATTTAACTCTGTTGGTGTGAGTTGTTCTGCCATGTCGGATGTGTCTAGTAGAGGTGGAAAGTAGGGCCGAAGGCGGTCCACATTGAACACTAGGTGTAGACCAAGGAATGGTGGAATGTTGAGCTCAAAGTAATTTTCCCCTATAGCCTTGGTGAGGGTGTACGGCCCATATCGAAGCGGATGAAGCTTACGGTGGGGTCTAGCAAGGCACTCCTTTTGCAAATGCAGCCACACTTTGTCGCCCACCTGGAAGTTGTGTGGCACCCGATGTTGATCATGTCGCTACTTGTACTTAGCATTGGCTCTATCCAAGATGTCATGAACCTATTGGAAGATGTGTTGAATGTGCTCAATGAATCTTTTTGCCTTGTCAGCCTCAGACTGGACATGAGCTGAATATTCCTGAGTAGCCACAAATGGCATGGCTATGTCAATGGGACATAGTGGCTGGAATCCCAAGCCCACTTGAAAGGGGTTGTGGCTGGTTGAGCTATGGAGAGCCAGGTTGTAGCTTTGTTGTACATAGGGGAGGCTCTCATCCCATGTACATGGATTCTTTGAATTGTACATGCGCAGAATGTGTACAATCATCTGATTGACGACCTCTATTTGGCCATCAATTTGCGGATGGAAAGATGTGGACTTGGTGAGCTTAGTGTCCAGCATTGACCAGAGGCTGGACCAAAATGTACTAAGGAACCTACTATCCCAATCTGAAATGATAGTCCGTGGGATCCTAAAGTGTACCCACACTCATTCAAAGAAGAGTTTAGTAGTGGCTTCTGCTGTGATATTCTTCTTGCAGGCCATCATAATGGACATCTTCGAGAATCAGTCGACGACCACAAAAACACAGTCATTACCATGCTTAGTAGAAGGAAGGCCCGGCATGTAATCCATAGAAATGGATTCCCAAGGTTGACTAGGGGTAGGAAGAGGAGTATAGAGGCCTTGCTTCTTGATGGTCAGTTTGGCAATGGCGCAAGCAATGTAGGACTTGATGTAATTCCCGACATCTTTTCGAAGGTTTGGCCAATAGAAATACTTTTGCAGTACTGCCACAGTTTTCATGACCCCGAAATGCCCAGTGACCCGACTGTAGTGTGCCTCCCAAATCATCTTGGCATGCTCACTTGAAGGAACACAAAGGTGTCCCAGGTGACAAAGTAGGGCATCCTAGAGGTGAAAATTGGGAACTTTCTTACCCTCCAAGAGTGTATTGTATGTGTGGCCAAATTCTGGATCACTTGTGTAGAGAAGCGGCCAATCAGAAGTCTCGTGCCCACAAGAGTTGAGAATAGTGGTTAGCGCCACAATGGGTGGTCGACTGAGGCAGTCTGCAACATTATTGGTGCTGCCCTTTTTGTACTTAATGTTCAAATGAAACTGTTGCAGATATGTGGACCACTTCTGATGGTGATCGTTCTGCAACTTTCCTTGTGTCTGTATGAACTGTAGGGGTCGGTGGTCTGTGTGTATGACCATTTCCTTTCCCAAGATGTAATTCTTTCATTGCCGACAAGCCTGCAAAATGGAATGCATTTCTTTTTCATAAGTGGGATACTTTCGGACTATGTCAGAAAGTGTCTCACTCCGATATGCCACTGGATGCCCATGTTGAGTAAGGACTTCCCTAATAGCATAGTCAGAGGAATTTGTCTCGATCTCAAATGGTTGTTGCAAGTCTGGTAATGTGAGCACTGGTGCACAATAGAGGTGATGCTTCAACTCCCCGAATGCCTTCTGTTGAGATTCAGACCAAAAGAATTTTTATTTAGCTCCTCCCTTGGTGACTTGACTCAAGGGCCAAGTGATATGAGAGAATCCCAACACAAACCTGTGGTAGAAATTGACAAGACCTAAAAAGCTGTGGAGCTTTGTTAGGGTGGTTGGGGCTGGCCAATCCCAAATGACTTGGATCTTTGTTGGATCCACATGCACCCCCCACTCATCAATAATGTATCCCAGATACTAAACCTAGGTCATGCCAAAAGTGCATTTCTCCAAATTGGCACACAACTTGTGTTGTCGCAGTGTTTGGAGGACCTTTTGGATGTGGTGGAGGTGCTCTTCCCAAGTCTGGCTGAAGATCAGAATGTCATCCAAGTACACCACTACAAATGAGTTGGTGAATGGTTGCAAGATGTCATCCATTAGCCTCATGAAGGTTGCAGAAGCATTCTTCAACCTGAAAGGCATGACCAACCATTCGAAAAGGCCCTCCTTAGATTTGAATGAAGTCTTCCACACATCAGAGGGTTCAATTAGTACCTAGTGATACCCAAACTTCACGTCGATCTTGCTGAAATATTTCTCCCCCATGAGTTGGTCCAGAAGGTCATCAATCTATGGGATCGGGTACCTATTCCGAATAGTGATCTTGTTCAGTGCCCGATAGTCAATGCAGAGTCTCTAAGTCCCATCTTTCTTCTACACCAACACGATCGGGCTCCCACAAGGAAATGAACTCGGTCGGATGTGACCTTTCTGCAACAGCCAATGAATCTACCTCTTGATTTTGTCATTCTCTAGAACAAAGCACTGGTAGATGGGTCCATTGGGCAACAACGCACCTGGGGTCAGATCGATGGGGTGCTTGACCTGACAGTGTAGAGGCACCCCTACGGGAGAGGTGAATATGTCCTCGTACTCCTCCACGACCCTATCCATCTATTGTTTTCGTGTAGTGGGGCCCTATTTAGAGGTCATGGCCACAAAATTTCTCTTTCCCTGAGGGCAGATCATCAGGAAAACAAATTTTCTGGCTTTGGGAATGAGCTTACTGCATTGTTTTGCAGTAACCAAAGAGATGGTGGTAGGCGGTGCTATCTCTGGTATCTTGTACAACTTATTGCCCAAAGTGATAATAATAGCATGAGGCCTGGACTCATACACAACATGTCGCTTCCACAAGTACAATTTACCTAATAATACATTAGAAAAATTAAGAGGAGCAATGTCACATAATACCTCATCTGTGAAGAGCTTGATGTTGTAGGGAAGGTGACATTGTTGTCTGACGCGGAGGTCTCGTCCTTGGTGCAACCACCCGATGGTGTATGGTCGTGGGTGTGGTGTGGTCAGCAAGCCCAACCACTTCATGACCTCTACCGAGATGAGGTTCTTCTGGCTCCCACTATCGACAATGAACTACAACGGGGAACCCTTTACCCACATCTTGGAATGGAAGAGATGCTTTGCCTCCTATGGATCTTTTGGTTCCTCCTTCGGGATCTTCGTGGTGGAAACGGTGGAAATAGGCTCCGCATCGATAATATTCTTCCCCTTGTCATTCCCCTTGTCAGGTTCTGATTCAAAGTTGGAGCATGCATCCGATTTAGAATCCATCAACTCAGATACCAGTGACCGCTTGGCCTGACACCCACTAGTGTTGTGAGTGGATCTCTTATGGAACTCACACCAATTTCCCGTGTCCTTTTTTGGCTTTGTGGTGTTGTTCTTTGCTTGTGGCTTTGGTGAGTTGTCCTGGGATACCCTGCCTTAGATTGGTCCTTTGTTTTGCGGTTTGGGGGTACCTTTCCCTTGCTTCTGATTTGCAGACCCAAAGTCTCGCTTCTTCTGTTTGAACTTCTGCTCAATCTTGGCAGCATATCGGTATGCCACACCAAGCAAGGAGATGTCGAGGAACTCCATTTCCTCCTGAATGTAGCTGTGCAGACAAATGTGGTACTTTAACACCAAATGTTTCTCTGAATCTTTGATACCCAACTTTGTGCGTAGGGTATGAAACAGATTCGTCATCTCATGCACATCTTGGTCTCTTTGCTGTCGCAGCATAGTCCATTGTATGTATTTATCCTCATAGCTCCCCACAGGATAATATTGTTCCTTGATGGCATCTCAAAAAGAATTCCAAGTGGGTGCGGCTGAGAACAGAGAGGGTTCTCCCTCACCCTGTTTCTCCGAGTAGGTTTCCCACCAGTCCTTGACATGGGGGGCGGCTTTGAGGAGTGCAAAAATAATCTTTTCTCGGTCAAAAAATTCATGAACCGAGAAATATCCTTCTAACAGATTCAACCATCTATCTATGACATCTACATCTATTTGGCCCTCAAATATGGGAATCCCAAAGTTTACTTGTACCTTAAAAGGAGTAGCACTGTAACACCCTATTTCCCCCAGTCTGTAAAAATAACTATACTGGCCAAGAACTATGGTAGACTCAAAGATGTGATTGTGTGATTTTGAATAGACCTTAGTATAAGAGGTTGATGAATGTAAATAATGTTATGAATATATGTTGCAGGACTACTGGGAGGGGGATGTGCTGAAAAGAGACTATGATGGATGATGAAAGGTGGTGGAAGGCACCTATAATGGTGGCATTAACTTCCATCAAAACCAATACCATATTTGGTCTTCACTGGCCCGAAGATCAAGAACGACTCACTGGCCCCAAAATGAATTACTCGCCAGGTTGGTAGGTGAAAAGGCTCCTCATGAGTTAATGAGAGATGGGGGTGAACCACCCATCTATGGAAGCCTCAGACCTGACCACCGCGGGGAAATTCATGCCACATGCAACCTCACCGGAGAAGAAAAGACGGGAAAGAGGTGTGGGAGGGGGGCAGTCACAACAAAGAGATCGCAAGAGGGGAGAAATTAGAAGGACTGTGGAAAAATATACAAAGTGATTGATAAGTAGAGAAGAAGGAGAGTAACCTTTGTTCTCCACTT
Organism: Picea engelmannii; assembly: GCA_009831015.1. NCBI lineage: Eukaryota > Viridiplantae > Streptophyta > Pinopsida > Pinales > Pinaceae > Picea > Picea engelmannii. Next base: position 412,667 of record ML776831.1, on the reverse strand, counting down.
CTGACGAGCAAAGACTCAGTCTCACAGCATCATGGTCTAAGCTCGAGGGTGGCTAGTGGAAATTCCATTCGGAGTCACTGAGCCTACGGTTGGGTGGAAACAAGCACCCCTCTTAGCAGTTGCATCACCTGGTGTTTTCTGATAAGTGTTTACATCTTGTGTCTTGCATTGAATATCTTGGAATATATGCTCATGGTTTGAACACTTATGAATGGTTTCTGTGTAGAAATGTTTGCATAGTGTTTTGATCGGAAATGGTGGCTACATGCTTATGTTGGAATGACCACATTCCATCTATATATATATATATATATGTATGCATTTGAATGAAGTCAGATTTCAAGTCTACTCTCGAGACATTTGTTTCCCCTAATTACCTCTCATGCTGCCCTGGATAGATTCTCCACAGGGACACCCTTTCGGGATCATTCCCTTACGTTCTAGAGCCGGGTTAAGTCCCCTGAAAGGACTACCGCCTTGGTAAAATCCTAAATTTTCTTATTATCTATCACAGATGTTAACAGCTCAGGGATTTAAGAAGACCTCAGTCTAGTCATAAAAAAATGGTGAAAATCTGCCCAGGAACCCGATGAAGGACTTTAAGGCCTAAGTTTGAAAACCTTGCATGAGAGAGAGAATGGGTCTCTTAGAGCTCGATATTTTGATGTTTCCGCAACCGGGAAACCCAAGGGTCAGTTCCCTTGTACTCACCAGTCCTAAAATCCCGATTTTTGAAACCCCAAAATGAACTAACATGGATGGGTTGTGATGTTTCAGTGTTTCAGTACCCGAGACACTTAAGGGTAAGTTCCCTTGTACTCACCAGTCCCGAAATCTCGATTAGCGAAACCCCGAAATGAACTAGCATGGATGAGTTATGATGTTTCGGTGTTTCAGTACCTGGGACACCTAAGGGTAAGTTCCCTTGTACTCACCAGTCCCAAAATCATGATTTGCAAAACCCCGAAATGAACTAGCATGGATGAGTTGTGATCATTCGACGTTTCGATACCCGGGACACCTAAGGGTAAGTTCCCTTGTACTCACCAGTCCCGAAATCTCGATCAACGAAACCCCTAAATGAACTAGCATGGTTGAGTTGTGATGTTTCGACGTTTCAGTACTTGGGACACCTAAGGGTGAGTTCCCTTGTACTCACCAGTCCCAAAATCCCGATTAGAAAAACCCTGAAAGGGTCCAGTGAGGATTAGAGTCTTGATTTTTCGGTGTTTCGTCACCTGGGATACTTAAGGGTAAGTTCTCTTGGAACCGCTAGTCATGAAATCCTAAAGTATGAAACCCCGAATAGGTCTAGCATGGATAAGCCTTGGTGTTTCGGTGTTTCGGTAACCGGGAAACCCAAGGGCCAGTTCCTTGTATTCGCCAGTTGCAAAACCCTTACTTGTGAAACCCCGAAACGATTGTAGCATATATACATGAGCTTTGGAGCTTCGACTCCTGGGAAACTCAGTTACGAGACCTCTTGTCATTTCACATCGCGAACTCTTGACTCGCGAAACCCCAAAATGAGCCTAGCAGATATATAGGCTTCGGTGTTGCGACACCTGGGAAATCAAAAGGTATGAACCCTCATCTCCACACATGGCGAAATCCCGATACGTGAAGTCTCGATAGGTGAAATCTCAGATAAGTCCTGGTTTGACTAGGATTTTGGGTTTCGAGGTGTCGAAGGATTTGACTTCCGTGCATTCCGAACTCCCAGTGACCGAAGTCCTGAAATGTTAAAGGCGCCTCTTGACTTAGCCCGGGATCACAACCGATGGACACGTGGAAGTAAATCCTACACTCGGTGTGTGAATTGTACACGATGGATTTTCAACAAAAGAACCCATGAATTAGTTGGGTGAAGGTCCCGATTGGAAGACCTAGCCTACGCCAGAACCTCGTAAGAATTCGTGAACTCTGTCCCTCGACAACGAAGAAGAAAGGAAAAGGCGAAAAATCTTAGCTCGCGTAGTGGGTGTGTTACAAATTGGTATTAGAGCATGGTTACAACACTTGGCCTACTTAGGCTCATGAAGGGGTTGCGCAGGAGCTCCGTTCGAAACACTCCTAAAAGGAGTAACCCCCCCTGTCTTAACCTTCTTAATCAAAATTCGAAGCTAAGAATGAAAACTCCTATTGTGTGTGTGTACATGTGAAAAATATGAATTATGTATTGGTTATAAATAAATAGAAATATTGACTAACAACCAGCGTTTTTTTTTCCCTTGCACACAAGCCGAAGATCAACCGCGGAAAATTGCAGATGTAGAGAATGGTGACTCACCATGAAGTGGGGTAGGGCTCCCACAATAGAGACAAAGAGTCTGATGAAAGGAGGGTGGTAGGGACCCCTCCAGATCTAGTCGAGACTGTGAGGAGCCTCATGGTCGAATTGCAAAGCTGCAAGGCTGAGAATGAGAGGATGATGAAAGAACAAGAAAAGAAAACATAAATTAACGAAGTTCTACTGCAAAGCTTATCCGACCTACAAAGACAAATGTAGCATGAACCTGAGGTACAAAAACATGGTCATATTAGTGGCCACACTGAGAGGAGCACCTCGAGAAAGGTCCACCCCAGAGATAAGGGACAAGCGTCGGACAATTCTTCTAGAAGGGAAGCTGGCGACTCGAAGGGATCTTCTAGCAGTAGAACTAGTTCTCATTCCCGAAGAAAATGAAAGAAGTAGAAACTTTCCAAGAGTCAAAATCTCAAAGAGTTCAAGAAGGCCAAACCACCCTCCTTCAACGATGAAATAAAGAAAGGATAAGAAGCAGAGGCCTAGCTACTTGGACTAAAGAAGTATTTCAAAGTCCATGACTTCTCAGAAAAATTGAAGGCCAGAGTAGCCACCTTCAACTTGAATGGAAAGGCTTCCATTTGGTGGCAAGACCTTAAGAATGTAAAAGGGATTCATGAAGAAGACCTGTCTTGGGAACGCTTTAAGAAATACTTCAGAAAGAAGTATCTGTCGGAGAAATATTTCGACGAAAAGACTAAAGAATTCTATGAACTCAAGCTGGTGCAACTCACCATAGAGGAATATGTCAGCAGATTCCTCGAGTTGCTGAGGTATGTACCCTACATAAAAGTAGAAAAGGAAAAGGTGCAATGATTCATCGGTGGAATACTTAAGGACTATCAGAACAAGATTGAATTTGATGAACCAAAGACCCTAGAAGATACTATCCAAAAGGAAAGATATTGTTATGAACAGCTTGGGCATCGGACAGGACCTCGCAAAGGCTGGAAGTAGAAGAATAGTTTAGGATTCCAGAAAAGAGGGTTTAAATCCCCAAGATTTAAGGACTATAAAAAGAACCCAAGGATGAGCTTCCCAGCTCGAAGTGTACATCAGCAGAACTTTCCCTCCTTGAGCATAAATAAAATTTTTGGATCTACCCCAGTAAAGACTGATAACCCAAAGAGAGAACCTTTGAAATGTTGGGGCTGTGGAGAAGAAAATCTACCGAGGTACTGCTCGCACCGACAATAGAACAGCCGAAAAATTTCCAACGTTCAAGAAGCTACCATTGTCAATAACCTGGCCAAGAGTGTACCACAAATTTATTCAACCTTGGATAATAACCAAGATGACCACCAAGCTTCAGTGGTGGAAATTGAAGGTATGATCACCAACCATCTAGTGTCTATTCTGATTGACCCTGGTTCAAATTTGAGTTATATAGCCCCTAAGGCTGTTGATAAATGTAAACTACAACCATATAAAAATGCCAAGCCATGGTTGGTATAGTTAGCCACTGGCACCAAAAGAAGGGTAGCGAAGGTCATACCAACCTGCCAATTTATTATGGGTGAATTCCCCACCCAAGCAACCCTTAACATATTACCCCTGGGATCGTATGATCTGTTGATTGGTATGGACTGGCTAGCCACGCATAAAACCAAATTGGACTGTTACCATAAAACCTTGGAATGTGTAAGTGAAGAAGGAAGAAAAATAACCCTTCAAGGAATCCAAAAACCTGTCTCGATGAGACAAATATCAGCTCTTCAAATGAGAAAGTATTGTAGAAAAGGATGTCCACTATATGCAATATAGATGCTGAAAACAATTGAAGGTGACAAACCAAGCCTCGAAGACCACCCCACACTAAGAGAATACAAAGATGTATTTTCAGAAGAGGTACTGGGTTTACCTCCGAGATGGGACATTGACTTCTCAATAGAACTTGCACTAGGAGCAGTGCCAGTTTCTAGGACAGCATACAAGATGAGCACACTCGAGCTAGTTGAGTTTAAATTACAACTGAAATAAATGATGGACAGAGGCTATATCCGACCTAGCGTGTCTCCATGGGGAGCACCAGTCCTCTTTGTGAAAAATAAAGACAGTACCCTCCGACTGTGTAGAGATTATAGACAACTCAATAAGGTAACCAGAAAGAACAAGTACCCCTTACCCAAGATCGATGACTTGTTCGATCAATTGGGAGGTGCCTCTATATTCTCGAAGATTGACTTGAGATCTGGATGCCATCAAGTCCGAATCAAGGGCGAAGACATCCACAAAACTGATTTCAGGATGAGATATGGTCACTACAAGTTTGTGGTAGTACCATTCGGATTGACCAATGCCCCTGCCGCTTTTATGTGCTTGATGAACAATGTGCTCAGCAAATTCTTAGACAAATTTGTGTTGGTTTTTATTGATGGCATATTAATTTACTCCAAGAATAGAGAGTAACATGAGGAACACCTTAGGCTTGTGCTTCAAGTTCTAAGAGAACATCAGCTCTATGCCAAATTTAGCAAGTGTGACTTTTTCCAGAAGCAGATACATTACTTGGGCCATGTCCTATCTGAAGAAGGGATAGCGGTAGACCCTAATAAGATTAGGTCTATCATGGAATGGCCTACCCCGAAAGACGTTTCAGATATCAGATCCTTTATGGGCTTGGCAGGGTACTATAGGAGATTTATAAAAGGATTCTCCAAGATTTGGAACCCAATCACTACCCTCCAGAAGAAGGGGACGAAATTCACGTGGACACAAAAATGTGAAGAAATAAACATCTACTGACCCATGCACCCATATTGAAGATCGCCAATTCTGAAGCTGATTTCCTCGTGTGCACAGATGTCCGTAAGGTAGGGCTCAAAGGAGTCCTTATGCAAGGAGGATGTGTGGTCTGCTATGAATCCCAAAAATTGAATGATCACGAAGTCAACTATGTGACCAATGATCTAGAACTGGCCACCATAGTACACGCCTTGAAAATGTGGAGGCATTACCTCCTGGGAAGAAAATTTGTACTTATGACAGACCATTGTGGACTGCGATATCTGTTTGACCAACCAAAGCTCAATGCCAGACAAGCTAGGTGGATGGCCCTCCTCAACAAGTTTGATTTTGAAATCAAACATATTAAGGGAAAGGAAAATAGGGTGGACGATGCCCTTAGCAGAAGCATGAAAACAATTCACTTGGCAGCGATAAGCACCTGTGAGACAAATGTCAAGAAAAGAGTCAGAAATGCACAAGAGACAGACACATTCTTCTAGACCGTGACCTAGTACCTACAGCAAGAACCCATAGGGATAAAATATGGAGGCTACCAGATGATGGAAGGAGGCCTGCTCACTTACAAAAATATGTTGTATATCCCATATTGTGACGACTTGAAGAGGTTCATAATGGATGAACTGCACAAAAGACCCTACACTGGTCATCCAGGATACCAGAAGATGATCACGACCATCAGGAAACAATTCTATTGGCCTGGATTGAAGAAAGACATAGCTGAGTACTTAGCTAAATGCATAGAATGCCAACAGGTTAAAGCAGAACACTAACACCCAGCAGGATTATTACAACCTCTACCAATCTCGGAATGGAAATGGGAAACCATCTCCATGGATTTCATCACCGGATTACCAACCTCGACCAAACAGAATGATGCCATCATGGTAGTGGTGGATAAATTGAGCAAGTCCACTCATTTTATCCCCGTCAAGTTGACTTGTAAGGCAATAGACATCGCCAATGTATTCATGAAGGAGATATTCAGACTACATGGTATGCCGAAAGAGATCGTGTATGACCGAGACACATAATTTACTTCCAACTTTTGGAAATCACTGATGGTTGGTTTGGAGACCAAGTTACTATTTATCACAGCCCATGACCCTCAAACCGATGGATAGACGGAAAGGGTGAATCAAATATTAGAATACATGCTTAGGATGCATGTAATGCATCAACCCAAAAAGTAGGAAGACTACTTGCCACTAGTGGAATTCACTTACAACAACGACTACCAAGAATCCCTGAAGATGAGTCCTTTTGAAGTCCTCTATGGTAGGTCGTGCAATACTCTAGTCAATTGGAGTAATCCTGTAAACAGAGTTACTATTGGACCTGACATGTTGAAATAAATGGAACAACAAGTGATTCAAATAAAACAAAATCTATAGGTCGCTCAGAACCGACAGAAAAGTTACGCTGACCAAAAGAGAACTCCAAGAGAGTTCAAGGAAGGAGACAATGTATACCTCAGAATAGGCTCAGGAAGAGTTCCTTGAGGATGGGAGCCTATTCCAAGTTGGCACCTTGGTATTGTGGACCCTTTGAAGTTCTATATAGAGTGGGACCTGTAGCCTGTAGGATAGCACTTCCTCCCACAGTAAAAGCACATAATGTTTTCCATGTTTCATTATTGTAGAAATATCTACATGATTCTAATCATATAATTGACTGGACTGTGATCCAGGTGGAACTGGAGGGAGAATTCCTACCAGAACCTCAATGCATACTGGATAGAAAGGAAACCCTACTCTGGAACTGAGACATTGCACAAGTCAAGGTGCAGTGGAGACATTTTGGCCCAAATGAGGCTACATGGGAAATGGAGGATGCCATGAAACAAACATATCCTATTTTGTTTACCTCTGTACATACATGTCATATTGATTGATAGAACATCGAGGACGATGTTCCTTTAAGGGGGAGGGAATTGTAACACCTTGTTTCCCCCAGTATGTAAAAATAACTATACTGGCCAAGAACTATGGCAGACTCAAAGATGTGAATGTGTGATTTTGAATGGACCTTAGTATAAAAGGTCGATGAATGTAAATAATGTTATGAATATATGTTGCAGGACTGTTGGGAGGGGGATGTGCTAAAAAGAGACCACGATGGTTGATGAAAGGTGGTGGAAGGCACCTATAATGGTGGCGTTAACTTCCACTAAAACCAATACCGTATTTGGTCTTCACTGGCCCGAAGATCAAGAGTGGCTCGCTGGCCCTAAAATGAATTACTCACTAGGTTGTTAGGTGAAAAGGCTCCTCATGAGTTAATGAGGGATGGGGTTGAACTACCCATCTATGGAAGCCTCAAACCTGACCATCGTGGATAAATTCGTGCCATACACAACCTTTCCAGAGAAGAAAAGACAGGAAAGAGGTGTGGAAGGGGGGTAGTCACAATAGAGAGATCGCAAGAGGGGAGAAATCGAAAGGACTCTGGAAAAATATATATAGTGATTGATAAGCAGAGAAGAAGGAGAGTAACCTTCATTCTCAACTTCTGATGAGTAGAGACTTGGTCTCACAACATCGTGGTCTAAGCTCGGGGGCAGCTAGTGGAAATTCCATTCGGAGTCACTGAGCCTACGGTTGGGTGGAAATGAGCACCCCTCTCAGCAGTTGCATCACCTAGTGTTTTCTGATAAGTGTTTACATATTGTGTCTTGCATTGAATATCTTGGAATATATGTTCATGGTTTGAACACTTATGAATGGTTTCTGTGTAGAAATGTCTACATAGTGTTTTGATCGGAAATGGTGGTTGCATGCTTATGTTGGAATGACCACATTCGGT
>ML776831.1:334145-393528 GCA_009831015.1 Picea engelmannii | reverse complement strand
GAGTATAAATAAGAGGCAAGGCTCTCTCATTTGAATCACACTTGAGAATATTGAATATCTATAGGTGTCTGAGGTATACAAATGATATCTAAGATGAAATTCTGAGGAAAGTGAAGAAAAGAAGGCCGAAATGCAAGGAAGGACAAATTCTTTTGATGGTGCTTTCTAAGGTATGTTATTTTTAGGTCATCTCACCATTTTCGCTATAAATTTTTTTCTATAATGATTCAGATACTGAAATTGCTATGAGAGTGGGAAAACATATCCAAGTATCTGTGGTTAACAATTCATCTTGTGGGTCTTTGTATTTTGGGAGTTACACTCTGTGGAAAATAGGGTTTGTGACCAGTCCTGAAACTAGTCAAAATTAGGTGTTTCGGGTAAAAAAGTCATAACTTCTTCATAAAATATACAAATTTAGTGAGAACAATTGTGTTGGTTAGGGTACAGTCTATAGTATTCTTTTTAATAGTTTCAGATAATTTCATCAAATATTTTGTGCGGGGCACGCTCTACAAGGTCGCTCTCTAGAATATGCCAGAATTCAGCAAGGTATGCCATTTTTTCTATAAATCCTTTTCTGAGAGGTTCCAAGTAGTTCCACTTGGAGGAATTGAATAAAAAACACTAAAAAAAAATTTATATCAATTTCAGATCTTCATACATTACAGGTTCAAAGTTATGATTACTTCAAGTTAGGGTTGTTGACTAATCCAAAACTAGGCATGTGAGACTAAAGAAAAATTTGATGAAAATGCTAGTCTCCTATTTTTAAAGTTAAGGAAGGTTTGCATGAATGTGATTATATACACCAGGTATATTACAAATCTACAAATCAGGTTTGGATGATGAAATTGATGAGGGATTTTGGTTGAGGTACATGTTGAGTACATGGTTGAGACAAGTAGTTGATGAGTTGGCGCACATACATGAGGTGTATAGTTTATGATATTGGTACATATTGATGAGTCATAGTTGATGAGCAGTTGAAACATGATTGGTATATAATTGGCACATGGTTGGATGCACTTGTTTATGATATAGGTTGATTAGAGGTTGGTGCATGGTTGATGCACTTGTTTATGGTACAGGTTGATGCATGGTTGATGCATGGTTCAGATTTATTGCTACAGATTTACAGCAGTATATCTCACAGTGATAGTGTGACAGTGGTTCCATCATTCTACTTCTACTTCAGGGTGGCAGGATAGGGCAAGGACAGGTGGTTGTAGCCGGAGAACATTGGGGGTTGTAGCCTCCTTCTAGTTATAGCCAGAGATTTGGGGAGTTGGAGCTTCCCTCAGGTTGTAGCCTGAGAAACTAGGGGGTTGGAGCCTCCTTCCAGTTGTAGCTGGAAAACAAAGGAAGTTGGTGCTTCCAATGAATGTAATTCTTCAAGACATATAAGAAAAAACATTTCGTGGTTTTCTCCCGATTTGGGTTTCCACGTAAAACATTGGTGTACTTTGTATGTGTGTGATTGTTTATTTATTACTGCTCATTATTGGATAATAATTCTACATTGATATAACATTTGAAGAAAAAGGATTATAATTATGTTATTACTTATTCACCCCCCCTCTCAGTAATCCAACAGGGAAGACCTTAAGAATGTAAAAGGGATTCACGAAGAAGACCTGCCTTGGGAACGGTTTGAGAAATACTTCAGAAAAAATTATCTGTCAGAGAAATATATCGACGAAAAGACTAAAGAATTCTATGAACTCAAGCAGGGGAAACTCACCATAGAGGAATATGTCAGTAGATTCCTTGAGTTGATGAGGTATGTACCCTACATAAAAGAAGAAAAGGAAAAGGTGCAACGATTAATCAATGGACTACCTAAGGACTATCAGAACAAGATTGAATTTGACGAACCAAAGACCCTAGAAGATACTATCCAAAAGGCAAGATATTGTTATGAACAACTTGGGCATCAGACAGGACCTCGTGAAGGCTCAAAGCAGAATAATAGTTCAGGGTTCTAGAAAAGAGGGTTTAAATCCCTAAGGTTTAAGGACTATAAAAAGAACTCAAGGATAAGCTTCCTAGCCCGAAGTGTACATCAACAGAACTTTCCCTCCTTGAGCGGAAATAAACTTTATGGATCTGCCCTAGTAAAGACTAATAACCCAAAGAGAGAACCTTTGAAATGTTGGGGTTGTGGAGAATAACATTCACTGAGGGACTGCCCACACTGACAACAGAACAGCTGAAGAATTTACAACGTTCAAGAAGCTACCACTGTTAATAACATGGCCAAGAGTGTACCGTAAATTTATGCAGCCTTGGATAATAACCAAGCTGACCACCAAGCTTCAATGGTGGAAATCGAAGGCATGATCATGAACCATCTAGTGTCTATTCTGATTGACCCTGGTTCAAATTTGAGTTATATAGCCCCTAAGGCTGTTGATAAATGTAAACTACAGCCACATAAAAATGCCAAGCCATGGTTGGTACAGTTAGCCATTGGCACCAAAAGAAGGGTAGCGGAGGTCATACTAGCCTGCCTATTCATTATGGGTGAATTCCCCACCCAAGCAACCCTTAACATATTACCCCTAGGATCGTATGATCTATTGATTGGTATGGACTGGCTAGCCACCCATAAAACCAAACTGGAATGTTACCATAAAACCTTGGAATGTGTAAGTGAAGAAGGAAGAAAAATAACCCTTCAAGTAATCCAAAAACCTATCTCGGTGAGACAAATATCAGCTCTTCAAATGAGAAAGTATTGCAGAAAAGGATGTCCACTATATGCAATACAGATGTTGAAAACAATTGAAGGTGACAAACCAAGCCTCGAAGAACACCCCACACTGAGAGAATATAGAGATGTATTTCCAGAAGAGGTACCGGCTTTACCTCTGAGAAGGGACATCGACTTCTCAATAGAACTTGCACTCGGAGAGGTGCCAGTGTCTAGGACACCCTACAAGATGAGCACACTCGAGCTAGTTGAGCTTAAATTACAACTGAAAGAAATGATGGACATAGGCTATATCTGGCCCAGCGTGTCTCCATGGGGAGCACCAGTCCTGTTTGTGAAAAAGAAATATGGTACCCTCTGAATGTGTATATATTATAGACAACTCAATAAGGTAACCATAAAGAACAAGTACCCCTTACCCATGATCGATGACTTGTTCAATAAATTGGGAGGTGCCTCTATATTCTCAAAGATTGACTTGAGATCTGGATACTATCAAGTCCGAATCAAGGGCAAAGACATCCACAAAACTGCCTTCAGGATGAGATATGGTCACTACGAGTTTGTGGTAGTACCATTCGGATTGACCAATGGCCCTGCCACTTTTATGTGCTTGATGAACAATGTTCTCAACAAATTCTTAGACAAATTTGTGTTGGTTTTTATTGATGACATATTAATTTACTCCAAGAATAGAGAGGAACATGAGGAACACCTTAGGCTTCTACTTCAAGTGCTAAGAGAACATCAGCTCTATGCCAAATTTAGCAAGTGTGACTTTTTCTAGAAGCAGATACATTACTTGGGCTATGTCCTATCTGAAGAAGGGATAGTGGTAGACCTTGATAAGATCAGGTCTATCATGGAATGGCCTACCTCGAAGGACGTTTCAGATATCAGATCCTTTATGGGCTTGGTAGGGTACTATAGGAGATTTATAAAAGGATTCTCCAAGATTGGGAACCCAATCACTATCCTCCAAAAGAAGGGGACAAAATTCACGTGGACACAAAAATGTGAAGAAATATTTCAAACCTTGAAACATCTACTAACCCACGCACTCGTACTGAAGATTGTCGATTCCTAAGATAATTTCCTCATGTGTACAGATGCCTGTAAGGAAGGGCTCAGAGGATTCCTTATGCAAGGAGGAAGTGTGGTCTGCTATGAATCCTAAAAATTGAATGAGCACGAAGTCAAGTATGTGACCCATGATCTAGAACTGGCCGCCATAGTACACACCTTGAAAATGTGGAGGCATTACCTCCTGGGAAGAAAATTTGTACTTATGACAGACCACTATGGACTACGATATCTGTTTGACCAACCAAAGCTCAATGCGAGACAAGCTAGGTGGATGGCCCCCCTCAGTGAGTTTGATTTTGAAATCAAACATATTAAGGAAAAGGAAAATAGGGTGGCCTATGCCCTTAGCAGAAGCATGAAAAAAATTCACCTGGCAGCGGTAAGCACCTGTGAGACGGATGTCAAGAAAAGAGTCAGAAATGCACAAGAGACAGACACATTCTTCCAGACCGTGACCTAGTACTTGTAGCAAGAACCCACAGGGACAAAATATGGAGGCTGCCAGATAATGGAAGGAGGTCGGCTCACTTACAGAAACAGGTTGTATATCCCAGATTGTGACGACTTGAAGAGGTTCATAATGAATGAACTGCACAAAAGACCCTACACTGGTCATCCAGGATACCAGAAGATGATCACGGCCACCAGGAAACAATTCTATTAGCCTGGATTGAAGAAAGACATAGCTGAGTACTTATCCAAATGCATAGAATGCCAACAGGTTAAAGCAAAACACTGACACCCAGTAGGATTATTACAACCTCTACCAATCTCAGAATGGAAATGGGAAACCATCTCCATGGATTTCATCACCAGATTACCAACCTCGACCAAATAGAATGATGCCATCATGGTAGTGGTGGATAAATTGATCAAGTCCACTCATTTTATCTCTGTCAAGTCGATTTGTAAGGAAATAAACATCGTCAACGTATTCATGAAGGAGATATTCAGACTGCATGGTATGCCGAAAGAGATCATGTTTGACCGAGACACGAAATTTACTTCCAACTTTTGGAAACCACTGATGGTTGGTTTGGAGACCAAGTTACTATTTAGCACAACCTATCACCCTCAAACCAATGTACAGACAGAAAGGGTGAATCAAATATTAGAATACATGCTTAGGATGCATGTAATGCATCAACCCAAAAAGTGGGAAGACTACCTGCCACTAGTGGAATTCACTTACAGCAACGGCTACCAAGAATCCCCGAAGATGAGTCCTTTTAAAGTCCTCTATGGTAGGTCGTGCAATACTCCAGTCAGTGGGAGTAATCCCATAAATAGAGTTACTATTGGAATTGACATGTTGAAAGAAATGAAACAACAAGTGATTCAGATAAAAAAAAATCTAAAGGTCGCTCAGAACTGACAGAAAAGTTATGCCGACCAAAATAGAACTCCAAGAGAGTTCAAGGTGGGAGACCATGTATACCTCAGAATTAGGCCCAGGAAGAGTTCCTTGAGGATGGGAGCCTATTCCAAGTTGGAACCTCGATGTTGTGGACCCTTTGAAGTTTTAGATAGAGTGGCACCTGTAGCCTATAGGATAGCACTTCCTCCCACAGTAAAAGCACATAATGTTTTCCATATTTCATTATTGAAGAAATATGTACATGGTTCTAATCATATAATTGACTGGTCTGTGATCCAGGTGGAACCAGAGGGAGAATTCCTACCAGAACTTCAATGCATACTGGACAGAAAGGAAACCCCGCTCTAGAACTGAGCCATTGCACAGGTCAAGGTGTAGTGGAGACATTTTGGCCCAGATGAGGCTACATGGGAAATGGAGGATGCCATGAAACAAACATATCCGATTTTGTTTACCTCTATACATACATGTCATATTGAATGATATAACATCGAGGGAAATCTCCTTTAAGGGGGAGGGAATTGTAACACCTTGTTTCCCCCAATCTGTAAAAATAACTATACTGGCCAAGAACTATGGCAGACTCAAAGATGTGAATGTGTGATTTTGAATAGACCTTAGTATAAAAGGTCGACGAATGTAAATAATGTTATGAATATATGTTGCAGGACTACTGCGAGGGGGATGTGCTGAAAAGGGACCACGATGGATGATGAAAGGTGGTGAAAGGCACCTGGAATGGTTGCATTAACTTCCACCAAAACCAATACCGTATTTGGTCTTCACTGGCCTGAAGATCAAGAGTGGCTCACTAGCCCCGAAATGAATTACTCGCCAGGTTGGTAGGTGAAAAGGATCCTCATGAGTTAATGAGGGATGGGGGTGAACCACCCATCTGTGGAAGCCTTAGACCTGACCACCACGGGGAAATTCATGCCACACGCAACCTCAACGGAGAAGAAAAGACAGGAAAGAGGTGTGGGAGGGGGGCAATCACCACAGAGAGATCATAAGAGGGGAGAAATTGGAAGGACTCTGGAAAAAAATACAGAGTGATTGATAAGCAGAGAAGAAGGAGAGTAGCCTTCATTCTAGACTTCTGACAAGAAGAGACTCAGTCTCACAACATCGTGGTCTAAGATCGGGGGTGGCTAGTGGCAATTCCATTTGGAGTCGCTAAGCCTATGGTTGGGTGGAAATGAGCACCCCTCTCAGAAGTTGCATCACTTGGTATTTTCTGATAAGTGTTTACATCTTGTGTCTTGCATTGAATATCTTGGAATATATGCTCATGGTTTGAACACTTATGAATGGTTTCTGTGTAGAAATGTCTGCATAGTGTTTTGATCGGAAATGGTGGTCGCATGCTTATGTTGGAATGACCACATTCAGTTTATATATATATATATATTTGAACGAAGTCAGCTTTCAAGTTTGCTCTTGAGATATTTGTTTCCCCTAATTACCTTTCATACTACCCTAGATAGATTCCCCATAGGGACACCCTTTCGGGATCATTCCCTTATGTTCTAGAGCTGAGTTAAGTCCCCTAAAAGGACTACTGCCTTGGTAAAATCATGAATTTGTTTATTATTTATCACAGATGTTAACAACTCAGGGATTTAAGAAGACCTCTCAGTCTGGTCATAAAAACCTGGTGAAAATCTACCCAGGAACCCGATGAAGGACTTTAAGGCCTATGTTTTAAAACCTTGCACAAGAGAGAGAGTGGGTCTCTTAGAGTTTGGTATTTTGGTGTTTCGGCAACCGAGAAACCCAAGGGTCAGTTCCCTTGTACTCACTAGTCCTGAAATCCCAATTTGCAAAACCTCGAAATGAACTAGCATGGATGAGTTGTGATGTTTCTGCATTTTGGTACCCGGGACACCTAAGGGTAAGTTCACTTGTACTCACCAGTCCCAAAATCTCGATTAGCAAAACCTCGAAATGAACTAGCATGGATGAGTTGTGATGTTTCGGCATTTCGGTACCCGGGACACCTAAGGGTAAGTTCCCTTGTACTCACCAGTTCCAAAATCCCGATTTGCGAAACCCCGAAATGAACTAGCATGGATGAGTTGTGATGATTCGGCATTTCAGTACCCAGGACACCTAAGGGTAAGTTCCCTTGTACTCACCAGTCCCGAAATCCTGATTAGCGAAACCCCAAAATGAACTAGCATGGATGAGTTGTGATGTTTCGGCATTTTGGTACCCAGGACACCTAAGGGTAAGTTCCCTTGTACGCGCCAGTCCCAAAATCATAATTAGAGAAACCCCGAAAGGGTCCAACGGGGATTAGAGTCTTGATTTTTCAGTGTTTCGTCACCCAGGATACTTAAGTGTAAGTTCTCTTGGAACCGCTAGTCAAGAAATCCTGAAGTATGAAACCCCGAATAGGTCTAGCATGGATAATCCTTGGTGTTTTGGTAACTGGGAAACCAAAGGACCAGTTCCTTGTATTCACCAATTGCAAAATCTTGGCTTGCGAAACCCCAAAATGAGTGTAGCGTATATACATGAGATTTGGAGCTTCGGCTCCCGGGAAACTCAGTTACAAGACCTCTTGTCATTTCACATCGCGAACTCTCGACTCGCAAAACCCTGAAATGATCCTAGAAGATATATGGGCTTCGGTGTTGCGACACCCAGGAAACTGAAAGGAATGAATCCTCATCTCCATACATCACGAAATCCCAGTATGTGAAGTCCTGATAGGTAAAATTCCGGATAAGTCCTGGTTTGACTAGGATTTCGGGTTTCGGGGTGTCAAAAGATTCAGCTTCCGTGCATTCTGAACTCCCAGTGACCGAAGTCTCGAAATGCAAAAGGCACCTCTTAATTTAGCCTGGGATCACAACCAATGGACATGTGGAAGTAAATCCTACACTCGATGCATGAATTGTACACGATGAATTTTCAACAAAAGAACCTGTGAATTAGTTGGGTGAAGGTCCCGATTGGAAGACCTAGCCTATGCCAGAACCTCGTAATAATTCGGGAACTCTGTCTCTCGACAATGAAGAAGAAAGGAAAAGGTGAAAAATATTAGCTCATGTAGTGGGTGTGTTACAGGTGCCTCCAAAGTGGCTGTTGGATGTCGATGCACCGCCAGTGGGAATTCATTGAAGAATATGGGCAAAGTTGTGCATCATCGCATCCCTTTGTTTCTTGAGGGCCTCCTCGAGCAACATTTTGATAGGATCTCCTGCTCCCTCATATTTCTTTTCTTCCCCCATGGGCGGTCATCTGGGTTTGCGAGGTTGATCTTGCAAAGGTTCAACCAGATTGAGCCCCAACTCCTTATACCTAGACCTCGTTGGGGACATGCAAATAAGGATCGAGAATGAGCAGACCGCTTTGATACCACTGATCCAGATTTATGTAGGAACAAAATGAAATACAAAAATACACATAAACGCAGATATGCAGCGGAAATAAGACTTCATTTCATTAATAACAAATGACTGAAATATGCTTACAGACAGAATGGAAATAAACTAGTTAGGGCATTAGTCTCTTATCTCTGAGAAGAGATGTGGCGGCTACTAGCCTCTGAACTGTGTTACAATGAGGCTCAAAGTCCTATTATTATTGAGAAACAATGGAAAACCCTAAACATCCAAAGACCTAACCCTAGGAGATGAAACACCAAGACTATGGGCCCCATTTGGGTAAGTTGGTACATCAACTTCCCAGGGACGTAACTTTGGCATACGATCTTCATTTGATGCGTTCCATACCTCATTAGAAATATCTATCTAAGGACTACAACTTTTGGGTGAGAAAAATGATCTAAGATCCATGTTGCTCCCCATTTTCCCAAAACAATGTCGTTTAATGCCTCAAAACGGCTCCAGAAGTTCAGGACCCGAAAAAATGCTAAAAATTGTAAATTGTGCGAAAATTGAAAAACTGAAAGAAGCAATGGTGGGGGTCCAAGTGGAATAGGTGGGTGACCACCAATATCCACCTGGATCAGAATTAGCGTCAGAGGTTGTGTAAAGATTTCACATTTGTAAGTAATTAGGTTGGATTCTTCACAATGAACACATAAGGAAATGGGTTAGTTATCTAAGTATTCCTAAAGGGGATTGGATGGTAGGGATATGGTTTAGGTAGGTAAGGGAGCATAGCATAGAGGGTGGATTCAGCTTGGGCCAAATATATTTCTTTCTTGGCCTTACCTTCACTATGCTCTTTGAGGTTCTGAAAGAAAGCACTTTCAGTAACTAGAGAGAGATCATAAGGCAAGAATAATTACATATATAAAACACAGGAATCATGTTGCTAATTTCCCTACCTACTTCTTCCTTCTTTTTGTAGTACAGAGAGATAACAACCTAACTAGAATGGGGTGGCTTCGCTCTCTATGGAGGGTAGGCATGGATTATTTCTTCGTCAAGGCATGTAATGTGGGGGGGGCATGGGCATGTCTCTTTTATATTAAAAATCTATATTTAGGAAGGGAGGTTAGAAACTTAGGTGGGATAGCCACCCATGCAAATTTTGATCACTAAAATTCACCAATTTGATCAACAATGCCATGTCACCCTTTCACGTTTCAATTTCACAGGTCCCAAGGCGTCAAATTTCTCAGTCTCTCTCAAGGATTTATTTCTTGTCTTGCATTCCCTCTCTTATTTCTACCTTCCATGCCATCCACCCATGCACTTCCATAGGGATCTATCTGGTAGTTTCCCATCACCTAATGGTGAATTTGAATCATGGACCTTCCCTCATCCAAATTTCCCCCGGTCCCCTAATCGATTGGTGTTGACCCTCCTAGTGTGATTAAGTAAAAGACGACCAGTCATGCCATCCAAAAATTGCATCCATCAGAGAAAATGGATATGGTTGATACCTCCCTGCTATGGGATTCGTATGGCTTCCAAACTAGAGCATCATAAGTAAAAGGTGGTTCAAATAAGGCAAGGAGCATCAATGATAGGTTAGGCGATATAGATAGTGACTCGATAGTTTGGAAGGTAACTTCTCTACTTAGGAAGGTGAGTTCAAACCCTCATATTCAAATTCCATTCACCTCAAATAAATTTTGGTGTAGGGTGGGTCTGGTCAATCAAAAACCTTCCTAAACACGCATTGGATATAGGAACTACATTTTCCAGATGGGGTCCCAAACTCTCTATTGTATATAGTCAAATCGATTCATTTCCTCATTCCTTCCAGCTTAGGCCTAGGTTCCTTCATCCTTAAGTCAAAGGGTGAAGCAATTAAAATCTTGTGAGATGCGATTTGAAATAAGGAAAACCCTCATGTTGAGTGGGTTAGACAGGTATGATCCATCGAGGTTGAGAACTCTCTGTTTTATTTATGCAAATAGTTGATTGAATGCATGTAAGGTTAGCACCTTCCTTCCAATAAGGAAAAAAACATAAGTTCTAGTTGTCTTATGTAGGTGAGGTCGAAAACCTATTAAAATTCCATCAGACACTTGAATAATGAGTTTATAATTTAAAGAATCACCTTCAAAATGCACCTTGATAAATAATATCCCCATATCAAACTAAAGGTGAAGTGTGCAACAAGAAGATCGATAAGAAGTGTATAAAGAGAATCCCAATACTGACACCCAGAGATATAACTAAAAAGGAAGGTACCCTTTGAGAGAAGATCCCATAAAAGGTGGGTTGTGATAAAGAATACAAAACTAAAGACTTTATCTTAAATCTTATCAATAAAAAGTTTGATCAAGACAATAATCACCCTCGTAAGGCGATTTATAAAGAATACCCCATATTAAATTGGTACCCAGAGAAGATCCTGAAATAACGTATATAAAGATCGTCCGATATCAACCGACGAGGCTTTGTCGTGATAAGGAAGATCACTAAATCCACTAAATGACCTGGAAGACACAAAGGGAATGAATTTTATCAATAATAGTATAGTTCCTATTGCATATTATACAAAAGGGTTGGTGGAGGGATCAAGAATCTAAGCAATTCCCATGACTGACTAGTGGTATTTGTCCAACATAAAGTAATTATATAGGCTTCAAAAGGTAATAGAAATGGTCTAAGTCACCCTCATGTGTTGAGCCCCACCCCAATCTCTTAATTATGGTTGTAGTTCCTCAATCCAAGAAGGCACTTCCCATGCACGATCCAACAAAATATTGTTCCATTTCTATGTCACCCACTTCCATTCATCCAATAAGTTGAACCATTCATTTCCTCCCTAAAGGAAGGGTTGTATAGTGGTACCTTAAGTCTTCTAGGTCTAATATAAATAGTTAAGGATCATAGAGATTCCCATCATAAAAAGGCACCATGTTGGTTGGGGGATGGCACAAAGTTTGTTGGGAAGGGTGGGGTGTAATAGCCATAAGAAAGAGGCTTAGGCAGTACAAATAGCTACGAGGTATTTTGGCAAGTAACTTACTTATAGGCTTAGGCACGTAGTAGTGAGGGACGAAATCAAAGTCAATTATCCGAACAACAAGTTTTGAATTAGTGGGTTGGTTTTGATCGATCCAAAAACCTTAACAAAACATGTATTTGATAAATAAAATATGTGCGTGGACAGGGTTAGAGGCGTATTATTTTTATCTATTTGGGTTCCATAACTATATTGTTTCAATAGTAAACTTGCTCGGTGAATTTCAAAATTCCAAGCACCTTTGTCCTATGGACGCCTGAACCCCAAATTAGAGGTCCAAAGAGCGTGCTTAAAAAGGGATATATATTCTTCATCGGTCGCTAAATAACTAAGTGGGATCAACACCCAAGTAATAAACATAAACCAAAGCAAGCTCGGGTAGTATAAACTAAACCTGTATGTTCTGTGTTGTAAACTTTATTCTTTGTGCAAAACAATGTATATAATGCATGTGTTGATTAAGAAAGCACATAATGAACAATCTGGGTAATCAATAATGAATATCAGGTGTGTAGTGAGTTAAGTGTGGTATCTCTAGTAGTAAAGGTAGTGGCCTAAAGTATTAATGCAACAGTGGTATGTGGAATATCGGTCCAATTCATATTGATCGAGGTGGTAAGGCAAGGTAGATCGTCTGGTAGGGTTCTAAATCTGTCTAAACCTTGTTTTCATTCGATAGGTGAGGCTTCGAAGGAGAAACCAAAAAGGTCTGGGTCCCCTCTCCTCCGAGCTTAATGGGTCACTCAGATGGTTCATGGATAGCTCGGGGCTATGTTATGGTAGGTAAAAAACTATTCTAAATCCATTACGTGAACAACTTGTTGGGTCTTTTGGGGATTGGTACGGTTGATCAAAAACCTTAGCGAGACATGAATTTGATAAATAAAATATGTGTGTGGATGGTTTCATAGGAATAATTTACACTGGGGTTGAGAACTATAATTTTGTTTTAGGAAACTCAATGAATTAGTAATGTTCCCTTCGGATTGGGCCTGTGCATCTTAATCCGGGAAAGCAAAGTACAAACAACGCTTAGAACTACTAGGGCACGATCAATTATGAGAGCTAGCCGCTTGTGTATTTACATATATAATTCATGACCAACAACACCGATATTTTCTTCCCTCAATCACTCTCATGCCTCAATTGAGAAATCAGGAAGAATCTGGCTAGACTCACAAACCCAATGAATCAATCATCCATTCGTTCATCTTATCTGGCTAGCATGAAGGCTGGAATTATGAATTGCTCAGTGGCTCAATCAATGGATGGTTGGTTGGTGAGAGAATTTTCTAATTTCTATGGTCACTTAATTCCCCTTCAGGTAGGATTTGTATAGGTCAATATTGAAATGGAAAATATACGGGGACTCAAAAAAAATAACAGATTAGAACAAATTTCTTCAAAATGCCCTAAAAACTTGGGAATATTAAAATAAAATAATGGGTTTTATGTCTTTAAATGAGACGAATTAGGTCGTAATCCATAGAAAAAATCCCCAGGAAAGGTAAGGGTAGTGAATTTTCCTTTGTTCCTTGAAGATCCTTGTACGAGGAGATTCCAATCCAAATGTTAGGTCGTCAATCGTTTGACTTCGATCCCAATAAACCAAACATAGACACTTCTCGGGGAAATCACAGACACATTACATAATTTCCTTGGCCTATCATGATTTGGTTCTCTCTCAGGTATGAAGGATGGGGAACCCTTTCTGCTTGATTCCAAGTAGTTGGGTTTTCAAGTTATCATGGCCTGATTCTGTAATTTTCTCCACAAAAGAGTCACAATCGAGGGAATTTAGTTGTCCACTAGCTTGAAGTGATTCAATATAGCAATAATATGTGGAGTAGAGGGACTTGATGAATGTCATGAGAGTAGTGTCTATCTTCACACAAGTAGCATCAATGTTGTGCATGATGGATTTAATTTTGGATGCTAAAAGCATGGGATCATTATCATTCAAATCTAGGTTTAAAAGCTTCAACACCAACTGAATTAGCTCCAATTTTGAATGTGAATCATATATATATTTCAACTTATTCAAAGCACCCCAAGAATATTTGATAGATCCAATGTGATGAATCACCTCTGTAAAAATTTTAGACCCCAACCTAGTTTCAGTCTCGCTGATTTTTCAGCCAATGTCTAATGCCCAAACCCAATTTTTATATCAGCAATAAAACTCAATAGAAAAATAATTTCAGAGAAACATGAGGATTATGAACTATTGAGATTTGGGTACCTTGGAAAGTGGTCCCCATGTGCTTATGAGTCTCTAAGAACAAAGGGGGAAGACTATTACTCTTGTACTTTACTTTATGATTCTAATTTCACTTTGACTTAGGAGTTTTAAGTCAAAAGTGAAATATGTCACTTAAGTCATAAAGTGACAATTAATTCATGATGTGGGTGAATTAATAGACATAAAGAAACTAAGGAAAGTGGGTTTCCTTAGTGAGATTATTGGATTTGATCTCACCCATTGATTAGACTTGGCTAGATCTAATCTAGGCCATTGATCTTTTAGGGTTGGCATGAGGAGGCTAAAGAGAGGGTAAATATATTTTTGAGACTCATTCTTCACTTGAGTTTTTTGGAGAAGAGAAGAGGGGCGCATTTCTTGAGGAGAAGGAGGGCACACTTCATGAGGGTTTGAGTAAAACCCTTGATAGCTTGAGGAGAAGCTTGTGGTTGGTTTGAGCTTGCATGGAGAGCATTTCCATGGAGCCATAGCTTCCATTTTTGAGATGGAGCATTTTACATGGAGGAGGGGCGCATCTAGGAGAGGAGGTGCATTCATTTTCCTTCATTTGCTCATCATAGGAGGAGGACTTGTCAGATTTAGATGAGGTATGATGCATAGGGAGAGGAGAGCTTGGGCGCTTGTTTCTTTGGAGAGAGACATTCAGTTTCTGGCTCAATGTATTTATGGTGATCATTTCTCCTAGGAGGAGGGCGCACATGTTGAGAGGACTGGTATCTATCTGGTAGCAGAACTACTTGGAGGATTCTAGCTCTGAAAGTTTCAGTGGAGAGGCAACAAAGGAGAGGAAATTCCTATGGAGGGATTTCTTCATTGGGTTACTGATGAGCTAGGGTTCTTTAGTTTAGTGCAGAGGGCAACACAGGAAGAGGGTGCACCACAGTTTGGGTACCTCTATTTCTGGTTCTTGTGGAAAGACTCATGAGGAGCTTTCTATGTATACAGGTTCCATTGTATTTCATTAATTGTTGTATCTCTTTCTTTGATCATCATTATATAGACACATATCCCAAATTGGATTTCCCTAGGGGGGGGGAGTTATACAGGGTCATGTTGACCAAAAATGCATGTGTTAGTCTCTTAGATTTGTTCATTTTTAGTTGTAAAGATATTTAGGTGTGTTGTACTTATTTTAGTATGCATGTTCTAACTTCTGGTTACTAGAACTACATGCTAGAGCACCTAAAATTGGAAGTGCAACCACAACAAATAAACAAGAAGTTCTTGGAATGTTGGTTGTCCTAAAACAACAGAAAACATTATCATAACAGTTGAAACTTAGAGTCAATCTTTGGTCAAAGACAAAACCAGTTGACAAGTTTGATAGGACCTGAAAACCTTCATGGTATCAGAGCTGAGGTGGCTGAAATTTTGAGCAGTTGGGACAGCATTTTGTTGGTTGTCATATACATCTTCTTGGCAGATTGTTGTGGATAGCCATTGACTCATTAAGTGGTTGTTAGAGGGAAGATTTTTGCAGAGGATAGTTGGGAATTTTTTGGCACTTGTGGACAACCTCTTTTCACACCTGCATGGATAGGAGTGAGGTTGTAGAGACGACCTCTTTTCACACCTACTAACTAGGAGTGAGGTCATGGATTCACTTGCCTCTTTTCACACCTATGTTGACAGGAGTGAGGTAGCATTCCTTTGCATTGGGAGCATTAGAGTGAGCATAGTTGGCAGACATGTCAGTATCTCAGATGCGTGTGCAGGACATGATAGTCGGGGCTAGAAATTGGTTGCCTTGGAAGGAGAGGATGGTCTTTGTCTTAGAGGACCTCGAGCTATGGGACATAGTCGAGGCAATTGTTCCTCCCATTCCTGTCACTTCTCCCTTCTTGGTAGAAAAAATTAGGAGGAAGAACAACAAGGCAAAGAGGATAATATGTGATGATGTGAGAGATCACATTATTCCCCACTTGACTGGGAAGACTTGTGCATACAAGATGTGGGCATCTTTGTGCAAATTGTATGAGAGCTCTAATGAGAACCGAAAGATGGTTCTTCATGACTGACTCAGGGGCATTCACATGCTCAAGGATGAGTTAGTTACTTCATTCCTCGGTAGATACAGATAGATCAAAGATGAGTTGGCAGCCCTCGGAGAGGTTGTGAACCCTAACTCTTTGGTAAGGCAAGCTATGAATAGCTTCACCAAACCGTGGGACCATTTATATAGGGCATTGTTGCCAGGGAGGTTATTCCTACATGGGAGAGGATGTGGGATGACTTTGTCCAGGAGGAGATTAGGCTTGTAGCCGAGGCTTTTAGACAGCAACAATAGCAACAACAGATAGTTTCTGGTGACAAGAACCTTTCTCTTTGGACAAAGGGAAAGAATAAGACCGACTGTGGAGGTCGACAGGGTCCCAAGTTTGGGGCCCCACCATAGGGAGGAGAGAGTAGCAACAGCAGTGGGAAGAGAAGAGACATGCGCACAGTGAGATGCTTTGCTTGTGGAGAGATGGGTCACTATGTAGGACAGTGTCCCAAGAAGAAGAAGTAGCAGCAGGATGGGTCAGCAATGACAATAGAGGTGATGGAGATCAGTGATTAGTTTTCCAGAGAGTGTGCATCCATTACTACTTTATCTCCTATTAGACCATCCAACACTAGATGGGGAGACAGAGTTGAGGAGGACCGACTAACTCACAACAGTGATTCAGAGGGAGATGATACTTAGTGTCCCTGGACATCTTCAGAGTGGGTGACTAGTCCACCCAATATAGCTACAGTTTCAGAGCAGTCGAGTAGACAGAGAGTTGATGCTATAGCTTCAGTGCATCAAAGGTTGATGAGGAGGAGAAACAAGGCACCACAGAGGCTTGAGCCTCACATAGCTTCTGATATAGATAGATCAAGTTCTGGATCCACTTCAGGTGGAGGTGACTTGGTGAGAGGCTAAGTTCATGACTCTTGGTGAGAGACCAAGAGAGGGAGACTCTTGGTGAGATGCCAAGAGTAGTGACTCTTGGTGTGATGCTAGGAGTAGGAGGAAATCCTTGGTGGGAGACCATGGTGGATATCTTGGTGTGATTCCAAGTTCTAGATGATCTTGGATAGATGGAAATTCATTGCCATTTATAGATCATACATATTGACTAGATCTGTGAAAGAGTCCACTTTCAGCGATCAGGGTACAACCATACTCACCGAGCATATGCCAAGAGGTAACCATGTCCACTATAGGGATGATATTGGTGGTAAGAGGGAGTGTTGAGATTTGGGTACCTTGGAAAGTGGTCCGCATGTGTTTATGAGTCTCTAAGCACAAAGGGGGAAGACTATTACCCTTGTACTTTACTTTATGATTCTAATTTCACTTTGACTTAGGATTTTTAAGTCAAAAGTGAAATATGTCACTTAAGTCATAAAGTGACAATTAATTCACAATGTGGGTGAATGAATAGACATAAAGCAACTAAGGAAAGTGGGTTTCCTTAGTAAGATTATTGGAGTTGATTTCACCCATTGATTAGATTTGGCTAGATCTAATCTAGTCCATTGATATTTTAGGGTTGACATGAGGAGGCTAAAGAGAGGGTAAAGATATTTTTGAGACTCATTCTTCACTTGAGTTTTTTGGAGAAGAGAAGAGGGGCACATTTCTTGAGGAGAAGGAGGGCGCACTTCATGAGGGTTTGAGTAAAACCCTTGAGAGCTTGAGGAGAATCTTGTGGTTGGTTTGAGCTTGAATGGAGTGCATTTCCATGGAGCCATAGCTTCCATTTCTGAGAGGGAGCATTTTACATGGAGGAGGGGTGCATCTAGGAGAGGAGGCGCATTCATTTTCCTTCATTTGCTCATCAGAGGAGGAGGAATTGTCAGATTGAGATGAGGTCTGATGCATAGGTTAAGGAGACCTTAGGAACTTGTTTCTATGGAGATAGACATTCAGTTTATGGCTCAGTTTATTTATGGTGATCATTTCTACTAGGAGGAGGGCGCACATGTTGAGAGGACTGGAAGCTACCTGGTAGCAGATCTTCTTGGAGGATTCGAGATCTGACAATTTCAGTGGAGAGGCATCACAAGAGAGGACATTCCTGTGGAGGGAATTCTTCATTGGGTTACTGATGAGCTAGGGCGCTTTAGTTCAGTGCAGAGGGAAACAAAGGAAAAGGGTGCACCACAATTTGGACACTTCTCTTTCTGGTTCTTGTGGAAAGACTTGTGAGAAGCTTGCTATGTATACAGGTTCCATTGTATTTCATTACTTGTTGTATCTCTTTCTTTTATCATCATTATATAGACATATATCCCAAACTGGTTTTCCCCGGGGTGGTTTTATCCAGGGTCATGTTGACCAAAAATACCTATGTACAAAAATTCATGTTTTAGTCTCTTAGATCTGTTCATTTTCATCTATAAATATCTTTAGGTGTGTTGTACTTATTTTTGTATTCATGTGCTAACTTATGGTTACTAAAACTACATGCTATAGCACCTAAAATTGGAAGTGCAACCGTAACAAATCAGCAAGAAGTTCTTAGACTGTTGGTTGTCCTAAAACAACATAAAAAATTATCAAAACAGTTGAAACTTAGAGTCAATCGGTGGTCAAAGACAGACCCAGTTGACAAGCTTGATAGGACCTGAGAATCTTCATGAACATCGTTTATAATGCAGAAATAAAATATCAGTAGCAAATAAAACTCATAAAATTATTGACACAAATATTTTCGGTCTAACTTTGACCCTGGAAAAACCCACAAGGGGAAAACCAGTGAGAGAGGGAGATTTTTATTATTTAGGAGCTTTAGAGAAATTTTGTTATAGAATGTTCATCTACATAAACTTAATGACAAACTTATCTCGATAACCATGCCAAGTCTTCACACAGGAAATGAGCCAAACTCCTCAAAACTCTTTCCAAAATTTTCTGCAATAAATTGCAGGTCTACTCCTCGATTTTTGTGCCTCCAAAATGTTGTACGGATGCCTCGAAATATGTACCAACAACTTCAACAAATTTTTGGGTGCATTAATGGTTGTATAGACGCCTTGAAAACCATGCCAAACTTTCCAGAAAAACCACACAACAATCTACCTCGATTTATGTGCCAAGAAAGGATTGTACGGAACTGTACGAAATCCATATGGTATGGCCTAAGTATGGCTATCTGTCCCTCCTTGAAATCTATGCCAAAGTATGGTTGTACAGACTGATAAAATTTGTACCGTATGGACATAATTAATTGTTGTTTGTTGTCTCGATTTTTGTGCACACAAGTGATTGTACAAACCTCGAAATCCATGTTGTACGGCCTCCTGTGTATGCCAAAGCTTTGCCTCGATTTCTATGCTATTATTATGCCTTGGAATGTGTGCCCTAGCTCTTAGAAATGGCTGCTCTCTTTCTTCTTGAAAATGCTCTCTCTTTCTCTCTCAATAATGAACCAACAACCCACCAATGGGTGCACCCTCCAACCCTAATTGACCTCATGAGGTAGCCGAGGAGTTTCTAAATCCAATGGCTGAGATTAGATTAGATGAGTAGTTGAGATTGAGTGTCTCTTCACTCACCCTCACTAAAGTCATAAATTCACCTTTTAATTTGCATCTCACGAATTAAATGACTAGGGCCCACATCAGGCACTTTCTCACCCCTTAGGCACCTAGGGATGAGAAACACGTTCCTAGGTACTTTTCTTTAATTAAAAAATTTAACACTCCCTCTTCCTGAGGAAATTGTTAC
Organism: Picea engelmannii; assembly: GCA_009831015.1. Classification (NCBI taxonomy): domain Eukaryota; kingdom Viridiplantae; phylum Streptophyta; class Pinopsida; order Pinales; family Pinaceae; genus Picea; species Picea engelmannii. The sequence goes on along the minus strand of ML776831.1, from coordinate 373,982 downwards.
TAACCACTCCAAGCTTGTCCCTGAAAAATACAAATTTCCCTCTGCTCAATGCCTTGGTGAGTATGTCTGCAACCTGCTCCTCTGTAGATATGTGTTGTAGATCCACAACTCCTCTCTGAACATAGTCACAGATGAAGTGAAAATAAATCTCAATATGTTTAGACCGATCATGAAAAAATGGATTCTCCGAGAGTTTAATGCAACTCTTATTATCACAGTAGATCACGGTAGTCCTCAACTACACACCGAACAATCCCACCAGCAACTTGCGAAGCCAAAGGGCCTCACAACTAGCTTGACTGGCTGCCATATACTCAACCTCTACAAAACTCAAAGCCACTGACTTTTGCTTTTGACTGAACCAAGACACAACTGTTGATCCCAATCCAAAACAACACCCTGAAGTGATTTTCCTGTCACTAACACATCCTGCCCATTCTGAATATGTATAGACAACCAAATGAACTCTATCTCCTCTCTGATAGTCCAGACCATAATCTACCATACCACAAAGATACTTGAGCAGGTTTTTTTTTTCCACCAAGTGCACTGTCTTAGGCTCCACCATGAACACATTGAGAGAGTTGACAACAAAAAAAATATCTGGCTTGGTATTGATCAAATACATCAATGACCCGATCATCTGACGATACAAAGTGGAATCCACCAACTGTGACTCAAAAGCATGAAGATTATTCCAGTTGGTAATCATGGGAGTGGTTATGGGCCTACAATCCTCCATCTAAAATCTTCTCAGAATGTCACACACATACTTCCCCTGTCCTAGGAAGATGTGTCCAGGCTCCTGCCAAACCTCCAATCCCAAAAAGTAATGCATCAATCCGATATTAGTCATCTTGAACTCTGACGAAAGGCTCTCCTTGCAACTACTGATGAGTCTCTCTGGCCCTGTAATGAAAATATAACCCACATATATCAAATGAATGAGAGGATCCTCGCCAACCACAATGTAGTATAGGTTGGGATCCACCTCACTCTTCTCAAACCCCAACTGCTGCAAGTAGGCATCTATCCTCGAATACCAAGCTCTGGGATCTTGTTTCAACCCATACAATGCCTTCTTCAGTCTACACACATGAGACTCTCTCCCATGCACCTCAAATCCCAATGGATGCTCAATATATACCTCCTCCTCTATAAGACCATCTAGAAATGTGGTCTTCACATCCATCTGGTGGATCTTCCAACCCATCTCTGCTACAATGGAGATCACTGCCCTAATCGAAGTGTATCTAGCAAATGACGCAAAGGTCTCATCATAGTCTAATCCCTCAACCTGTGAAAACCCATGAGCCACAAAGCGACCTTTGTACTTCTCAATTCTTCCATCTGCAACATGCTTGAGTTTATAGAGCCACCTAGAAGTCACCATTGACTTCCCCTCAGGTCTAGGAACAACTTCCCAGACATCGTTCTTCATGATGGAATTGTACTCTTCCATCATGGCATCTCTCCATACCTGTCTACCAGTAGCCTCGTCAAAAGTGGAAGGCTCAGACTCTCGAATACTTCTCACCATCGCGATGTAGCTGCAAAAGCTCTCGGGAGGTTTACTCTCCCTCACTGCCTGTCTTGGATTCCCCACTGAACCTTGTGCCTCCCTCAAAGTGTCTTGAAGCCACTTGGGCTTCCTCCTCTCTGAAGTATTATCCTATGGAGGGGACTCTCCCTTATCAACCCCATCTCCTAAAGATAATGATCTTGAAGTAGACTCTAGAGTACTCGATCCTGCAATTTGTGGACCAGTAGCCTGTGAACCTGAATCCTGTGGCCCTGTCACCTGTGAACCTGTCGTCGCCGAAAATGGTGGCCCCAAAATATATGTCACTATAGTCTATTACAGGCTCACCTGAATCTATGATGAAGACTGTTCACCCTTCTTTGTCCCTCTATACTTCCTAAAGGCTCTGTCCTCCTCAAATCTGATATCCCTCTTCAAGACAGTCTTCCTCAAGGAAGGAACGTATATATAGAAAGCCTTTAAAGTCTCACTGTACCCAAAAATGATCCCTCTCTCTGTCGTGGGCTCTAGCTTTGTCCTCTTCTGATAAGGGACATGTGAATATGTGATGCACCCAAAAATAAGAAGGTTCCCCACCTCAAGCTTCTTCCCAGAAAAAACCTCCTTAGGAGTCATGCTCCCCACAGCCTTGTGAGGACTCCTGTTCTGCAGATAAACTGTAGTGTAGCATGCCTCAACCCATAGAAATAGTGGAAGCCCCTGATCATGTAGCATGGCTCTCGCAGCCCCAACAATGGCCCTATTCTTCCTCTTTGCAACCCCATTCTACTGTGGGTTGTAAGGAACAATCAACTCTCTCCTGATGCCCTCTCCTACATAGAAGTCCATGAACTCCTTGGAGGTATACTCACCCCCATTTTCCAATCTTAGGACTTTGATTTTCTTCCCTATATGGTTGTCCACAAGATCTTTGAACTCTTGAAATTGACAGAAGACCTATCCTTTGGTCTTCATGAAGAAAATCTAAGACTTCCGTGAGAAGTCATCAATGAATACAACATAGTATAGAAACCAGTAAATGATGCCAAAGACATCGAGCCACATACATCTGAATGTATAAGATCAAGTATCCCTGCTGCTCTATTGTCACTGCTTAGAAAAGTAGTCTTGGTGTACTTTCCCAAAGAACACCCCTTGCACAACTCATGGTGCTCTGAACTGAAATCTGGAACTCCTATCACCATCTCCCTCATAACTCTCAAAGCCCCATGGTGAAAATGTGCCATCCTCCTGTGCCATAGCTCACATAGGTCACTATAGTTGTTGGTAGTATGAATCAATGCTCTCACTTGCTAGAACAAAAACTTGTACAACTTCTCATGTCTAGTACCAGTCACTTTGGCCGAAGTGATGCTATACCCCTTTGGGGAAAGGAGCACCTACCCATCATGGAACAAGACCTCATAGACCTTCTCCTCAATAGTATAAACTGACACTAAGTTCTTCTTCAATCTCAGAGCATATAGAACCTCTGACAAAGTCATGGGAGGCAAAGATTCCCTCTAAAATGAGACAGTCCCATAACCAACTATCTTGACCTCCCGGTCATCACCAAGCACTACCTCAACATCTCCAATCTGTGTGAGGTTTGTCACATGCTCATGAACCCCTGTCATATGGCGAGAGGCACCACTATCAATATACCATGTATCTGAATGAGTGGTCCTCGTGGATAGACACACAATCAAGGAAAACTCCTTGTCAAACTTGGTGGAAAACTCTTCCACCATTGTTGAAGTTGTTGTTTGTTTCTTCTTCTTGTTAGGACACTGACCAACATAGTGCCCAAACTTCTAGCATGAAAAGCACTTGACTTTTCTCATGTCTTTCTTCTCTTCACCCTTGGGATTGTTTCCTCCCTTTAGACCCTTTTTGAACTTCTTCTTGCTAGTGGTAGCAAGAGCCACATTCTCCTCCTCATGACTTGTAGATGAACTTCCATGTACATAACCTCTTTGGGTCTCCTCTTAAACAAAGTCATCCCAAAGATGTTCCCAGTTGGGAAGATTCTCCCTAGCAACAATGCCCTCCACAAAAACAACTCATTGTTTGGAAACTCCATTCAATGTTGTTATCACAAGCTCACTATCAACTATGGCTTCCCCCATAGCTCCAAGCTCATCCCTCACCTGTGTCAATCTAGTAAGGTATGTGACCACATTTTCAGCCTTGGTCATTTTTATGCTCTTTAGTTTTTCCCTTAAAACCATTTTCAGGTTCTCATTAGTACTCTGGTACAATTTAGTCAAAGAATCCCACATCTCATAGACATTTTCCTTCCCCGTCAAGTGAGGAATAAAATGGCCCTTGATGGCATCAAGAATAATCCTCTTAGCCTTGATACTCTTCTTAGTGTAAGCTGCAAGAAGAGTAGCATCAGTAGGTATCACAACATGATGAGTTGTGGTATTTTCTACAATGTCTCACAACTCGTTTTCTTGCAAAAGCAAGATCATCCTCTCCTCCATGCACAAAAATTTGTTGCCCCATCAAGTCTATCCTCAACTCTCAAACCTGTAGCCATTGACCCTATTCTGTTGAAAATGACAAATTCAAAATTCTTCCCTGTGAAGTGACTATTGTCCCAACTTTCTAACTGCTGAAATTTCTTCTTCCTTTCAACTCAACTCTGATACCATGTAAAATTTTCATACCCCAACCGATTTTTAGTCTCATTGATTTTCCAACCAATGTTTAATGCCCAAACCCAGTTTTTATATCAACAATAAAACTCAGCATAAAAATGATTTCAGAACTGAAACATGAGGATTCTAAACATAGTTTATAATGCAGAAATAAAATATTTGCAACATATAAAACTCAGAAAATTATTGACACAGATATTTTCGGTCTAACTTTGACCCTGGAAAAACCCACAAGGGGAAAACCAGTGAGAGAGGGAGATTTTTATTATTTAGGAGCTTCAGAGAAATTCTATTACATCACGTTCATCTTTAGAAATTTAATGACAAACTTATCTTGATAATTGTGCCAAGTCTTCACACAAGAAATGAGCCAAACTCCTCAAATCTCTTTCTAGAATTTTCTGCAATAAATTGCAGGTCTGCTCCTCAATTTTTGTGCCTCCAAAATGCTGTATTAATGCCTCAAAATATGTGTCGATGGCTTCAACACACTTCTGGGTGCATTAATGGTTGTACGACCACCTTGAAAACTTTGCCAAACTTTCTAGAAAAACCACACAACAATTTGTCTCAATTTTTGTGCCAAGAAAGGACTGTACGAACCTATACGAAATCTGTATGGTACAGCCTGAGTACGACTGTCTGTCCTTCCTCAAAATCTATGCCAAATTATATCTGTACGGACTGCTAAAATCTGTACCGTACAAACATAATTAAATGATGTTTGTTGTCTCAATTTGTGTGCACACAAGTGACTATACAGACCTCAAAATCCATGTTGTACGACCTCCTGTGTATGTTGAACCTTTGCCTCGATTTTTATGCTAGTATTCTTCCTTGGAATGCGTGCTCTAGCTCTCAGAAATGGTTGCTCTCTTGCTACTCGAAAATGCTCTCTCTCTCTCTTGCTCTCTGAATAATGAACCCACAACCCAACAATGGGTGCACCCTCCAACCCTAATCGACCTCATGAAGTAGGTGAGGAGTTTCTAAATCCAATGTCTGAGATTAGATTAGATGAGTGGTTGAGATTGAGTGTCTCTTCACTCACCCTCACTAAAGTCATAAAGTCACCTTTTAATTTGCATCTCACAAATTAAATGACTAGGGCCCACATTAGGCACTTTCTCACCCCTTATGTGCCTAGGGATGAGAAACACTTCCCTAGGTAATTTTCTTTAATTAAAAAATTTAACAACCTCTTCACTTACAAAAGAAACAATCGAGGCATATGCTTTCTTATTTTTATTCATCCATATGGAAAGCTCTTTATCTGTTATAGGTTTGGTAGGTAAAGTATCTCCATCACAAATTCCATCCCAAATAACATTCAAGATAAGAGTATGCTCAATCTTTCTTGACCATTTTGGACAATTTTCCTTACCTTTGAGCACTACACCAACAATTGAGATACGATAATACATTTTCCCCACTAGCTGCTCTTTCGAATACAAATTTATTCCCCACAATCTCTAAGTGTTGGAGATATTCTATTTGATGAGATTAAACCAACATAGATCCATCTTGGACCTAGATCTATCAAGTACCGAGAGACATCAAATTTCTTAATGTGTAAATTTTAATTTATATGTTGTTATCTAAATACGTAAATTTAATTAAGCCGACTTTATTTTATCATTATTATTATTATTATTATTATTATTATTATTATTATTATGTAATTTTATCTAATCTAACATCACGCTAACCTGACAACATCTCCCTCATACCGGGTTGTAGATCAAATCGCTACTCTCAGTGCAATAAGGCTCAACATCTAGTGTCGACCATGAATATTGAGTAGTGACCTAAGCATCATGTCTAGAGAAATAAATGGTGAATTGTTTCTGTGTCAGTTCGTCTCCTAAATTTTTGGTCTTCTCTAATGGTTAACATAGTAGATTAGGGTTTCCTGTTTGTGTGGAGGCATTTAGGATTTCTTTATGCTAGAAATAACGAATCTCAATGCTCAAGAAAATAAACATGGTTTGGAAGGAAGATTTCATATGAAGATGCACATACGAATAATTGACATGTTCAAATTCCATAGGTGGAGAAGCAGATGAATAATTCATGCACTAAGATTTTAGAACAAGAGGACGAAGAAGCTCTAGAGATCATAGATTTATCAAAAAAAGACAATTTGGCTCTAATGCCACTGACAAGACAAGCTTGAATAATTCCATGCATTAATTTTTTTATTAATGAGAGCCACATATGTATACATTGATATTGTTTTTGGTTTTATCTTCTCACAAGGTCTGATGAATGTTCCTATTCACCTATGACTCTTCACATTTCACAATAATAATATTTACAATATTCATAAAACACCATAATCCCTAGGATTAGGTATCTAATACTACCAGGGAAGCATAACAAGCCTTCTTAAAAAACATGTCACAATAATTTGTGAGTAAAACAAATATTGGATGAAGAACTAGATAAAGTTTTCATTGGTTGGGTGTAGATGTTTTGGAATTAAGCATTAAACCAGAATAGCACCTTCTCTTGGTATTAGAAAAAAATTAGTTATTTCTATGTAAAACAATCATTAGATGAAGAAATAGATAAAGTTTACCACCAAGTGGAAGTAGATGTTTTGGAATTAAGGCTTAGACTAGAATATCACTTTCTCTTAGTCTTCTTACCATCCATTAGCTATATTTTTATGCCTTCAAATTTTTTTATGCAAAAAGAATTCATAACTTCAGTAAAATAAAAAATGAAATTACATTCTGCAGATGCTAAAAAGCATTTCATAATATACTTAAAAAAAGAAGAATCCACAACTCTCTAAATGAGTCTTCATCACACATGTCATACCAACCAATACCAAAACAAATCCATACAAGGTTCATATTTGACATTTGACATCATCCCTGTATGAAAGAGGAATTTTCTCTGTTCTTACCTCTAAGTCATTAACCCCGATAAACAAGGGAAAAAAACTAACAACAGTCCCAATTATTACAAAATTTACAAATGCAAAGTACATAAATCCTTAGCTCATATAAAAAAGATGTATTCTAAAGAAACATTGAAAAATGGGTTATTCATTTCTATTCCTTCACATATAGGTTACTAGTTAGTCTATTCCATAAAACATTCTTTTTCTAAAACAAGAAAGAGCATTTTCCATCTCAAAATATATGGACGAGTTATCGAGAAATGAAACATATGTACTTGAGAAAATTTTGAGACCCCAAAATTGGTCCTACAAATTTTTTTTTTAGTGAAAATGAATTTTTAAATATATTATTTTTAGTAGTTTTCGAGTAACACTGAGTGGGATGTTACAAACATCATTGTTTTTGCTAACAATAAAATTAAACTAACCAAACTCCAACATGGTTTATATAATCAAGTCATTAAGTTCAATTTCATGTTTGTAAGTTTATTGTTGAATTTTAAATAATAATCCTTTCATTTATAGATGAAAAAAGAATACACTTAATTTCTAAACAATTTACTTTATGGATAAAAATATTGACATCATGGATGGATACCAAATCAAATAGAATGTAAACATGCAATCCATTCAATATAATGTTGCAAAAGCATATAATTTTCATGTTGACAATATGATAATGCATACTAACATGAAGTTGTTTGAATAACTAAAAAGTTAAAAAAATATTGTTATTGTAAGAATGACACAAGACTAAATTTTTTTATCATTGTTAACTTCACAAATTAAAATGTAGAAGTTTGGTCATCTGATGTAGAGACATCATTCCTTATTACATTTGCATTGATAAGAAAATTGGATATGCTTCGTCTCAATCCCCTAGAAGAAAATTCATTTTCCACTAAATTCTCTCTGATACTCTCCAACATCCTTACCACAACTCTCATAGTTGGTCTTTCTTCCGGTGAATGTTTCGAACAAATCAAACCAACATGTAGCAAATATAGCAGGCATTTGTATACATCATTTTCTTCAAATTCATCTCCATCCACCTTTCTAAAAAGACTACTTTCTATTACATATTTCACTTTATTTGGAAATGCAAAGCTTACCCAATTGTGCAAGTTTAGGTCTCCAACAAACATGTGACTAATTGGTTGTTTTCTGGTTAGCATTTCCAATAACATAATTCCATAGCTATAAAAATATCCTTGGGTGGAAACTGTTCCACTCAATCCATTCTCTATAGTAAAGGAAACCTTCATTAAATTTTACTCAATCCATCCATACAAATATTGTTATCGAGGGAAGAAAAATTAAAGTGATGTTCAAAAAAGGCATACCTGGGGCAATGTAGCCGACTATTCCTCTTAAAGAAAGCGATGAGGCATGTGCACTAATAGAGATTTCACCAATCAATCTTGCAATACCAAAATATTTTACATGGCCTAACATATTTTCATCCAAAAGTACATTTCCAGGTTTTATATCACAATGCACTACTTGCACAAAAGAATCATGATGAAGATATTTCATGGAATGGGCCACATCTATGGAAATGTCTAATTGTGTTTTCAACCCCAATTCACAAACATCCTCACCATTGTTTTCATGTTTATCAGGATACATATGCTTCTCTAAGATTCCATTAGACATAAACGCGAACACCAAACCTTTGAAATGGAGATTGGAACATAAGGTTATGATTTTCACTAGATTTCAATGTCGAACCTTTTTCAAAACATTGCATTATGTTTTAAAACTCTTCTCACCTTGATCATTTTGCAACTGGAGAACCTTCACAACAACAAGTGTCCCATCATTCAAAATTCCTTTATAAACTAACCCAAATCTACCTGTTCCTAGCAAGTTGGCTTTTGCAAATCCATTGGTTGCTATGTGAAGCTCTTGATATGAGATCCTTCAGCGCTCTGGATTTTGGAAGATAGCATTGGAGACATGAATGTTTTGTATATGCATATTCCCTCTCCATAGGAATCTTAAAAGAAGACAACATAGTATAAAAGTAATAGCTCCACTCATTGGAAATAATACTCTTTTGACAATTGTAGAATGACCTCTTGGTGTTGGACAAGCATATAAATGGAATAGTTTTGGACCACAAACGTCAGGATTTCTGTTTAAGGACATAACAATTGATTGATTTGCAAAAAATCCTTTTGTAATTTCCCCAATGAGCTTGTTAAATGATAAATTCAAATATTGAAGCATTTTCAACTTGTTGATAGTAAAAGGTATTGTCCCCAATAAGAAGTTGGAAGAGAGATCTAGGCTCATAAGACTTTGTAAATTTTCAAATGAATCTGGAATAGAGCCTTGGAAGGAATTTTGTGATAAATTCAATGAGGATAGTTCGATGCAACTTCCAAGTGTAGATGGAATAACTCCTCCCAAGTGATTAGAAGAAATATCTATATCTTGAGCCATTGCAATTTTACCAATCTCCTTGGGCAACGAGCCTTCTAATAAATTCCCAGACATATTCAAATAGAAATTTAGAATATAAAGTTCAACAATTTCATGTGGTATGCTTCCAATGAGTCTATTGTGTGACAAGTCAAGCAATTCCAAGTTTGTACAATTTCCTAAGTTGGAAGGTATGCTTCCTGATAATTGGTTGTGATGAAGGAGGAGGAATCTTAATTCTTTAAGGGGTGCAAGGGAATTGGGAATCTTCCCAAAGAGCATGTTTCTGCTAATGTCCAAGAGACCGAGTTGTTGTAAATGTTCAAATTCATTAGGTATATCTCCTTGTAATTTGTTGTTTCCTAAATATAATATTTCTAATTTTTTAAGGTTTCTTAAAGATGGAATGCTACCATTTAAAGAATTTATAGATAAATTTAGATTGGTTAGGCTAGTAAGATTGCCTATATGTGGAGGGATGTTTCCTTCTATCAAGTTGTTTGCTAATGTCAAAATAGACAAATTGGTGGAAATTTTTCCTATGGCAAGGGGTAAGACACCAGTTAGTTTATTGTCTCTCATGCTTAGTTATTTTAGGTGGGAACAATTGGTAAGGGCTGTAAGAAAATGTATGATTGTAGCACTGCCACTGCCAAGTTGATTAGAGTTAAAATATATTTTTTCAAGGAGGGATAGCTTACCAAACTCTATTGACACACTCCCACTCAACACATTGTAGTTTAGACAAAGTATTTTGAGTTTTGAATAATTTCCAATAGAATTTGGTATGTTTCCACTAAGTTGATTTCCCCATAAATGGAGCTCACTCAAGTTAACCAGATTTGACAAAGAAGTGGGAATGATTCCGGTGATTTTGTTTATGGAAATCGCCAAGTTAATCAAAGTGGAGATATTTGACAAAGAAGTGGGAATGGTACCTGATAATTCATTATCAGAGAGGTAAAGCTTTTGGAGACTAGTGAGTCGGCCTAATTCTTGTGGCACACTCCCAATGAGTTTGTTTTTGGAAATGACCAAGTTAACCAAAGTGGAGATATTTGACAAAGAATTGGGAATTGTTTCTGTTAAATCATTGTAATTGAGATAAAGCTCTTGGAGACCAGTGAGTAGCCCCAATTCTTGTGGTATACTACCTGTGAGTTTGTTTATGTAAATTTCCAAGGTAGTCAAAGTGGAGATATTTAACAAAAAGAGGGGAATGTTGCCTGAAAATTCAAAATAACACTAGTAAGACAATTTCTTGCCATCTCTAAAAATTAATCAAAACTGAGAGGTTTCCAAAGAAAGACGAATGGTACCTATGAAGCTATTTGCTCCTAGTAAAAGTTGTTGTAGATGTGTGATGGAACCCAGCTCGTGGGGAACACTTCCAGTCAGATTGTTGTAAGAGAGCGCCAAGTAAGCCAAATTTGTGAAATTGTAGAGATCAATTGGGATGTTTCCCTCCAATCGATTGTTATCTAACCGCAGCGTCTTCAAGTGAAATAGGCGTCCCAGTTGACGTGGGATATAATCATGGAGGGCATTGCTAGAAATATCAAGCGTATGGAGAAAGGACAAATTGACAAGGGAAGGAGAGATGGTGTCGTGCAGTTCCATGTCAGAGAGGTTGAGGGAGACCACTCTGTTCATGTGATGGCGGCTGCAAGTGATGGTAGTCCAGTTGCAGAAGGGGTCTGTGGGACTCTAGTCGGCCATGGAACCATGAGGATCGGTGGTTATTTCATTCTTGAAAGCCAAGAGCGATTGTCGATCGTCATGAAATGAATGCGTAGACGAGGAGCACAAGAAGGAAAAAATGAATAGGAAAAAGAGCATATGAAGAGGAAAAGAAAAACAGTGTAACGGCATGGTGCTTGAAATACAAAGAAGAAATTGCAAAGATTATTTAAAATGGAGAGAAGATTATTTAAAATGGAGAGAGCAGAGCAGCATTATGCAAAGGAGAAGGGCAGTGCTATCTATGTGAAGGATTCCAAATTACATCTGTAGTTTGATAAGTTTAACCAAGAGACTGCATCTATAGTCTGATAAATTTTTATTGTTGTTATTAGGTTATTTCCAAATTACATGAGCATTCAATGAATTTTCAAAACAACAACATAAAGAGGATCACTAAAAGATATACAATCACAAGGTACACAACATTTTATCCTAGGAAACCCTCATGGGGGAGAAAACCCAACAAAAACGTCCTTAATAGTAGATTTCCAATACAATGCTAAGACTAAGACCAAAACACCAAAGATAAACCAAGTCTGATCATGTGCCTCTCTTCTCCTTCCTCTTGCAACTGCAACTTCCTTCAAGAGATGTGCACTAGATGAGTGAGAGTGAGTGTGTTCAAATGAGGAATCATCCTCACATATAAATACAATTTGAGGAGGTGCTAGGGTTATGCCTCTTTACTTGGTGGGGCTGACTTCTCTTAGAAGTTGTTAAAACCACTTTATAATTACTAAGGGCTGAATTTACAAATACCACTATACAAATACAGTTTGACCAATCCACCTAAGGGGATTTGATCTTATACATGACCCGACTTGATCAATCCATAAAAGGGGATTTGATCTATTAAATAATAACTCAATTATAATTAGAATACTCTTTGAAGTTACAATATTTCAACACTCCCCCTTAACAAGAAGGGTGTTCTACTAACATGACCCAATACAACATCATCAAGAGAAGGAGAAGGCATCGTCATCATCAACATATGGAACATTGATTGTCACATCTATAAATCATCATAAGTTTTTCTCATCATCAATATCATCATTGTTTACAACATGGAGTTGGAGTAACATCATCGTCATCAACATCATGAAGCTAAAACATCAACATCAATAGCACGAAGCTGGAACAACAACATTATTAACAACACAAGGTTAGAACATCATCATCAACAACACAAAGCTGGAATAACATCATCATCAACATCACAAAACTGGAACAACAACATCATAAACATGCGGAAACATAATGAGGCAAGTGCATCAACAACAAAATTTGTGGTACTCTGACAGACCGTCCTTACCAGACCTTCAGGATATACCTAGGATTCATACGATTCCCTAGAATATAAAATCCTAACGAGGTACCACGTGTTACTCTAATAGACCGTCCTTACCGAACCTTCGGGATGTGCCCAAGAATCATAAGATTCCCTAGGATATAAAATCCTAACTGAGCTACCACTACTGACCACAGCTAGCATATACATGCACAGGTACTATGACATAATTTCCTTACCGGGCCTTCAATATCTTCCTAGGGATGATCAATTGACGTAGTCGCACCCTCAGGCACGCCCGCTCACAGGATCTTCTTCTTCCTTGGCCCGAAGAACACTAACCAGTCCTTCTATTTCCCTATCGGGAAATCTACACCCACAGAATTCTCCATGCGACCCCCTCTTTTTTCTTATCGGGGAATCGGACTTCGCGACTTTGCGATATCAAAATTCAAACACTGGGCTCTCGAATCCCCGAGACCCAATGACTAGTCAACACTGACCTTCTCTTTCCTCTATCAAAAATTTCCCTATTGGGATTTCAGTACTTGCGATACCAAGCAACTCATCTTACCGACTTCCGATACCCGATACATCGAACCTCTGACGCACATATGCGATTTGACTTTTCCACTTCCCGTCACTTCTATCACAATTTCAGATTTCGCGGGATCGTGAATCCTAATGTCAAGATCTTGGCACTTCCTGCTATGAAACCCCGATAACTTGTGCCACCTGTCTTCCACTCACTGATTCCACTGTGGCCCACGCTACCCTTTAACTGTCGGGAAATCACGTATCGTGATTTCATGATTTCCGTTGCAATGATTTGGAGTTTCAATCCACGAAACCCCAATACACGATACACGTGTAGATCTAACGGTTCCCGTGACTCGCATCAAAGACCCTTATCCCTCCTGAGATTCGAATGCCTTCCGCACTTGCACTGTAACTTCTCTACACCTCCACGAGATCCAATGGCTCACGGTGATTCGTGAAATCTTCTCGGAGAATGCCAACCGTCCATTCCTTTCAGATGAATTCTTCAAAAGGACCGAGTGTTCCTTTCCACGGAACCCGTTCGCCTGCTCGCAAACTTGTGACGCTTCCCTCGAACTTAAAGCCACAACTTGTCCTTGCTATTCTTCAACAAACTCAAAGGCCTACCCTTCTTGAGTTTTTCCCACAACCTCCAAGTCCTTTGGAAAACTCTTGCACGCGCTCCTTGCGGTAAAACTTCAACCACGTCTAAGTGTTGAAGTTCCTCGACTCTGCGGTCGACCGACAGCAGCAGTCCTTTGGTGTTTCACTCAGGTTCACAACCCTGAGACTCTTAACTGGCCTGCACACTCCTTGCACGGCTCCTATAACCCAATTTCACTTCTGGGTGAATGAGAACAAGAGTTAAACTACCTGAGCCTCCGTCAATGTACTCCTTGCGGACGACTTCAACTGCACTCCTTGCAGGAATCCTTACTCAGATAGAGAAACAATTGAAACTCATTCCTTCTTCCCTTAAGACTTCAATTCAACCATGAAATCACATACACAGCACATAAAGCAAATGTATAATAGGAAGCAAACATCAAATGAGCATAACATCAATACATAGAATAACACAAACCATGAATTTGAATCAAAGCTTTCTTCTATTAATTCAAATGTCTGTACATGGGTGTCTTTACATAGCTCTCTGCTTGCTCTTCTCAATGCTTCTCTGATTCTCCTGTTCCCTTCAATTATGTTACAATATACAATGAGGATGTCTATATCCATTTTCCCTCTTTCCTTCTAAAACTGTCTGATCTAGAATTAAAACCTATCTACCTGCATTAATTATATTAAATACCGTCTATATACTAAAGGACGAGAGCTATCTGCTCAAGGTCCATTACAATACATATAGTGTGCCTCATTAAATTATCACATTAATGTTCACGCAACAGTTTCAAAGTGTTTTTCAAAATTTGTGTTGGCCTGTCCAGCTATTCTTCCGCTTCCGCGCTGGCTCGCTTGATGAGTTGGCGATGCTACTGCATCATACTCCCTCGCTTGAAAACTTTCATGGGATCCTTTCCATGAGCTCCTGCACGGTATTTTCATGCTTCAGAATCCCTATTTCGTTCTCCCAGCTGGCATCTTCCACTGGATGATTCTTCCACTTGACCAGATACTTGAAATATTCTTTCCTCCTGGTCTTCTTACTGACTCTCTTGTCCAGTATGCATTCCATCTGCGGCTTATCTACAACTGGCATCTGTTTCATCCACTGGATCACTGGCTGCTCAGTTCCAGTCTCTGCTTCCCCAGCTCTGTATGGGTATAAATATGAGATGTTGAATATCGGAGATGTTGAATATCGGAGATATTCCGATCCCATCCGGTAACTCAATCTCATAAGCATTTTCCCCCAATTTCCTCAAGACCTTACATGGCCCGATTTTCTTCATCTTCAGTTTATTGTATGTTCCCCTCGGGAACCTTTCTTTCCTCAAATGTGCTAGAACTAAGTCACCAATTTTAAACTGAAGTTGTCTCGGATGCTGATCTGCTCTGTGCTTATACTCCTGACTTGAGTTCTGCAATCGCTTCTTCACCTTGCCGTGAAGTTCTTTCATCGCCTCTGTGAACTCTTCGTCACTTGCACTCTTAGTCTCAGTCTGTTGTGAATCTCTTAATTTAGAAATTCCTCTCAACGGTGTTCCATATACAATCTAGAATGGACTTCAGCCTGTACTCTGATTCACTGAGTCGTTGTACGCAAATTCTGCCTGCGGCAATATACTATCCCAGCTGCCATGGTGCTCTATCACCAAGCTCCTCAGTAAGTCCCCTAGACTCCAGTTGACCACTTATGTCTGTCCATCCGTCTGAGGATGATAATATGAACTAAATGTCAAATTAGTTCCCAGCTTCTTCCACAAAATCCTCCAGAAATGCCCTATGAACTTTGTATCTCTGTCCGAAACTATACTTTTCGGAAACCATGAAGTCGAACGACCTCTTTGAAAAACAAGTTTGCAATATGAGTTGCATCACTGGTTTTCTGACATGGGATAAAATGTGCCATCTTGGAAAACCTATCCACCACCACAAAATTGAATCAACACCTCTTTGTGTTCTCAGCAACCCCAATACGAAATCCATGCTAATCACATCCCACGGCCTCTCCGGTATGGGCAATGGTTGATAGAATCTGGCATTTTTCTTTCTCCCCTTCGAATGCTGGCAAATACTACATCTGTCTACAAATATCTTGACCACTGATCGCATCCATGGCCAAAAGTATGATTCTCTCATCTTCGCGAATGTCTTATCATGATCGAAGTGTCTGTTCAATCCTCCGCTGTGTTTCTCCTTCAACAGATTCTCCCTCATGGAGAAATTCGGTATACACAATTGATTTCCTTTGAATAGAAATCCTTCTTGGATCATGTATTCGACCCACTGGCTTCTGTCTCTGAGAAATGGATTCTCAGCTACTTCATACGCCTCCTTAAAATCCTGATCATCTGCATACATTTCCTTGAGATCCTCAAAGCCTAACGCCCTGACTTTGAACTCCTGCATCAGTAAACATTTTCTGCTCAAAGCACCAGCCACTTTGTTAGCAGTACCCGAAATATGCTTAATTACAAAAGTGAAATTTTGCATATACTTGACCCATTTGGCATGTTTATGATTCAAATTGTCTTGTTGAGTCACAAACTGTAATGCATGGTTATCACTATATAAAACAAATTCCTTTGGAATTAAATAGTGCCTCCATTTTTTCAATGCCTGTATGATGGCATAGAATTCCTTATCATACGTGGAGTACTTAAATTTCTCCTCATTCAGCTTCTCGCTGAAATATGCAATTGGTCTGTCCTCCTGACTCAAGACCGCTCCTATGGAAAACCCACTTGCATCACATTTCACATGAAATGTTTTCTGGAAATCCGGCAACACCAGAACCGGTTGTTCCGTTATCTTCCGTTTCAACAGATTGAAACTTTTCTTCGCCTCTTCTATCCAGTGAAAATATTTATGTCTTTTCTTCACTGTATCCATCATTGTTGCACTAATCCCATTGAAATTCCTAATGAACTTCCGGTAGAAACTAGCCAATCCATGAAAACTCCTCACCTCGAATATGTTCCTCGGTGATGGTCAATTCTTAATTACCTCCACCTTTTCTGGATCCATCTTCAATTCATTCGAAGATATAACAAAACCCAGATAAATGAGCTCTATCTTCATAAATGAAGATTTCTTCATGTTTATCAACAGCTTCTCCTACTGTAGTTTCTTCATCACAATGGCCAAATGCTTCAAATGCTCAGCCTTTGTCTTACTGAAAATCAATATGTCATCCAGATACATGATGACAATTTTCCCGATGAATTCCCTTAGGAATTTATTCATTAACCTCACAAAAGTACTCGGTGCACTTGTCAAGCTAAATGGCATGACAAGCCATTCATACAAACCCTCGTTTGTCTTGAATGTTGTTTTCCATTCGTCACCTTCCCTCATGCGAATCTAGTGATATCCTCTTGTTGGGTATGTGTTATATTCTTTGCACGAGTAGTGGTGTCTAAGCGCCTGTGTTGGGTGCGCAGGGGGGTGCAGGGGGGCGGAGCCCCCCGCGTAGGGGTTCGGGGGCAGCGCCCCCGAAAAAAATTTTTTGGGCCGACATATTTTCGCCGAGCCGACATATTTCCAGGACGACATATTTCCGGGACCACATGATATTAGGTGGTTTTCGGCACATGGTTTTTTACCGATGGTTTTCTATTTCCGGTTAAGGAATTAGGGTTTTGGACTAATCCAGGTCATTGGGTTAGGGTTTTGGATGCCGCTGGCTCCTATATGTATATTGTATTGTAAACAATGTAACACAATTGTATGAATATAATATATGCTGGTTTTCCCGGTTTGGGTTTCCAGGTGAAAAATCTCTGTGTAATGTTTGTATTTGCCATTGTATCTTTTCTGTTCTTTTCTGAATATCAGTTTGCAATAGATATTGTACAAGGTTAGAATTTACACCTCTTTTCAAATCAATCTTTGAAAAGTATTTTTCTTCACCCAAGCAATCCATTAAATCATCCATCCGTGGTAATGGAAACCTGTACCTGATGGTTATCTTGTTGATTTCCCTTGAGTCGATACACATTCTCCAACCTCCATCTTTCTTCGGACTGAGTATCGTAGGAACAACACATGGACTCAAGATTTCTCTAACCAAACCTTTGTCCAATAGCTCCTGGACCTGCTTCTTGACCTCTTCATTTTCTTGCGGCATCAACCTGTACGCATCTTTATTCGGCAAACTAGCTCCTGGTATGAGGTCTATATGATGACTCACACTCCTCATCGGTGGCAACGAACGAGGTAATTCATCCACCACGATATCACTGAACTGTTCCAGTAGTTCCTGAATCTCCTCTGGTAGATCATCCACTCTTGTGCTAGTTAGAACAATCCTCAGCTTTCTGACCACAAAGAATTATGGATCTTCTTTCTTCTTCACCTCCGTAAGAAGTTCCTTCCCACTCATGAGAAGTACTATGTTGCTTAATTCCAGCTTCACCTCCTTATCCTTTATCAGAAGCAACATGTGTGTCCTCCCATTCTTCTCTAGGGTGCATGTGTTCATTCTCCCATCATAAATTACATTCTTGTCATATTTCCATGGTCTACCCAGCAATAGATGACAAACATCCATGGGAATGACATCACACAAAATCTTATCATTGTACCCTCCTATCTTAAATTCAACCAAGCATTGTTTTGTAACAATTACCTGGTGTCCTTTTTGTAGCCACGAGACTTTATATGGACTCGGATGATCAGTCGTCTCCAGCTCCAACTTCTCTACCATCTCGGTTGAAACGAGATTATCTGTGCTACCGCTGTCCATGATAACCTTGCATACCTTGTCCTTGGTCTTGCAAGCAGTCCTGAAAAGTCTGGTCCTTTGGGTTGAGTCCTCCACTTCCTTCTCGAGCGTTAAGAGAACTTTACGCATCATCAATGACCTCCCGCCTTCAGCGTTTTCTACCTCAGCATCTCGCCTCTGTGCCTCGGCGATGTGAGTTTCTCCAATTTCTTTCTTTTTCTATGGACACTCATAAGACTTGTGCCCATTCTTTCCACATGTGAAGCATGTAATTACTCCACCTCTTCCTCTTCCTCTGCCTCTAGTACGAGGAAAAGTTTTTGCGTCAGCATAACCTCCCCTCTGCTCATTATGCTGCCCTCTCTGTTCAACATATGGCCCTTGCTATGAACTTCCACCTCTCTCTGTGCGAGTCTAAGGTTTCTTCCATTCGTCTCTGGGCTTCTGAGTTCTTTCCTTGGCAACTGACTTGCCTCTGGGCTAACTTTTGCCTCTGCCCCTCTGACTCTACTTTTGGCTCATCTTCTCCTCAGCTTTTAGAGCCATTTGATAGGCATCCTCTACCGTTCAGATGGTTGCCATACTCAATTCATCCTGAATGCCGTATCTCAGACCATTCAGATATTTAGCAACCTTCTCATCATCGCTCTCCCGATGACCTACCCTGATGTTTAGTCGATAGAATTCCTCCGTGTATTCCTTCACTTACATCAGCTTTTGTCTCAGGTTCTGTATCCTCCTGAACAGAGTGATTTGATAATCGCTTGGGATGAACTTTGCCTTCATCTTTGCAATCATTTGATCCCAACTTTTAATTTTCTGCTTGCCCTTGCAGCGTCTATCTGCTTGTAGCTCATCCCACCATAATGCTACGTGTCCCTTCAATAGCGTGACAGCATGCCTTACTTTCTTATCCTCTTCGATATCTTCATAATTGAAGTATGTATCCAGAGCTCTAATCCAATCTAGAAGCTCCTCTGCATCCAGATTTCCCTCATAAACTGGAATATCCATTTTTACTTTCGCACCCATCCGTGCAATAGCTCTGATCAAATGCTCATTTGATGCATCTTCGGCTGTAACTTCCTCCTCACGTTCAGCCTCAATCTCGCTTTCAGAATCACTCAGATCCCCTGCACTAGTTGTGCGTCTTTGCGCTGTCTCCATGTCTTCAAGTCTAGCTTAGAGATCATGCATTTGTCTCTCTATGGCTGTATCTGTTACCTGCCTGCCTCTTCATCGCGGCATTTCCCTATCCTCTGGATCGGGTGTATATGCATCCCTTCTCCTGGGCGGCATGGTGAATTCTCTTCTCTTGCTACAGAAAGCAAAGAGTCACTTCTATGCTCTGATACCAAACTGACACGTATCAGAGTGCTCCTTACCCCTTATACCTCCCTCACCTGAAATATACAAACAAGAGTCTATGCTCTCATACCACTTTGATGCAGCCGCACCCTCATGCATGCCCGTTCACATGATCTTCTCCTTCCTTGGCCCGAAGAGCACTAACTGGTCCTTCTATTTCCCTATCGGGAAATATGCACCCACAAAATTCTCTGTGTGACCCCTTCTTTTTGCTTATTGGGGAATCGGACTTCGTGACTTCGCGATATCAAAAGTCGAACACTGGGCTCTCGAATCCCCGAGACTCGATGACCAGTCAACACTGACCTTCTCTTTCCTCTATCGGGATTTCAGTACTCGCGATGCCAAGCAACTCGTCTTACTGACTTTCAATACCTGATACGCCGAACCTCCGATGCACACGTGCAAGTTGACTTTTCCACTTCCCGTCACTTCTATCGGGATTTCAGATTTTGCAGGATCATGAATCCTGATGTTAAGATCTCGGTACTTCCTACTGTGAAACCCTGATAACTTGTGCCACCTATCTTCCACTCACCGATTCTACTGTGGCCCACGCTACCCTTTAACTGTCGGGAAATCGCATATCGCGATTTCACGATTTTCGTTGCAATGATTTGGAGTTTCAATCCACGAAACCCCGATACACGATACACGTGTAGATCTAACGGTTCCCGTGACTCGCATCAACGGCCCTTATCCCTCCTGAGCTTCGAATGCCTTCCACACTTGCACTGTAACTTCTTTGCACCTCCGCGAGATCTAACGGCTCACGGTGATTCGCAAAATCTCCTCGGAGAATACCAACCGTCTGTTCCTTCCGGATGAATTCTGCGAAAGGACCGAGTGTTCCTTTCCATGGAACCCGTTCGTCTACTCGCAAACTTGCGATGCTTCCCTCAAACTTCAATCCACAATTTTTCCTCGCTATTCTTCAACAAACTCAAAGGCCTACCCTTCCTGAGCTTTTCCCACGACCTCCAAGTCCTTTGGAAAAATCTTGCATGCGCTCCTTGCAGCAAAACTTCAACCACTTCTAAGTGTTGAAGTTCCTCGACTCTGTACTCGACCGACAGCAGCAATCCTTCAGTGTTTCACTCAATTTCACAACCCTGAGACTTTTACTTGGCCTGTGCACTCCTTGCACGGCTCCTATAACCCAATTTCACTTCTGGGTGAATGAGAACAAGAGTTAAACTACCTGAGCCTCCATCAACGCACTCCTTGCAGACGACTTCAACTGCACTCCTTGCAGGAATCCTTACTCAGATAGAGAAAAAATTGAAACTCATTCCTTCTTCCCTTCAGACTTCAATTCAACCATGAAATCACATACACGGCACATAAAGAAAATTTATAACAGGAAGCAAACATCAAATGAGCATAACATCAATACAGAGAATAACACAAACCATGAATTTGAATCAAAGCTTTCTTCTATTAATTCAAATGTCTGTACATGGGTGTCTTTACATAGCTCTCTTCTTGCTCTTCTCAATGCTTCTCTGATTCTCCTGTTCACTTGATTTATGTTACAATATACAATGAGGGTGTCTATATCCGTTTTCCCTCTTTCCTTCTAAAACTGTCTAATCTAAAATTAAAACCTATCTACCTGCATTAACTATATTAAATATCATCTATCTACTAAAGGATGAGAGCTATCTGCTCAAGGTCCATTACAATACATAAAGTGCGCCTCATTAAATTATCACATTAATGTTCGCGCAACAGTTTCAAAGTGTTTTTCAAAATTTGTGTTGGCCTGTCCAGCTGTTCTTCCGCTTCCACGCTGGCTCGCTTGATGAGTTGGCGATGCTCCTACATCATCAATCCCCTAGGATATAAAATCCTAACGGAGCTACGTATTGTTGGTCAGTATACCATAGTATCATCAACATCACTCCCCCTTTCAAGGGAGATCCTTTTAGACAACACCAAGCTTGTCTTGGAAGTACTCAACATTCACACGAGACAGAGGCTTGGTCAACACATCTACAACCTACTCATCTGTGCCAACATATTGTATCTTTACAGCTCTCCTCTGCACCATATCACGAATGTAGTGATATTGAATCTCTATGTGCTTCGACTTATCATGGAACATTGGTTTCTCCGTCATCTTTATACAACTTTGGTTATCACATAGAATCACGGTGGCTTCCATCTCCAGATTGAACAGACCTATCAACAACTTGTGAAGCCATATGACTTCACAATTGGTGGAACATGTTGCAATGTACCCCACTTCTGTCATGTTGAGAGCAATATTGGATTGCTTCCTACTTTTCCATGAAGTCATGGCTGACCCCAAATTGAAACAACATCCTGAAGTGCTCTTCCTATATGAAGCACTTCCAACCCAATCTGAATCAGTATAACCATTCAGTCTGAAGTAATGATATCTAGTATAACAGAGACCATACTCCAACGTAACCTTAAGGTATCTCATCCCATACTTTGTAGCTACAAGGTGAACATGTCTGGGCTCCACCAGATACTGACTCAAGGTGTTCACAAAAAAACATATATATGGCCTAGTATTCGTCGGATACATCAACTATCCAATAATATGTCTGTATAGAGTAGCATCAACCAACTCCGACGAAGCATCAACCATGATCTTCAAATTTGTTTCCATGGATGTGTTCATGGATTTACATTCCAACATGTCAAATCTCTTCATTATTTCAACTGCATACTTCCCTTGGTTAAGGAAGATCTTCTCTAGGCTCTGCCAAACTTCAATACCTAAGAAATAATGCATCGGGCCTAGGTATTTCATCTCAAACTTTGCAGTGAGCTTCTTCTTGCAATTTTTGATGAGATTTTCTTTTCCAGTCAAGAATAAATCATCCACATATAGTAGAAATATAATTGGCTCATCATTCATAACCTTGAAGTAAAGGTTAGGATCAAGTTTACTTTTGGTAAATCCCAAGCTTGTCAGGAAACTATCAATTCTGCCATACCAAGCTCTAGGAGGTTGATTTAACCCATACAGATCTTTGTTCAACATATAGACATGAGTCTTTCTATCTTCCACTTCAAACCCTTGTGGTTGTTCTATATACACTTCTTCTTCAATAAAACCATTTAAGAACGTTGTTTTCACATCCATATGGTGCAACTTCCACTTCATTTTGGCTGCAAGAGATATGATGGTTCTGATAGAAGTGTATCTGGATATAGGAGCAAATGTTTCTTCATAGTCAATACCTTCCTTTCGAGAAAATCCACGAGCCACAAATCTTACCTTATGGTTTTCAATGGTTTCATCTGCTACATATTTTATTTTGTATATCCACTTGGAAGATACCACATATTTGTTCTTTGGTTTGGGAACTACTTCCCATACATCATTCTTCATAATGGACTGGTATTCTTATGTCACAACGTCCATCCATTCTTTCTTTTGAACGACTTCTTCAAAGCAAGTAGGTTCTTTCTCTACGATATCACACATCAAGGCCATATAACTGGAGAATGTCTTAGGTTTCTTGCTTTGTATCATGGTTCCTTCTGGGGCACCATACTTCTCTACATCCTGAATAATTTCTCTATCCCAAGATGGCTTCCTCTTGTGACATATAGTCATACGAGGAGGTTCTTCATATTCTATCATATCATGATATTTTGGAATCTTATCATCAGGGGTAACTGTAACTTCCTTCACGGGTTCTATAACTTTGGGAGCTACAGGTTCTTCTTCATATACTTCTTCAAGATGGAATTTCCTTGATCTTTTGAGTGTTGCATATTCATCAAAGGTTACATCTCTGTTGATCTCAATATGATGGTAACATGGTGTGTAAATTTTGAAGGCCTTAGAGACCTCATAGTATCCGACAAATATTCCCTTCTTTCCTGAAGGATCCAACTTAGTTCTCTTTTCTTTTGGAATGTGTACAAATACTGGACAACCAAATATTTTGAGATGGTTTACTTCTAGCTTCTTTCCGGTGAACATTTCTTCGGGATTTTTGAATCCAAGTGCACTATGGGATAATCTGTTTTGGACATATATTGTTGTTCTTCCTGCTTCATCCCATAAGTGCATTGGAAGATCTTGATCATGAACCATAGTCTTTACTGCTTCCATAATCGTTCTATTCTTTCTTTCCGCTACACCATTTTGTTGAGGATTATAGGGAGTGTCAGTGATGAGCTCCCTCTTAATCCTGACATCTTTGCAAAAGCTTCCAAATACATTTGAAGTGTACTCTCCTCCATTGTCTGACCTAAGTATCTTGATTTTCCTTTCAAAGAGGTTTTCTACCAAGGATTTAAATTCTTTGAACTTTCCAAGTACTTCATCTTTTGACTTCAAGAAATAAACCCAAATATTACAAGAGTAATCATCAATAAAATATACATAGTATACATACCAACTTAGAGAGGTTGATGGAATTGGACCACATACATCTGAGTGGACAATCTCCAAGATTCCTTATTCTTTACTGTCGCTCTTTGGAAAAATATTCTTTATGTTTTTTCCTTGTGCACATCCCTTGCATACACCTTCATGATCAACCTTTAATTCTGGTAAACCTATTGTTAATATTATGGTAGCTGCGGGAGGTATTTACCTCCACGTGTAAACCTGACGAGAATAGAAGACTCCGGAAAGCAAGAGAAAACCCTAATGAGTTGGATAATAACCCTAGAAGTATTTTCGGCTCAATAAGATAATTTATATTAGGTTATTAGCCTCCAAGAGAAGACATTGGCCAAAAATAATAATAATATACTGAACAAACATGTACCTAGAAAGAGAAGTCAGCCTCAGCAAATCTGGCAGAACCACTATAAATACAGGGCACCAATTCTCATTTGTCACATCTCAGGATTGCAGAGAAACAAATGGTGTGCACTACAGTTCCCAGTTTGGTGTGCACGTGTGGAGGAGAGCTGCAGATGCAGCTGTTGCAGCAACTAGTTTTCAGTATTGGCTTGGACTATCTCTTGGCTAGGGTTTGGACTATCTGATCATCTATTGTTGGTGCGCTATCCTTGGAGGAAGATGTACTACACCTTGTTTGGCTATCTAGCCTAGGGTTTGCTTCTGGAGTAATTCTCAGTCAAGGTTAAGGTGCTTGGAGGGTGGCTTCGGCCTATGGTTGGGTGAAAAGGGTATTGTCAATGGTAAAACAAGCACACATATTTCATATTCTAACAGGTTAAGGGCCCACCCCTCCTTCATTTAGTCTAAACACTGGAACATAGCCGCTAGGATATTGAGCTCGTTGAGGAACTGTCACTAGGGTTACTAGCAGAAGAAACTTCCAAGACACTGCTGCTAGGGTTACTAGCAGGAGCAGTTGCAGAAACCCTAATCCTCTTGTCGAGGCACCTTAAGTGAATGGATTGACCTAATATCTAGATAGATCAGTGCGCTCTAGCCTAGCGCATCTCCTGACACTCTCAGCAAGCCAAGACGTGAAGTTTGAATTTCTGGGTTTTGACCAAGTTAAGCAAGCCATGACTAACTCTATGAAGTCTGAGAACAAGTTATATGGAGCCTCTAACTTCAGAGCATGGAAGACAAGGATTGAACTCATCCTTGCCAAGAATAAAGTGTTGGATATCATGAAAGGAAATATCGTGAAGCCAGAGTTTGAAGAAGGAAAAGAGAAGGAACCGCAGAATGTTGTAGCTATGGATAAGTTTGAAGATGTTGACATCGATGCCATGAGTATCATAGTGGATTCTATAAAATACCACTTGATACCTTACATCTCCCATATTGACTCATCGAAGAAGATGTACGATGCCCTAACAAATCTCTTTTTAGTCAGAAACATTGGACAAGTTATGAGTCTAAAGAATGAGCTTTGTGACATGAAGATGAATGATGATGACAACATAACATCATACTTTGTAAGGATCTCCCAGTTAAGAGATCAACTACAATCTATTGAAGAGATCACTTCAGAGAAGGAATTGGTGAACATAGTACTCAATGGTCTTCCCAAGACGTGGGATGCATTTTCTGCAAGCATGAACATAAGGAAGGAGTATCCAACATTTGAAGAACTTTGGACTAGTTGTGCTCAAGAAGAATCAAGGATCAATGCAAAAGAGAAACCCCAAAAGAAGTATGATGATCAAGCCTTCACAGTAAGATTCAAGAACTTCAGGAACAAAAGAAAGTTTGGCTCAAGGAAGAATTTGAATCAAGAGAAAGACATTTCAGAAGTGCAATGCTTCAACTGTCGAAAGTATGGTCACTACAAGAATCATTGTCCCGAGCTAAAGAAAAGAAAGGAGAAACACGAAGCATCAATTCATGAAGAAAAGGAACCTACAAAGAAGACTAAGAAGGATGGAAGAGACTTCTTCTTCTAAAAGGTAACAACACTCTTCTTATTTCTTGTACATATCTTGTCTACATTGTCTCTATACATATCGTGTATATCTATATCTTGGAAGATAATATGTTCCAAGAAGAACTATACCTATGGAAGAACAAACAAGATGGAAATAGATATTATTAGATAATACACATGAAATAATGAAATACAAATCATGTGGAAGCTATTGCAAGATAAGACGAATCAATCATGAAGAGACTTAGAAGAAGCAAAGATAGGAAGAATTCAACAATCGAGAGGAAATTGGAAAAAGACTTATGACGTTTTGTAGAAAACAACAAGACAGAAGCATGGACTCTGTTAGACAAGAGAGCCAATTATATATTGCAGAAGACAATAAGGATGCAAATGGAAGCATGGACTCTGTTAGATGGAGGGAACTGATTTTATGCACTTATACATGAAGCAAGGATTAGGAGGGAGCTAATCCTATAATCCATTGAAGATGATGAAATATATATATCCATGGTAGCATCCATAAAAGACAGTACGTGTTCAGTTCAACCATAGAAGAAGACTTCTTCGAAGAGAAGCCTTAAAGTATTCATGGTTGTCCATCCAGATCTGTGATCCTATGATGAAAGGAAGAAGTGGAATCTCTAGGGCATGGAATCTATAAGAAACTCCATGGACCCAAGAGCTAAAGAAAAACATGAAAAAGAACATGAGGATTCCAAGAAAGAAAGAGAAACCAGAACAACCAGTCATTGTATCAAGAATCACAAGATTACCAGCCTGATATGAAATCACTAAAAGCAATCAACCAGAAGAGCTAAAAGTCGTGATGAAGAACAATGTATGGAAGACTTATGAATGAAAGCATTGTGAGATCTATAATGATAGGTTCTCCCAGATGGAGGAAGAATACTATGATGATTACTTGTTCTAGTAAACCAAACTTATCTCTACATAATTCATTATATCATCTGCAACATCCATGCATCGGAGTTCTACATCAGATGAATGCAAAGAATGTTTTCCAGAGAACTTGAATAAAGAGTGTATGAAGAGAAAATCTCAAGACTTTGAGGCATACCAGAAAGAGATTCTTGTGTGCAGATAGAAGAAGATAACTTGGTGGAGAACCTCCAGTGCACAACAGAAGCGTGGTGAAGATTCCCTATAACTTCAAGAAAATTACTTAGTAGATCGAATCTCATGATGACAGAAGAAGTGCCACATGGATATGTTCCAGTTTTCCAACAATGATATACTCTATTGTTTAGATCTACATGAAGCCTTCACAGTGTTCCAAACTAAAGTACATTTTGAAATCAAGTATTACATTATCCATGATGAAATCCAGAAAGGAGAAAATGGTTCTCCAATACATATCTCCACAGATGAGTAGATAGGCATACATTTTGGTAAAGCATTTGCGTACTCAAGCTGGAGCTCATGGAAATAACTTCCTTATTGAAAAAGGAAGAAATGACTCCCAGGTTGGGAGGGAGCACTGAAAATATTATTGAAGACATTCATTGAAAAAAAAAATAGTCCATCTTGAACAGATGCTTTCCTGTTCGAAAAGTGGATTGAGATTTCTGACGGACAATGACTTCCCATTGTGGTTAACATGGGAAGTAGTCGGATTGTTGATGTATCATAGACAGCGACTTCCCATTGTGGTTAACATGGGGAGTGGTCTAGGGAAGTCTCTCTTCTTGAGGGTTACTCAAGAAGACTGGCTCGCCTCGCCGGACAACGATTTCTCATTGTGGTTAACATGAGGAATGGTCCATTTTGGAGGTTGATGCAGGACAATATTTTCCTCTTGTGATTAACAGAAGAAATGGTCCAGACAGTCATTCCTTAGGGTTTATACATTCTCTCCAGGGTGCACTTTGATTAGTGTAGGAGGAATGGCCCAGGGTGGGGAATGTTCCAGGCTCAGAAATCAAGGACAGACATTCCTTAGGGTTTATACATTCTCTCTAGGGTGCACTTTGATTAGTGTAGGTAGAATGGCCTAGGGTGGGTAATGGTCTAGGTTCAAAAGAAAGGACAATTATT
Organism: Picea engelmannii; assembly: GCA_009831015.1. Lineage (NCBI taxonomy): Eukaryota > Viridiplantae > Streptophyta > Pinopsida > Pinales > Pinaceae > Picea > Picea engelmannii. The sequence continues at coordinate 345,780 of ML776831.1, read as the reverse complement.
CTTCCTTGCTTGAGAAGAATAGTCCAGATATCTCATTGTTCTACTCTGAGGGTAGATATTCTTTCAGAGCTCACAGATGTGAGTGAAAGATTGGCTGAGATGATTCAGTTTATATCATAACATTGTTTCTGTGTAGGTTTCTATCATATGTTTGTTATGAAGACTGTATGATAGTAGATGAAGACTACTATGGTGGATATGTTCCATTGTTCGTGACTATACGTTGTTGATCAAGTACTTGTGTGTTACTTGTTGTGGTAGTGTAACAATGAATTATAGTTATGTACTACTATGGATAGACACAGTGGTGTTCTATTTTTGTTCTAATTGCCTTGAAGACTATTAGCAGTTTATTGGAGATAATCATCATCCAGACAAATGATGAACAGATATTTTCCAGACGGAAAATGGTTCAGAGCATTTACTCCTCTAGATTATAAGAATGACTCTTGTGTCACTCTATGGTATGAGTGACTTATCCAACATCATGTCTAATTACTCAGATGAAGTATGGTTTCGAGAGATGATGCAGCTAATGGTGATGGTGATGCTCATGATCTAGTCATGAGATAGTCTAAACGACTATGTTGATGCTATCGAGTAAATGGTATGTTTTTGTGGTCAATACCATTACCTGTAATACCTCCCTAGCTAGGAGGGAGTGTTAATATTATGGTAGCTGTGGGAGGTATTTACCTCCACGTGTAAACCTGAAGAGAATAGAAGACTCCAGAAAGTAAGAGAAAACCCTAATGAGTTGGCTAATAACCCTAGAAGTCTTTTCGGCTCAAGAAGATAATTTATATTAGGTTATTAGCCTCCAAGAGAAGAAGTCGACCAGAAATAATAATAATATACTGAACAGACATGTACCCAGAAAGATAAGTCAGCCCCAACAAATCTGGCAGAACCACTATAAATACAGGATGCTAGTTCTCATTTGACACATCTCAGAATTGCAAAGCAACAACTGGTGCGCACTGCAGTTCCCAATTTGGTGCGCGCGTGTGGAGGAGAGTTGCAGGTGCAGCTGCTACAGCAACTAGTTTTTAGTATTGGCTTGGACTATCTCTTCACTAGGGTTTGGACTATCTGATCAGCTATTGTTGGTGCGCTATCCTTGGAGGAAGATGTGCTAGACCTTGTTTGGCTATCTAGCCTAGGTTTTTCTTCCAGAGTAATTATCAGTCAAGGCTAAGGTGCTCGGAGGGTGGCTTCAACCTATGGTTGGGTGACAAGGGTATTGTCAATGGTAAAACGAGCACACATATTTCATATTCTAACACCTATAACTACCTTTATTACATATGGTAAAGCTTTGTAGTTGATGTGAGCTAGTCTTCTATGCAAAAGTTTACAAATACTTTTAGTAGAGTGAGTCAAGGCTACATCTGAGGGATCTTTTAACTTGTACAAACCACCTTCTTCTGTTCCAATAACAACTGCATCTTTTATATTTTTTCCTTTAGACCACATAAGAACTTCACCATATATGAATGTAACCCTAAATCCTTTCTTATCTAGGGCAGAAATAGAAAGTAGGTTCTTTTTCAAACCTGGTACATAGAGTACATCCTTCATTCTCATCGGAGTTCATGAATCAAGTTTGTAGGTGGCTTCTCCCATTCCTTTTATAGGGTACTGATAATCATCTCCAAGTGAGTCTTTTTGGGGAATTCCTTTTTTGTAAGGCTAGGGAGAGTGTCTTTCTGACCTGTCATGTGCATAGAGGTGCCACTATATATGATCCAAGTATCCTTTCCAGGTGTCACAGATCTTGAGAGGGTGGAAAACAAAACATAATCTTCAATCTCTTCTTTAGTTAACTTTGGTGGATCATCGTCTTCAGCTACATGGGCATGATGTCTTTTGTTATTTCTCCTCTTGTATTCTTCCCTTCTAGCATGACAATTCTTAGCAACATGTCCCATCTTATCACAATGATAACATTGATAAGAGGAGAAATACTTTCCCTTTCTTTGACCCTTATGATATTTATGGAATCTCTTTGAGAGTGAGATTCTTTATGAAAGTGGATCTCCTTTTGAAAATGTGACTTTTTCTTTCCTCCTTTATCATGAGAATCTAGGGTTTGATCTTCATCCATTAATAGGATAGCTTCTTGGTTGGCCACTCTTGCTTCTTATTGAACACATTCTTCCCATAAACTGTCAAATTCGAGTTTCTCTTTTCTTTCACAAACAGTTTGCATGAAGGCATCCCAAGGTCTTGTCAGACCATTAAGAGTTGTCATCATGACTTCATATTCATCTAATTTGTCTCTAATTGCCTCTAAATGTTCCTTGAATTGAGAAACCCTAGAGAAATAGTCTTGAATTGTTTCTCCTTTTTGCATCTTTGTATTCTTGAGTTGGGTTCTCAAGTTCATCTTCTAGTTGATGTTCTTTCCTTCATACATTCTGGTTAGGGAATCATACATATATTTTGGATTATTCTTAGAAGACACTTGAGGGATCAAGTGGTCTTTAATAGAGTCTGCAATTATCCTTTTATCTTTAATTATATCCTTCTTGTACTTCTCTTTGGTTGCATCTTCTTCGGGTTCCAATAAATTTTATTTTATGAATTTTGCAAGGTCATTCTCTTCAAGAATGAGTCTAGTTCTACATTTCTAGGCATGGAAATTTTCCACACCTTCTAACTTGTCAACAAGCTTGGTGCTTGCATACATCTTGACCTGGAGCTAATAAAATGACCATAAAATGAAAGTGCTAAAAAATTGAAACTGAGCTTACCAGGAGATGTGTTGGGATGAGGTGAGTTTGCTAGAGATGATTGTTTCAAAAAATTCAAAGTCTTACCCCTTGAAACTTGACCTTCGTAATTCTGGACTCGTACTTTTGGTACTAGTCCCGGTTTCCTAGTTTTTTGGATTTCTAGTACCAGTCAAAACTAGGGTTTGACTTTTCAGAGAATCTAGCCAATGAAAAAGTTCACTCAAGATGCCAAAAGATGCGCTAGGGCAAGGCACACTTCCTAATATGGTTTTTGGTCAAAAATTCCTCTTAAGTAAAATCTCTAATTTTCTTGTATGACAATAGTGGCATTTTTAGATACCCAGTGAAAGACGTTGTATTCAGTTAAGCTCTAATACCATGTTAAGTTTTTATTTTTGTTATTAGGTTATTTCCAAATTACATGAGAATTCAATGCATTTTCAAAACAACAACATTGAGAGGATCACTGAAAGAAACAAAATCACAGGGTACACAACATTGTTCCTGGGAAACCCTCATGGGGGAGAAAACCTAGCAAAAACTTCCTCGATAATATATTTCCAATACAATGCCAAGACAAAGACCAAAACACCAAAGATAAACAAAGACTGATCATGCACCTCTGTTTTACTTCCTCCTACAACTGCAACTTCCTTCAAGATATACACACTAGATGAGTGAGAGTGAAAGTGTTCAAATGAGGCATCATCCTCACATATAAATACAAGTTGAGGAGTGTTGGAGTTGTTGATACTGAGAGGGGGGTGAATCAGTATCAAGTACAATTTAAAAACCTTTTTCAACTTATACTTAAACCATTCAATTATATCCAATGAGAAGTGAAAAATAGTATAAGAGTTACACCAATATACCACAATACACCATGCACAATATATGCGAAATAATCAATAGTTTTTGTTCAAGGGAAGTAATGACTTCCAAAGGTAGCTACAGCTTCCAAATGTAAAGGGAGGGATAAACCTCCAACAGGAAGATACAATACTCAAATATCAAGAGATATTTGAACTCTCCATCCTTTCCCCTTCCTTCCACCCAAGAATATATTAGAGATAATAAAACTTTACATTAAATCATCACCATCAACCAATCATCACATAGAACCTGATAATGCTTCCTAAGACTTCTTCAATTTCTACAATTCTTCAATTCTTGGAGTACTCTGATCCTGTAGATAATATTACTCAATGTATTCTTTGAAACTCCTCCAATTTTCACTCCTTGAATTCTCCCCAAAACGAGGTTATATAAATAATGGTAGACTTTATTCAATTCTAGTCTATTCAGGAGAGTGAACTTTCACAGAATGCCCCACGCTCAATAATTAACATCCGATTCTAAAAATCACACACAAGAAAAAAAATTCCATACTATTTCAAATGAAGTTTGTCCCACTTCATGTGTATTCTCTATGAAGAAGTTATGACTGTGTTACCCGGAACACCTTTTTATTGACTAGCTTCAGGACTGGTCACAAACCCTATCTTCCACAGAGTGTATCTCCATAGTTATAGCGAATCAAGAGCTGAATTTTTTACCAGAGGTGCCTTGATATGTCTTCTCAATACCATAGGAATTTCACCATCTGAACCATTCTAGAAAAAAAGTTATAGCAAAAATGGTGAGATGACCTGAAAATAACATACCTTAGAACACATCACCAAAAGACTTCATCCTCCCTTGAAATCCAACCTTCTTTACTTCTTATTTCCTCTGAAATTCGACTTGTATCAAATGAATGTATAATGATGTTTATTTATACCATTTATGTCACTTCCTTTTAACATTAGGGTCGACCTGACACTTTCTTATTTTATAATTCTTTTCTTTAATTATCTTCAGGGCCTACATGTACTTCCTTCTTCAATTCACTTTGTCATATTCAAAAATTCATTTCTCCTCAACCATGAGGATCCACATGATGTGCCACATACCACCAGAAACAACATGATGTATACTATCCATTCATGGGTGTTGTATATGCATGTGCATTGTCCTTCATGTTCAAATACCTTTACCAATCTTGTGGTCCAAAACCCATGACTAGGGTTGACATCAATGACAAGAACCAATCTTCCAACAAGAAGGATCTATAGAAACAACCTTCGTTCACGTGGCTATTTTTTCTCATGGAAATGCGAAATCGAGTCTCGATGAGCTCGTTCTAATGTTGAAGAAGTCAAGTGCTATTGTTATTCCGGTATTTTACAATGTTGAGCCATCTGATCTACGATGGATAGATAATGAAAAATACATCGATGGCCTGTGTGCTCAAGCCTTGAGATTATGTTGCTAGCCGAGGAGCAATAGAGTGTATACTAAAGCGCTTCTGGTTCATGAAAAAAAAGGGAGACACGACCAGGAAAGACTTGCGGCTTGGAGAAAAGCATTGTCTAATATTTCATCTCGAAGTAGTTTCGAGCGGGAGGCCTATAACGGGTTAGAACTCTATCTTTCATTCTCTGTATAAGCGTAACTGTATTGATAAACAAATCCTTACATACTTATGTTGTTCTTGTTCTTTTTCAAATAACTAGTGACGAAGGCGAGCTCGTGGACGAGGTAGCGCAACAAGTGTAGAAAAAGGTTACAAAAGCACCATTGCATGTGGCCAAGCATCCAACTACATTGGATGAAAAACTACAGGAGTTTGAAAGAACGATGTCATTGGAGGAGCAGCAACACAGAGGGGGGGGGAACTATCCTTTTGGGGATTATGGGTTTTGGTGGGGTGGGGAAAACCACCTTGGCAAAAGAATTATTCAATAGAAATAGATCACGTTACCAACGCTCCTATTTTTTCTGGATGCATTATTTTTCCCCATGAAGGACGTCCTTCCTTTTGGTAGTTTAATTTTAGTTACGTCTCGAGATAAGGGAATTATTAGAAAATATAAAGGGATTGAAGAGTCATCCATTTATGATACAACATGTATGAGATGGGAATCTTCTAGAGATCTATTTTGCTCGCATGCATTCCACCAGCATGTGGGACATGAATAATTAGTTAGCAAGTTTTTGCTCACTTGCGAAGGATTTCCCTTATCTCTCAAAGTGATTGGGGTGCTACTTCATTCAGAAATCCCCTAGTATTGGGAAGACCAATTGCACAAACTATCCCAAGTTCTTCCCATGGAAATAAAAAATAGACTCAAGATTAGCTATGTCACTCTTGATAAACAAGAAAAATAAATATTCTTAGATATTGCATGTTTCTTTATAGGAATAAAGAGGATACAACCATAAGACTATGGGATAGATCTGGATGGAAAGGATCGTTGGGTCTTGGGACTCTAGAGACCAAGTGTCTTGTAACACTCGACCAAAAAATCGTATAAGAATGAACAATCACCTCCGAGACCTGGGCAGAGATTTGGTGAAGAAAGAACCTCTTGGATGTCCATGCCGTCTTTGGCACCCAACTGAAAACCTTTTTCGTAATTTTCCCACTCAATCCATGGCAGGTGTTTGAATCTTTGGACATCATGTTGTGTTCTCAAAATTTATGCTTAGAGAATCATGTATTTTAGGGTGTGATTTTTTTAACTTAGCAAAGATGTCGATCTTGTTTCTAACCACTTTCCTATAACAATTTAGGTGTGAGGATTTAGCATGGTTCAACAAAGATCTGACGAATCGTTCCAAAGCACTATGGATTTTAGCAATAGTATCGTTGATATCAGTGGGTTGCAGCTGCTGAGAGCTCCATGTGATCATTTGGAAATTTTATTCAAGGTGGTGATAATTCAAGGTGGTGAATTATCAAGGGTATTTATTAATTGTGTTCAATTATAAGAGAGATTGATAGATTAGTTGTTGGTTTAATTAATTTTGATCTTCCAACTCTTGCGCTGGATTCAAATTGATCTGACTGAATGGTACATATCCATATCGTTTGAACTCGACAGCACGAGTATGCGTTTGTAGTCACCACACAAACCTTGTCATATCAATTAATGCATATGACCATCATGTTCGCTATTTAATTTAATCTTCTACGGAAACGGTCAAACACTTTATTGCATACTGTGTGACAGAACATGGTGATGGTCACCCCATTTAAGATGGTCGGATGCTCATGTATAGTATGGGAAGTAGGCGAAGGCTATTCACCATGCATCAGCCCAATGATTGGGAGTTGTTGCATGGTCCTCCATTCACTACATGGCATACATACATCCATCCATGAGGTTTTCTATTGGTTGAAAATTTGACATGATGTAAGCAAGTATATCATGTCCTGCATGGCCCACGCCATTGGTAAACTGGCCATTAAGAAACAAGGAATGTACACCCCTCTTCCTATTCCTGACAAACCCTAGGAATCCATTTCAATCGACTACATGTCGGGCCTTATTTCAACCAGGCAGGGAAATGATTATGTTTTTGTGGTTGTTGATCGATTTTCCATACTATATGCACATTTTCTCTTCCGTATATGCACATTTTGGCTTCCGTAAATGTGCATTTTGGCTTCTGTATATGCACATTTTTTCCTTTCATAAATGCGCGCATAGTTCCATAGGTCATAGTTCCAGAGGGTGTAGTTCTAGAGGTCATAGTTCCAAAGGGTGTTGTTCCAGAGGGTGTAGTTATAGAGGTCATAGTTACAAAGACGTAGTTATAGAGGGCATAATTCCATAGGTCATAGTTCCAAAGGGAGTAGTTCCAGAGGACGTAATTCTAGAGGTCATAGTTCTAGAGGGCGTAGTTCCATAGGTCAGTTCCATAGGTCATAGTTTCGGAGGGCCTAGTTCTAGAGAGTGTAGTTCCAGAGGTCATAGTTCCAAAGGGCGTAGTTCCAGAGGTCATAGTTCCAAAGGTCATAGTTTCAGAGGGCGTAGTTCCAGAGGTCAAAGTTCCAGAGGCGTAGTTCTAGAGGGCGTAGCTACACAGGTCATAGTTCCAAAGGGTGTAGTTCCAGAGGGCATAATTCCAAAGGTCATAGTTCTAGAGGGCGTAGTTCCACAGGTCATAGTTCCAAAGGTCACAATTCCATGGGTGATATTTCCAGAGGGCGTAGTTCCAGAGTCATAGTTCCAAAGGGTGTAGTTCCAGAGGGCGTAGTTCCATAGGTCATAGTCCCAAAGGGTGTAGTTCTAGAGGGTGTAGTTCTAGAGGTCATAGTTCCAGAGGGCATAGTTCCATAGTTCATAGTTCTAAAGGGCGTAGTTCCACAGGTCATAGTTCCAGAGGGCATAGTTCCACAGGTCATAGTTCCAAAGGTCACAATTCCATAGGTCATAGTTCCAGAGGGCATATTTCCACAGGTCATAGTTCCAAAGGGCACAGTTCTAGAGGGCATAGTTCTAGAGGTCATAGTTCCAGAGGGCATAGTTCCACAGGTCATCCATAGGTCACATTTCCATAGGTCACAATTCCATAGGTCATAGTTCCAGAGGGCCTAGTTCTAGAGGGCGTAGTTCCAGAGGTCATAGTTTCAGAGGGCATAGTTCTAGAGGTCATAGTTCCAAAGGGCGTAGTTCTAGAGGCCGTAGTTCTAGAGGTCACAATTCTAGAGGCGTAGTTCTAGAGGGTGTAGTTCCATAGGTCATAGTTTCAAAGAGCGTAGTTCCAGAGGGTGTAGTTCCAGAGGTCATAGTTCCATAGGGCATAGTTCCACAGGTCATGGTTCCAAAGGGCATAGTTCTAGAGGGCATAGTTACAGAGGTCATAGTTCCAGAGGGCATAGTTCCACAGGTCACAATTCCATAGTCATAGTTCCACAGGGCCTAGTTCTAGAGGGTGTAGTTCCAGATGACATAGTTCTAGAGGTCATATTTCCAAAGGGTGTAGTTCTAGAGGGCATAGTTCTAGAGGTCACAGTTCCAGAGTCATATTTCTAGAGGGCGTAGTTCCACAGGTCATAGTTCCAAAGGGCGTAGTTCCAGAGGGCATAGTTCCACAGGTCATAGTTCCAGAGGGTGTAGTTCCACAAGTCATAGTTCCAAAGGGTGTAGATCCAGAGGGTGTAGTTATAGAGGTCATAGTTCCAAAGGGCGTAGTTACACAGGTCACAATTCCACAGGTCATAGTTCTAGAGGGTGTAGTTCCACAGTTCATAGTTCTAGAGGGTGTAGTTCCCGAGGTCATAGTTCCAAAGGGCATAGTTCCATAGGGCATAGTTCGAGAGGTCATAGTTCCAGAGGCATAGTTCCAGAGGTCATAGCTCCAAAGGGAATAGTTCAAGAGGGCATAGTTCCAGAGGTCATAGTTATAAAGGGCATAGTTCCACATGTCATAGTTCCACAGGTCACAATTCCATGGGTCATAGTTCCAGAGGGTGTAGTTTCACAGGTCATAGTTCCAAAGGGCGTAGTTCCAGAGAGTGTAGTTCTAGAGGTTATAGTTTTAAAGGGCATAGTTCCACAGGTCATAGTTCCACAGGTCACAATTCCACAGGTCATCGTTCCAAAGGGAGTAGTTCCATAGGTCATAGTTCCAAAGGGCGTAGCTCCAGAGGGTGTAGTTCCACAGGTCATAGTTCCAGAGGGCGTAGTTCCATAGGTCATAGTTCCACAGGTCACAATTCGATAGGTCATAGTTCCAGAGGGCCTAGTTCTAGAGGATGTTGTTCCATAGGTCATAGTTCCAGAGGGCGTAGTTCCAGAGGGCGTAGTTCTAGAGGTCACATTTCCAGAGGCATAGTTATAGAGGGTGTAGTTCCACAGGTCATAGTTCCAAAGGGCGTAGTTCCATAGGGCGTAGTTCCAAAATTCATAGTTCCAGAGGGCGTAGTTCCACAAGTCATAGTTCCACATGTCACAATTCCACAGGTCATAGTTCCAGAGGGCCTAGTTCCATAGGTCCTAGTTCCAAATATATATGCTGATATATATACTTAGTATATATACTGATATATATATACTTAGTATATATTCTGGTATATATACAAGTATATATATCGGCATATATACTTAGTATATATGTCGATATATATATATACCGATATATATACTGGTATATATATGTCGGTATATATACTTAGTATATATATCGATATATATACTAGGTATATATTTTAGTATATACACAAGTATATATACCAGGTATATATGTAGGTATATATATTAAGTAAATATACCTAGTATATATACTTAATATAGTGTATATACCAATATATATACTAGCTTCCTAACCTGCAACAACCTTTTGAGATTGAGACATATGCTTTAGACTATGTTGTGGGCACAATTATCTCTCAGTACGTACATCATATGGCCTATCACAGTGAGACACAATCAAATACCATCCATAAGTACCCCACTTATGACAAAGAAATGTACTCCATTGTACAATCCTACCGCTAGTGAAGGCATTACATTCTTGGGAAGGAGAGAGTCATCCACATTGACCATAAGCCTCTGCAATTCATGCAGACATAAGGAAAATTGCAGAATGACTACCATCATAAGTGGTCCACATATTTGCAGCAGTTCCATCTCAACAACAATTATAATACATGGAGCATGAACCATGCCGTTCACTACCTCAGTCGACCTTCAATTGCAGCACTAACCACGATGCTACACTCCTGTGGCCATGAGACCATTGGATGGCCCCAACTATGACCTATCAGTATATGTATATATACTACGTATATATATCAACACATATACATATACCTAGTATACTAGGTATATGTATATGTGTTGATATATATACCTAGTATATATACCAGTATATATATCGGTATATATACTAGGTATATATGTCAATATATATAGAAGTATATATACTGGTATATAATAGGTATATATGTTAGTGTATATATATATGAGTTCCAGAGGTCATAGTTCCAGGACGTAGATCCATAGGTCATAGTTCCACAGGTCATAGTTGGGGCCATCCAACGGTCTCATGGCCATAGGAGTGTAGTACCATGGTTAGTGTTGCAACTGAAGGTCGACTGAGGTAGTGAGCGACGTGGTTCATGCTCCATGTCTTATACTTGATGTTGAGATGGAACTACTACAAATATGTGGACCACTTATGATGGTGGTCATTCTGTAATTTTCCTTATGTCTGCATGAATTGAAGAGGCTTATGGTCAATGTGGATGAATCTCTCTTTCCCAAGAATGTAATGCCTCCACTTATGCTATGATTGTACAATGGAGTACATTTCTTTGTCATAAGTGGGGTACTTATGGATGATATCTGATTGTGTCTCACTATGATAGGCCATAGGATGTATGTACTGAGAGAGAATTGTGCCAATAACATAATCTGAAGCATATGTCTCAATCTCAAAAGGTTGTTGCAAGTTAGGTACCTAGTATATATATTGGTATATACACTATATTAAGTATATATACTAGGTATATTTACTTAATATATATACCGGCATATATGCCTAGTATATATACTTGTGTATATACCGACATATATACCTAGTATATATATCGGTATATATATTAAGTATATATATCAATATATATACTAAGTATATATACTTATATATATACCAGTATATATACTGACATATATATCTGGAACTAGGACCTGTGGAACTATGCCCTCAAGAACTAGGCCCTCTAGAACTATGACCTTGGAATTGTGACATGTGGAACTAGGACCTACGGAACTATGACCTGTGGAACTACACCCTCTGGAACTACAACCTATGGAAATACGCCCTTTATAAATATGCCTATGGAATTATGACCTTTGGAACTACACCCTTTGGAACTATGACCTCTGGAACTACACCCTTTGGAACTATGACCTATGAAACCATGGATGATTTTAGGGGCTAAATTTCGCTCATGGGCTAATTTTCCATGGTTTTTCCAAAAATGAGATTCGCTATTTTAAAAATGATTTGCCCAAATTCTATAGGATAAAATTATTTTACCTTAAAAATCACCAAAATTTTAT
>ML776831.1:306630-320660 GCA_009831015.1 Picea engelmannii | reverse complement strand
ATACCACCCTCCTTCCATCACTTCTTCTCTAAAATAAAAATCTAAGGTTCAAGCAGTGGAAGATCACATCGAGCATCAACAACAAGTTCTCCAAATCTTAAAGGACAACCTGACCATGGCACAGAATTGCATGAAACAACAAGTAGATCAACATCGTAGTGAAAGAAGTTTTGAAGTACGGGATTGGGTGTTTTTAAGACTACAACCATACAAACAGATCTCCCTCAAGCAAGCCAAGAAGGATAATAAATTATCACTAAAGTATTATGTCCCTTATAAGGTGTTGCAAAATATTGGTACTATGGCATACAAATTGGAGTTGTCTGCATCTTCATGAGTACACCCAGTTTTCCATGTTTCATGCTTAAATAAGGTTATAGGTGACAAGATCCCAGTTCAAACTATATTGCTAGAACTTGAGAAGGAAGGAAAAATCATATTAGAGCCTGAAGCCATCACTGACACAAGAATTCGCCAGCTGAGGAATAGATCCATTTCAGAGTATCTCATTAAATGGAGGAAACTACCGGCTAAAGATTCCACTTGGAAAGATGAGTCTTTTATACAGAAGCATCCAAAGTTACTCAAGCATTGCGGAAAACACTTGTCTCGAGGGGAGAGGCATGTTAAGCCCTAAATATTGGCTCATTACCCCTTAATTGGGGCATATTACATTAGTAATGTTAATTTATTTATGTCAGATTTATTCCATTCATTGTAATTATACCTCCTAGTCTCCTATATATACCAAGGAGACATTTTCATTTGGAATCATCTTGTACTTGAACATTTTATGTGGGGTAAAAGGAGGTTGCCCCCTCAAAGAGGCTTATTATCTGAAATTCTCTCTTTTTCAAGGCATTGAGTACTTATTCTTAGGTTTTTCTATGCTATATTGATATTTGGTTCTTAACATAGTCTTATGGTTGTATCCCTCTTTATTCCTATAAAGAAACATGCAATATCTAAGAATATTTCTTTTTCTTGTTTATCAATATTGGCATAGCTAATCTTGAGTCTATTTTGTATTTTTGTGGGAAGCACTTGGGATAGTTTGTGCAATTGGTCTTCCCAATACTCGAGGATTTCTGAATGAAGTAGCGCCCCAATCATTTTGAGAGATAAGGGCTATCCTTGGCACATGAGAAAAAAATTGCTAACTAATTCTTCATATCCCACATGTTGGTGGAAGGCATGCGAGCAAAATAAATCTCTAGAAGATTCCCAGCTCAGACCTATCATATTGTAAATGGATGACTCGGGGAGAAACCGGGGACCCTTGGTAAGGTTGGGAGTGTGTTAGGGAGTAGAGGAGAAACCAGGGGTGAAGTGGGAGGGTGGCTCGGCCTTGAAACTATGTTAACATTTCTAAGAGGCAACGCAGAACTAGAGGGGCTAGTAAATGGAAACTGAACAGGACCAAAGAGACCAGAATCCAGAATGGGAGACTTTTCCACTTCCTGAACAAAATTCTTTGTAATCCTAGCAGAAGGGGACGGTTCAGAGCCTCCTCCCACATGCAAAAAGTCTCGAGAGGTAGGACAAGACAAACAACCTTAGTTATCCAAGGCTTCATTTTCCCACGAGGTTAAAGAAGAAAAAAGAGAAGGGCAGAAAAAATGCAACTTAGTCGAGAGTGTGTCTAAGGTCTCCAGCGGTGAACCTGTTCTAGCTGGATTGTGAATGGGTACATCAGCTTGAGAATCCACTTCCATCATATAATCCGGTGGGTCTTCCTGTACCAGGGTATATTCTAACTTTTCCCTAGTCAGTTTGCCCCTGCAGTCTCTCCGGAGGTGGCCTGTGCAGTGACACTAGCTGCATCTGAAGGGAATCCCTTAATAGTCTAACCTTTGTTTAAAGTGTCATCCACGCCAATCAATGTCTAAGACTTTTGGAAGTCCCTCATGAATATCTATCTCCACTAAAATCCTCCCAATCTTCCTTGAAGGATTTGAAAAGGATGAAGAATCCAGAGAAATAAAATTCCCCAAGGTGTTCCCTATGGCCTTAAAGGCCCCTTCAATCTAGAAATGGAATGACAAACTCGGTAAAAGAACCCATAGATGTATCTATTGGAAGTGCTCTATTTCTGGATCAAAATCTATCCTCCACCTTTTCAGCATCAAACTACTTCTACCCAGAACCCAGAACTTGTTCAACAGAAGAGAGACATCCTCCGGAGTATTGCAGATGAATCCCATCCAACGTTTAGTAAGAAATACTATCTCTGGAGCATATCCAAGGAGAGGAGTCCATTTTTTTATCACCCAATCCGAGACAGGACTGTCCGCTAGAAAGGAATAAGCAAGTCTACCAACCAGACCATAGAGTACCAGTCTACAGGTATCTTCGAGGCCCACGATGTCACCGAGAACCATTTTCTAAACTCTCTTATTAGGCTTCCAAACTCTTTTCCTAGTTCCTGTGTGGTTAGAAGTAAAAATAGATTTTAATGGTCTATCAGTCACTAAAGTCTTCAATGCATCGCTTTTAAGGTGTGAAGCATGCTCAACTAACCCCTGTTTCAGATGGGAGCGGTTACACTGAAACTCACCAAAGTGAGCAGTAGTAAGATGAGTAGCAGGAAACGAGGTAGGAAATTAGGGTGGGTCTTGGAAAGGAAAAAAAATGTCAGTAGGAGAAGTAGACCGCTTCAACAATGAAGGAAAGGTTGCTCACTTACCTACAGTGTCTGTATTTTTGAAGACCCCTTCCCTAAGCCACTCTAGTTCGTCGGATGGGTTCATAAGTGCCTCAATATCATTGAGGAGGTTAGTATTCCTTTCAGGGTCCATAGGGTTCGATCTATTAACTACCTCGCAAAGGAATTAAAAAACCCAAAGGATTAACACATTGACGATCAGAGAAGCTCTCAAAAGACAATCACGAGACCGGGACAAAAACTGACCAGAAACTGAGCTCAGTTCAGTAACCGAGGGGAAAACATCTGACGAGTTAACAAAGAAGACAAAAACAAGGGGTCCTAGCTTGGGAAAAGATCTGACAAGAAAGGCAGTGCCATGTCTAATCTTCCCATACCGAAAGCTTAAAAAAATAATACTAAAGTCCTTCAAAGTTAAAGCCTCTCAGTTGAAGGTGTGAATCCTCCATTGATGAACCAATTTCCCCTCATTTCAGTGAGTTCAACACTTAGAACCATGTTCCACTTTTACCTTTATCATATTTCCACTTTTTCCTTTAGGAAAGATGAGCTCCTAGCCAATCATATTTAATTTTAGGTCTTACTTTATCATAAAAAGACAATTTTAAGGACGAATAGAATTTAGAAAAAATCCAATATCATTTGTGATCATATATAAGGTTATTTTACTTCACTTTAATATTACTTTATTACATATATCCATTTAATATAAAAATTTGAGATTTAAATCCTCCCCTTATCTTAATAAAAACAAAAGCTTTGTCTAGCTATTCTACCAAATGACTTTTTGGGGGGTGAAATATATTTACAAGAATCATTATTTTTTGTTGCTCAAAATCTATTTGGCAAAACAGAATCATTATAGATAGTTAATAAAGTAATTCTAAGCTGGAGTAAATTTGGTGGAACCAACAAAACCTTTACCAAATATTCAGGAAATAAATTTCAGCGATGAAAAACTAACACTCTGGCATTGGGATGGGATGCCAATATTTACAGAGTAATTTTAGCGTTGGGTTATGAATAGGCAGGGTAAGAGAAGATGAATTCATCGATCTAGTATTGGTGCAATAGGTCGAAGAGGACTTTGGCATTTCAGCTGGAAAGGTGCTTGCTTCAGTTAATTTGTTTTTATCTCAAACATATAACATTCACATGATTATGTATCGATTTATCTCTAGATAGATACACAGTATTTGTTTTTCAGTGTCATGAGTGATAACACTCCTTGTATATCCATCGAAGCACAGACAAATAAGGTGTAAATATTTAAACATTGATTAAAATACATGTAAATTGTATGAAGTTATAGAATCCATGTATGTTTGAATGTATTCATAAATCGTTGAAATCAATGAACACTCACATATTTTTTTTATTACTTAACTTACATGTATTTAAATTACATTTGGGACATTTTGAAAATTAAATTATATGTCTTCATTATAAGAGTGCATACAAATTGAAAACAAATCATCAAAGTACTATTATCAAATTGAATAGGAAAATGAAAATAAAAAGAAAACAAATCATCAAAGTAATATTATCAAATTGAATATGAAAAAGAAAATAAAAAGATCAGGGACACATCTTTATAAAGTTAATACTTTCACTAAGGTGAGGTCGAAGTATGAATTACAGTATGCAATAAACTATAGTAGGTAACATCTATTAAAAAATATAAAAAAAATAAGGACAACTTAACTAAAATAAAAATATGGCAAGGACGTGTAACTGTTTAAAAGTCAACAAGAAATGTGTGTCTAATTTATTTTTCCCTTAAATAAATTGGACAATAAATATTAATCTATTATCTCATAATTACTTGAAATAGTTAAATGAAATGGAAAATCAGTTAGCTATAGGAAATTTGATTTCAAAGGTTGACTGGTGGGACATGGAAGTCGAATTAGTTGTAACTAAGTGACTTGAAGTTGTAACGGAGTTATAAGTGTAGTTATGTGAGTTGTGAAGTAGTTTAACTCATTTAAGTGAGTTAAGCTCAATTGTATTAGTTGTAACTGAACTTACACTAGTGAGAGTTTAGTGACTTAATTATTAATTAATTCACAATCATTGATCACACATGCAACTGAAGATTTTCCACTGTTAACTACATGCATGTCATAACCAGTGGAAACCAAGTTGAGATAATAGGTGCAAGGGACAATTTGTCTATCAGTTGTGATTTGAGTGAAGTGCACTCATGCAATCACACACACAATGGATGTGCCCATGAGAAATGCACAGCCTAGGCAAGAGGAATTCGAATTCATTTGCATATTTTTCATTAAAAGGGATTGCGTAGAAGAGGTAGACTGTCTGGAGGTAGAGAATTGACACATGTATTTGCTGATTTTCGTATGACACTGTGAGACGATTGTATTGTACTAAGATCTATTGGATTAGAGTTTTGTATGAGATTGTTTCATGATCCATGATATAAACATAATATATGATAGTGGGGTTTTTAGCTTTATGATTTCACGGTAAAACATCTGTGTTATGTGCGATTGATCTTTCTTCTTGATATTGCAATTGGCGATCGTATTTTAAATTCCACAAGAATATTAGTATAAGAGATTCTATATTTAATAGTGGCATATAGTTGTTAGATCAAGAGAATGCAGGCAATACATAATTTGTATTAAAAATTCTACATGGTATCTGTTAGTACTAGGAGTCACATTCAAATTGCATGGAAGGAAAGCCCAGTACCCATCAAGTTATATGTGAATGAAAGATTCTTTTAAAGGGTCAAATGGAAAAGGAATCAAATGGTAATGTTCTAACTGAGACAATAGGGCTAGCATGCACCAGCAATTAAGGTCTTGGATAACTTCTATCAATAGTTTGGGAGCAAGTTTGAACAAAGGGAATACTTGAGTGAGAGGAGTGTAGGGACTACTGCAAACATCAGGTCTACAAAAGTCTAAGGAAGAAAGTTCATAATCATAAGATCTTCTTGACATCAGAAACTAAAGAAGCTAAATAAACATATGATAGTATAATGATCAAACATCCACCATAACATCACCACAATAATTCATGTGAATCATTCAAAGCATGAACATTTAGCATCGGAAGCAAATAGACTGAAAAAGAAGCTAATTTCTATTAGCTAAAAAGTCTTAAGTCCATTACATCACTAGATCATAGTCACTTCATCAAAATATTACAACTAAAGGGAGACTTGCTCAAACATCCGAACCTACTAAAGCAATTGATCTATCTATTTATAACAAGAAAGAGAGGCAACAGTTGGAGGTACGAGATGGCCTGTTTCCCTTGAAAATATCTAAAAATTTATTTGTTCTAACAACTAGAATAACATCTGTTATTGGATAAATCAGTAGGTGCAGACACTAATAGATCTCCCTAGATCCACCTGGATCTAGAACAAAATAGGACAGTGTTAGCGTCAGAAGTCACTCCTGGATTGCTTGCAGGAGCAGAGCCCAACTCCTATCAGTTTTATGTCACGATTTGTTTAATGGGGTGATCAGATGGGTGAAGGATCAAGAAAATATAGCTTTAACTCGGGAAACTGAGCCTGGTATGTAGAAAGCAAGGGAGGTCTTGATCCAACTTCTGTTAGTAAATTGATTAAAGGGTGGTAGATGGAAGACTTGTGAGAAGGGTGAGCAAGACTACCTTGGGAAACAGGCCTTCGGAAGCTGGAGGACGAAAAACTCGAAGCCAAGATCCTCTTGGTCCAGATATTCAAGGAGCTGAGGGATGAATCGACTGAATCCTTCAATTCCAAGTCATTTCAACGCTGAGAACATCACAAGAACTGATCAAAAACAGTGTGACTATTACAGTGATCCAACCTACATCATCCTATAACAGTCACAACTCGACTGGATCCTCCAATTTCGAGTTGTTCTAACACAGTAAACAAAGAGATGGAAGGGAAGCTGACATCCATAAAGTAAGAAATCTCAAATGCCTTATACATTAACCAGAGCGACCAGTGCTTCATCAAAACCTTACAATCGGGAGATTTTCTCAACCATCGATACTTGCAAAAATAAAAGACTGAGTCTATATACTCAGGAAAATTCACCTCACAGAGGTGTGTCCAGTCACCCAAAGCTTGGTGTCCCTTCAATCAAACTCGTACTGATATCTTCCTTTAAGCGCCATCTTAACTATGCATGGCTCCTACAAGGAGGGTAGTTGAGCCATTAAGTGTTGGGCTAGCGTGCGCAGGCTTCTCTCTCGAGTCGAGGACTTCAGCATGGTTTCTTTGAGAAAATTGATACACAGGACCTCTTTGGGCAGACGGCTCACCAGACCCTCCATTCCCTCACTTAATGAATGAAAGGACGTTTCAACCACCCGCTTTTTCCATCATTTACTCTAGGCAAGAAATAGTATGGAGGTCAATCCGATGGCACCTGGAGATCACGACAATCCCCTTGGCCATCTTTACACATCTCCTTTCTTCCTCCAAGTGACCACGGACTATGACCACGTTCCTATTCCCAAGGTGCTTTCGACGTTCGCGAATATGAAGGGGCCGATCCTTGCTGATCGAAATTGTGATGAGCGATATGCCAAGACGGCTTAATCTGACACCACGCGTCCCTCTAGATCTGACGGATTTTAAATCTCCTGACCATATCGTGGGCCTGAGTCTGGGACTTTCCTGACACCCCGCACATCGGAATATAATGGAGCTTCTCTTCACGTTTTGAAGTCGCGATGGGCAAAATGCCGAGATGGCTCGATTTGCTACCAGGTGTTCCCTTTAGATGGACGGCTGAAAATGCTTCGTGATGTCATGGGCCCCAATTTCGGTGCTTTCGGTGTTGTCGGGGTTCGGGGTTTCGCGATGTTCAAAGGCATAAAACCTTCACCATACGAACTCCCGAATGTCAAAACGCTGACGCGGCTAGATATTACGCCACAGGTCCTTAGGATGAATGGACGAGGGGGCATTCAATATTTAAAAGGGAGCCTCCCTCGTTTACAGGCTCGCTTGAAGTGACTTGGTGCTAGGACCATGCGCTCAGCTTCAAAGGCACTTTCAGCATTTCACTGATCGGCGATCTCAACTGCAATGAATGGGAGGCTCCTTGTTTATCGAAACCCCGATCCTCGATGTACCGACTGGAAGCCACCTGTCCCGATTTGATCGGACGACCCGGATTTGTCATGAATTAGTGGAGCTATCTCTTGCATTAACCCTGGGGAAACTTTGCAGTCCCGGAATCCCAACGATCGTTGATCAGCTTTATAGGTGGATTTCAGTGGCCATCAACAAAACTTCACCCATTCGCTTGAATTGTAACTGAAAAGGGGGGTCCTCCATGCTGTGCTTGGGTGCTTCCTGGGAAATCTTGCAGACCTGTGTAACTTTGTGCCTCGATACCAAAATTGTTGCTAACATCAGGCTCCATGGGGGATAGAGTCGTCCTCGCGATGCTCTAAGGACTCATTTTGCAGTTCCAGTGCCTTGCTGTTGGGCTATGGAGTCATTATTAAGCCAAAAAATAAAACGAAAATGAACAAAGAAACAAAAAGAAAAATATTTACAAACAAAGGAGCCATCTGAGACTCAAACAAAATATTTCTTCAGAAAATGCCCATTCACTAGGCTGCTGAAAAATTCTTCACCTTCCAAACCTTGCAACTTGTACGTGTTATTGGAGAGAGTCTCATAGATTTTTAAAGGGACGATCCATAGGGCTTCGAATTTTCTGTGTTTTCCCTTATCTTGTTTAGAAGCATCCCATTTCAGCACCAAGTCTCCTATGTGGAACCGCTCCTTCTTGGCCTTCTTATCAAAAACCTGCTTGATCTTTTGTTGATGGTCCTAAATTATGTCCACTGTCTGCTCCCTGGCCTGTTGGACCTCCACTAGCTGATGAATCCTTCTGATCATGTCATCAAGCTCCTCCTTATGGTCCTGGAGTAATTTTGCTACAGGAATGGCTAAATGAGAAGGGAAAATAGCCTCCACCCCATAGACTAATTGGAAAGGAGAGACGCCGATAGATCTCTTTGTGGTCACTCAGTCGGCCCATAGAGAAAATTTTAATCTGGAATGCCAGGCCTTCTTGTTGTCTTCCAACAGCCTTTTGATGATCCTGATAAGGCTTTTGTTGGAGGATTCTGCCAAACCGTTGCCCTATGGATAATATGGGGTGGAGTGAATGAGCTTGATTCTGAACTGCTCACAGAACTTGGCCAATGGCTCGGACCCGAAAGCAGCTACATTGTCAGTGACAATTTTACTCAGGCAACCGAATCTCGTGATGAGGTCCTCCAAGAATCCAATGATTACCTTGTGGGAAGCACTCCTGGTAGGGATAGCTTCAATACACCTGGTAAAGAAATCTGTAGTAGTTAGGATCCACCTGTGCTACCCACTGGAAGCAGGGTGAATCTCTCCAATGAAATCTAGGCCCCACTGCTGGAAAGGTCCTGAAACCACCACCGGATTTAACGGCAGAGACTTCAGCTGCTTCTTTCCTGCAAATTTTTTACATTTGATGTAGGCTCTGATCCCTTTGCAGATGTCAGTGAGCATGGTAGGCCAGTAGTATCCATCCCTGAGGATTTTGTGGGCTGTGGCTTTCCAGAAATGGTGCCCTCCACACAGGATGCTATGAAATTCAGCCACGATCATTTGGGCCTCTTGTGGACTCATGCATTTTAAAAGCACCCCTAGGGGATCTTTCCAATATAACACTTGATCGATCAGGTACTATATGACTACCTTGAGCTTCAGAGGCGTATCTCTCGGCAGCACAGGCTCTGCCGGCAACGGTGTTCCCCGGAAGGGGAGCCCAGTCAAAAAATAGACGTCCTCCACTGCAGTGAAGGTAATCTGCTCTCCTCGCACAAGGAAGCAGTGCTGCTCGGGGCTCCACATCTCAATCAAGAACTGGAGCATATACTCCTAGGCCCATATTAAAGGGCACTCAAAGAACTTTAGCAACCCACTGGTTGCTAAAGAAGCTCGAACTGCAGGCCTCGCACGGACCACAGCCTCTCGCAGCGGCTCCCAGTCCCTCTCGTGCCACCACACATCCATGGTCACTGATCACTGCCTGCACACAACCCAGAGTCCTATATTAGATTACGCAATTATCCAATACATCAAAAAGAGCTAATTTTTCACCCTGAAACCTTGCCTCAAAGGCGCGGTTTTACCACCCACAGGCGCGCGCACATGCGCACCTGTTCACTATACAGGCGCGCATGCGCGCGCGCCTATTTTTCCCACAGGCGCGCTCATGAGCGGGCCTGTTCACAATACAGGCATGCTCTAGGGCGCGCCTGTCATACCCACAGGCGCGCTTGCGAGCCCGCCTATTCGTCCCACAGGCGCGCACTCATGCGCGCCTGTCCAACTCATAGGCGCGCCCCTGAGGCGCGCCTTATTTTCCTACCCACGCGCACACATGCGTGCTTCTTCAGGGTATAGGCGCGCACACATACGCACCTTCCACTGAGTCTCCTGTGCATGTGGGCCCACCCTCTACCCAAAAACCCCCTAAAAACCCCCATACGACCCCCCGTACCTACCCTGCCCAAAAATTGGAAACCTATAGCTATGCAAGATGTTCAGACCACTAACCTGAAACTCACACGTCGGGAAACGGATGCCTCGTGCTCTCAGAAACACTCAATCTCCTCTGGATCTGCTCTGGAACTCACTGTAGCAGTAGGTACAAATGAGGTGGCAATGTGGGCCCTACACCTATATATAGGGTTTTTGCCAAGCTTCCACTCACCATTCTGGGAGCCCACAGCGTCCATTTTTCGAACCATCTTCAACCACGGGATCAGCGTCCCGCCACCTACATCATGGTTGTCTCTGGGCCACTTTTCATCCTGAGCCCCCGGGGCACCTTTTTTCCACATCATGGCCAGGTACGCACGCGCATTGTCACATTTATCTAATACATGTTCATATTTGGTATTATCTTCAGATATTGTTCACTTTGGGTATTTGGTTGTTATGTGTGCAGGTACTTGATCCATCATCTCTCAAACATCATTCCTTCAGGTATATACTCAGCATTGGCATGTAGTCTCTCTCGTTGAATTGCATTCACATTTCCAGTCATTCCCTCTGATATTGACCTTTAGGACACCCTTTTCCGGCTCTGCAGTACTCCCACCTCCATTTTTGCATCTACGGTACTGTAATCCGGTAGCATTCTCACCCACATGAGTTTTCCCATTCATAGTACCTTTTTGCACTTTTGACACTCATGATGTTCTTCCTTACCCTTTAGGGATGGGAGTCCCGGTAGTCTTACATCATGTTGTGAATCAACCACATACTTCTTCTCCTCATTTTGCTAGCTTCCCATATGGACTCCCACATCATCGCTTGATGGTTATGTTCTTTTTTACCTGCACCTTTGCAGGATAATGAACCCACCATTTCATCCACCATCAGTTTGCCCATCTGCGAACCTATCTTCATTTCACCTACCTCATACAGAAACTCGCTAATGGGGCCCCCACACTTCATCAGTTTCTCATGACAATTCTGCCCTCCCTGGGGCACGCATTTCACACTGGGGCACCCGTTTCTGTATTTGTACATTTCTCCCCAAAATTATTTATTATTTATTATTTATTGTACAAACACCTTTACCTTCAGTCATTACATTCTTCGTCGTCACCGTTGGCGACTTGCTTCCTTTTGGCCACACGCAACCCATGTCACCCCTGGATTGGAGCAATACTTACCAATTTCCCTTGCCGACATCGTCCATATCTTCAGAGTACCCCACAGGTCAGTTACCTCTACCCTCTGAATTTGTTCACCTTGTCCCACCTCTGGCACAACTTAACACCAGTCTTGTTATCCCCCTAACACTCGACCTTGTTACACGATTGCGGCCACTGTTTCTCTTATATATCCTCCAACCAAGGGTAGTCTTGAGTCATCCCACTTCTTGACTTTCGTTCATGTACCTCTGCCACTTCCTCATATCAGTAGATTCCACGGAGCACCTTTTTGCTTCTGGGAGTCGCGTTCCCCTTTTGTTGACACCAACACACTTTTCCAGAAGGGCGACAGTATCTTGATTCTCATTCTCTATTTTAATGAGAGATCTCGGATGGCACAGGGTGAAACACCATTGCTCCCTGCTGTCGTTGGCCCCCACAACATTCGACGCCAACACTCTCTCATGTTATGGTGGGTCTTACTTTGGGATTGTTGCAGTTATTTTTGTCATTTTCCGAAGACCTCTGAACGTGGTAGGGCCATCAATGCCCACATCATCATCACTGATTATCACAGCGATCATTGCCTGTTATTCAGAGTATGTTCCTTTGTAGAATTGTCTTCTGCCTCTCTCATTACCGCCCCCGAGGGCGGTGCAGTTGTCTACACCAACACTTCCGTTATCTTTTTTCAGAGTTACATCACATGAGCATGGGGCATGCCCGCCTCGTTTGTACACAGTTGTATATTTTTTTTCTCTGCACGTCTCTCAGAAGGTCGAGATTTCGGTTCCTTCTCTCTCCAACGGATTGCTCCGAAAGGTCCCACTCTTGCTTTCCCTTACAACAAAAGAAACATTGATGGATTTCGGCTATACATATGCTCCTAACCTCATCCATCAGGGGGCATCTGTTATCACTGAAATTTCATCTGCACACGGCGACAAGAACTCCACATCATCAAAATAGCAATGAAGTCATTCATGGCACTGAATTAATTTCACAGCACTCCAGAAGGGCCAAAAACTATACAAAGTAACCAAAAATTGAAGGGCGCTTTACAGCAGCTTGATGCGTGCGCATATGCGTGGGACAAAAACGTGTTACTAGCGCATGCGCGCTCGACGCGCGACTGTCAACACAAAAACCCACACATCTGCTAATACGGTGCATTAATTGCATAGGTCAGCCTCCCGACCGCCTACGGACCGGCCCCCAAGATGATTTGACTCTCAAATCAGAGTCGGCTCTGCAAAATCGATGGATTAATGACCTAAATAAACCCTAATGTGGCCCTATTCACACTTGGAGAAGGTTACGTGACCGCCCGTGAAGCTGCTATAAAAGGCCATGAGGACACACTGTTTTGGCAAGGGATTCTAAGCACTGTTATGCTGTTCAGATGGTTCAAGGCTCCTCCTTTGACAACAAATCCATCAGCTACATCACCCAGAGTTCTTTCACTGTTGTGCGCAGTTCATTTCATTTGTAAGGAAAGCATTGTGTTGAGGGCCCCGAAGAGCCTTCCGCTGGAGGGAGAAGGAACCCCTGGTCTCTTTCTTCAGCGTGCTCTAGTTTCACTAATACACCATCCTGAAACCATTGATGACCCCTGTGTCTTGTGTTTGATGTTCTTTGTTTATTTTCGCAGTGTTATTTGGTTTCAGTTGATAGTTAGATTGTAGTTTAGTTTTGTTTCTGTTAACCCTTTTTCTCCACAGCTGTTCTACCCTGTTGAACCCAACAGGGTATGCAAGCGCTCTCCTTTTGCTCACCTGGTGACCATTTGAACGCGAACAGACTGGAGACTCCACTGGGGAGTTTAGGTATCAAATCCTCCCTCAATTGGGTTTAATTCGCTTTCCTTTTTGTTTTATTAACTTGCAGGGACACAAACCGGCCTCCGCCGACCTGCTGGACAGTCGATTCACAGGAGAATCGAGAGAAATCCATTCGGAATTTCTTTCTCAGTCACTTATCACAAGCGCGCGGGTATTCCACCCCACAGACGCACGCATGCACTTTGGTTCTTAATACTGTCCGCGCGCACGTGCCACACGCGCCTCTGTCTATACTAACAACCGCGCATTTGAACCAATTTTTTTCATTGTAAGGTTTTCGATGTGGGGAAAGTCAGTTTCCTTCTCAAGAATGATGTCATGCATGCTCTAAATACTGCACCACTTAGACCCCTCAACTTATAAAGGGGATAGTCAAACAAACATAGGCACTTAGGTGGATAAAAATCATTTTTCCCTTATTTTCTTTTCGCCACGTGGATGGCTTGCTTTGATTTATAATCTAAGTTGAACATCAAATTGTAATCACATCTAAACTCACATTCGGGACTAGAAGTTGCGAGTAACAATCTTGATTATGCTCTTCTCTCGCGCCATCAAGCGATCTTGAGAATCAGAAAAAGATTGCGAAAACGATCTCATCTCCCTTTAACAAAAAATTTCCAAACTTTTAGGAGAGGACAACGGCTCTTTCGAGACCCCTCTTAGTTTCATTTTTTGAACACATTCTTGTAACGGGCCCATACATGCCCACATGTCAACAAATCTAGAATAGTGTTTGAATTTCTGCTTTCTTAGATCAAAAAACTAGGAGAGTTTAAAAGTTTGTAACGGGCCCACACATGCCCACATGTTCAATCTAG
>ML776831.1:284743-297941 GCA_009831015.1 Picea engelmannii | reverse complement strand
TATATCACATCAAGCTACACATACATAAACATTTCATACATCCTGTCACAGCATATAGGAAACATAGACATCATCATCATCAAAACAAAAACACATGTACACCACATTTTGGATCTCAAAAATATGTATACTCATATATATATCGGCCTCTCTGGCTATCCGAATGTTTACATACAAAAAATATATTGGCCCTTCGGCCCGTGCCACATAAACGGTACAAAAATCAGCTCACCAGCCTATCAAAAAGGTATACAAAAATACATCAGGGTGCCTCTAATGCACCCCCAGCTGCCCCTCCCTCTGGGGGAGGTGGTGGCCCACCCCGACCTGCCCCAGGCGGCGGTGGTGGAGCACCTACAGGACCCTCCTGCCCCGGCGACAGGCATCCACTAGTCATGGCAGCGAGCACAGCTGCTCGCCGCATGATCGACCGCCATGGTGGCGGTAACCCAATGCACTGCTCCAGGAACTCCTCGTCCTGGATACGGGTCCACATGCCCTCAGGCATGTCTCGAAATACCGTCTCAAACCGACGGACTAGGTCATCATCATCTGCCCCGGCTGCCGCCGGAGGAGCATGAGATGGCCCCGCACCAGGGTCATCAAAGCGGCGCCTCTGCGCTGGTCTCTCGGGCCCTTCTGGTCCCCCAGCAGCCTCATCCCTCGGACGCCTCCCTGCACGCGGTGGTCTCTCCTGCTCTCGCTGCACTGGCGCTCTGAACACCTCCACCTCACGCTCGCGAGGTGCCAAATCTGCACATGCACCAAACAAGCAACAACAGATGGTATCAGTGTCTATACATCAAACATATGCACTAGTATCTCAAAATCACAACATAAATCACAACATACAAATACACAACGTACCTCTGTGGTCAAAAACCTCCCCAGGAAGCAGTACCATATTCGGGTCCCACCGGAAGTCCACCCCAGCATAGGGGAACTGGAGTATAAACTGTGGAATCTGCCACCATATCTGAGCTGCCTCCTCAGTGAAGTAATGTCCACCTTCACCACCGCCGTGGCGAACCAAAATCTGGGACCACCACCTCAAGCATGGCTCTCGTACCCCTGGTACCTCCAGCAGCACCCTCGGGTGCAACATCGACACCCTCTCCAAGAAGAAAGCCACCAGGATGGAGCCAAAAGTGAACTCCCCCCTGCCTGTGGACCGACACCGGTCCATCTGCGCAATCATCTGCACATGTAGAGTCAGACCCCAGGTGAACCGCTCACAGCCCACCACCACCCTCTCCATCAGCATCAGCTGGCCACCACTAATCCGGTGGGGTGCTCGGGTCCTGTACACTCGAACTATCATCGCTGCTACGCAACGATGCAGCAGGGCATCTATCACACTGATGCACACTGATAACCCAGTCATATAGTGCTCGCCTGAGCAGTATCGCTCGGCGACCTCCTGCAGAGGCATATCTCTCGGTATCACAGGCTCTGCCAGCAACAGTGTTCCCCGGAAGGGGAGCCCAGTCAAAAAATAGACGTCCTCCACCGCAGTGAAGGTAATCTGCTCTCCTCACACGAGGAAGCAGTGCTGCTCGGGGCTCCACATCTCAATTAGGAACTGGAGCATATACTCTTGGGCCTGTATCAAAGGGCACTCAAAGAACTTTAGCAACCCACTGGCTGCTAAAGAAGCTCGAACTGCAGGCCTCGCATGGACCACAGCCTCTCGCAGCGGCTCCCAGTCCCGCTCGTGCCACCGCACATCCATGCTCACTGATCACCACCTGCACACAACCCAGAGTCCTATATTAGATTACGCAATTATCCAATACATCAAAAAGAGATAATTTTTCACCCTGAAACCTTGCCTCAAAGGCGTGGTTTTACCACCCACAGGCGCGCGCACATGCGCGCCTGTTCACTATACAGGCGCACATGCGCGCGCGCCTATTTTTCCCACAGGCGCGCTCATGAGCGCGCCTGTTCACAATACAGGCGTGCTCTAGGGTGCGCTTGTCATACCCACAGGCGTGCTCGCGAACACGCCTGTTTGTCCCACAGGCGCGCACTCATGCGCTCCTGTCCAACTCACAGGCGCGCCCCTGAGGCGCGCCTTATTTTCCTACCCACGCGCACACATGCGCGCTTCTTCAGGGTACAGGCGCGCACACATGCGTTCCTTCCCCTGAGTCGCCCATGCATGTGGGCCCACCCTCTACCCAAAAACCCCCTAAAAACCCTCGTACGACCCCCCGTACCTACCCTGCCCAAAAATTGGAAACCTATAGCTATGCAGGATGTTCAGACCACTAACCTGAAACTCGCACACCGGGAAACGGATGCCTCATGCTCTCAGAAACACTCAATCTCCTCTGGATCTTCTCTGGAACTCACTGTAGCAGTAGGTACAAATGAGGTGGCAATGTGGGCCCTACAGCTATATATAGGGTTTTTGCCAAACTTCCACTCACCATTCCGGGAGCCCACGGCGTCCATTTTTCGAACCGTCTTCAACCACGGGATCAGCGTCCCGCCACCTACATCATGGCTGTCTCTGGGCCACTTTTCATCCTGAGCCCCCGGGGCGCCTTTTTTCCACATCATGGCCAGGTACGCACGCGCATTGTCACATTTATCTAATACATGTTCATATTTGGTATTATCTTCAGATATTGTTCACTTTGGGTATTTGGTTGTTATGTGTGCAGGTACTTGATCCATCATATCTCAAACATCATTCCTTCAGGTATATACTCAGCACTGGCATGTAGTCTCTCCCGTTGAATTGCATTCACATTTCCAGTCATTCCCTCTGATATTGACCTTTAGGACACCATTTTCCGGCTCTGCAGTACTCCCACCTCCACTTTTGCATCTACGGTACTGTAATCCGGTAGCATTCTCACCCACATGAGTTGTCCCATTCATAGCACCTTTTTGCACTTTTGACACTCATGTTGTTCTTCCTTACCCTTTAGGGATGGGAGTCCCGGTAGTCTTACATCATGTTGCGAATCAACCACATACTTCTTCTCCTCATTTTGCTAGCTTCCCATATGGACTCCCACATCATCGCTTGATGGTTATGTTCTTTTTTACCTGCACCTCCGCAGGATCATGAACCCACCATTTCATCCACCATCAGTTTGCCCATCTGCGAACCTATCTTCATTTCACCTACCTCATACAGAAACTCGCTAATGGGGCCCCCACCCTTCATTAGTTTCTCATGACAATTCTGCCCTCCCTGGGGCACGCATTTCACACTGGGGCACCCATTTCTGTATTTGTACATTTCTCCCCAAAATTATTTATTATTTATTATTTATTGTACAAACACCTTTACCTTCAGTCATTACATTCTTCGTCGTCACCATTGGCGACTTGCTTCCTTTTGGCCACACGCAACCCATGTCACCCTTGGATTGGAGCAATACTTACCAATTTCCCTTGTTGACATCGTCCATATCTTCAAAGTACCCCACAGGTCAGTTACCTCTACCCTCTGAATTTGTTCACCTTGTCCCGCCTCTGGCACAACTTAACACCAGTCTTGTCATCCCCCTGACACTCGACCTTGTTACATGGTTGTGGCCACTATTTCTCTTATATATCCTCCAACCAAGGGTAGTCTTGAGTCATCCCACTTCTTGACTTTCGTTCATGTACCTCTGCCACTTCCTCATCTCAGTATATTCCATGGAGCACCTTTTTGCTTATGGGAGTCGCGTCCCCCTTTTGTCGACACGAACACACTTTTCCAGAAGGGCGACAGTATCTTGATTCTCATTCTCTATTTTAATGAGAGATCTCGGACGGCACAGGGTGAAACACCATTTCTCCCTGCTGTCGTTGGCCCCCACAACATTCGACGCCAACACTCTCTCATGTTATGGTGGGTCTTACTTTGCGACTGTTGCAGTTATTTTTGTCATTTGTCGAAGACCTCTGAACGTGGTAGGGCCATCAATGTCCACATCATCATCACTGATTATCACAGCGATCATTGCCTGTTATTCAGAGTATGTTCCTTTGCAGAATTGTCTTTTGCCTCTCTCATTACCGCCCCCGAGGGCGCTGCATTTGTCTACACCAACACTTCTGTTATCTTTTTTCAGAGTTACATCACATGAGCATGGGGCATGCCCGCCTCGTTTGTACACAGTTGTATATTTTTTTTCTATGCACGTCTCTCAGAAGGTTGAGATTTCGGTTCCTTCTCTCTCCAACGGATCGCTCCGAAAGGTCCCACTCTTTCTTTCCCTTACAACAAAAGAAACATTGATGGATTTCGGCTATACATATGCTCCTAACCTCATCCATCAGGGGGCATCTGTTATCACTGAAATTTCGTCTGCACACGACGACAAGAACTCCACATCATCAAAACAGCAATGAAGTCATTCATGGAACTGAATTAATTTCACAGCACTCCAGAAGGGCCAAAAACTATACAAAGTAACCAAAAATTGAAGGGCGCTTTACAGCAGCTTGATGCGCGCGCATATGCGTGGGACAAAAATGTGTTACTAGCGCATGCGCGCTCGACGCGCGACTGTCAACACAAAAACCAGCGCATCTGCTAATACGACGCATTAATTGCATAGGTCGACCTCCCGACCGCCTACGGACCGGCCCCCAAGATGATTTGACTCTCAAATCAGAGTCGGCTCTGCAAAATCGATGGATTAATGACCTAAATAAACCCTAATGCACCCCTATTCACACTTGGAGAAGGTTACGTGACCGCCCGTGAAGCTGCTATAAAAGGCCATGAGGACACACTGTTTTGGCAAGGGATTCTAAGCACCGTTATGTTGTTCAGATGGTTCAAGGCTCCTCCTTTGACAACAAATCCATCAGCTGCATCACCCAAATTTCTTTCACTGTTGTGCGCAGTTCATTTCATTTGTAAGGAAAGCATTGTGTTGAGGGCCCCGAATAGCCTTCCGCTGGAGGGAGAAAGAAACCCTGGTCTCTTTCTTCAGCGTGCTCTGGTTTCACTAATACACCAGCCTGAAACCATTGATGACCCCTGTGTCTTGTGTTTGATGTTCTTTGTTTATTTTCGCAGTGTTATTTGCTTTCAGTTGATAGTTAGATTGTAGTTTAGTTTTGTTTCTGTTAACCCTTTTTCTCCCCAACTGTTCTACCCTGTTGAACCCAACAGGGTATGCAAGCGCTCTCCTTTTGCTCACCTGGTGACCATTTGAACATGAACAATTATACCAAGGACATCGAGCTAATGGGGGCTCTCTTCGAAGGTCCATTTCAGACAACCGACTTTGTGGAATTCCTGAGCATTTGTTTATGAAATTTATTCCCAGAGCTTGGTAGTTTGCTTCATCCAACAGCTTGGCTAAACCTTGACCTTTGATCAATTTGGTGGGCCTTATTTCCAGGTCGAATTCTAGGATTTTGGCTATCCATTTGCTCCTCCTCCCATCTATGTCAGGCTAAATAAGAATGTCTTTAACAGCAGCTGAGGGGACATAGGTGATGATCTTTGACTACAGGATGTAGGTTCTAAAAACTTTGAGAGCTTTTACCAGAGCATAGGCCTGCTTCTCCATAATGTCATACCTGAATTCGACATCTCTCAATGCTCGGTTGAAATAAGTAATAGGCTGCTCTGATTCAATGTCATTTTTCTGTAATAGAACAACAGCCACCATGTTAGGTGAGGCAAAGGAGAAAATAAGGAAATCCTTTGAGTAGTCGGGACTGATAAGCACAGGAGCTTCAGTCAGGGCCTTCTTGATTTTCTCAAAGGAATGTCATGATTGAGGGGTCCACCTTACTTCATTTCCTTTCTTCAACATGGCTGTTATAAGCTTTACCTCCTCAGCAAAGTTAGGCACAAACCTCCTCAGAAAATTAATTTTACCGAGGAAAGATTGGACCTCCTTCTTGGACCTCGGGATCGATAAGGCTTGTATCGCCTCAACTCTGTTGGGGTCAATTCTGACTCCTTCCCCTGATACTATGTGGCCTAGTAACTTTCCCTCCTGCATGGCGAACAGAGATTTCTTGGGGTTTAATGAGATGCCAAAATTTTTGCATTTCAGGAAAACCTTCCTGAGATGACGACGATGTTCTTTATCAGATTTTGAGAACATTGTGATGTCATCCAGATAAACGACCATAAATTTATCCTTTTCCCTAACAAAAGCTATGTCCATGGCACGCTGGAACGTTGCCCCTGTGTTCATTAATCCAAACGGAATCTTGGCATACATGAATGTGCCCCATGGAGTGGTGAATGTTGTCTTTTCCCTGTCCTCAGGTAGAACAGAGACTTGATTGTAGCCATAGAAACCATCAATCATGGACATCCTGGAGGCTCTTGTTACCTTCTGCAGTATATGTTCCATTTTTGGTAAGGGGTAGTTATCCTTTTGTGAGCTCCTGTTCAGGTTTCTGAAGTCTACACAGAGTTGGATTTCTCCATTCATTTTCCTTACTAGCACTAGGTTGGCCACCCACTCTGAATATCTCAGTGGTACAATGATCTGAGCTTGAAGCAGCTTCTTCACTTCCCTCTCCATGATAGGCAGCAGCATAGGATTGATCTGTCTCAGCTTCTGCCTAAATGGCTTCGCCTCCTCTTTTAATGGGATTTTATGCTCGATGATAGAGGTTTCATAGATTTTGAGGTCTTCATAGGTCCAGGTGAAAACATCAGCAAATTCCCTCAAGAGTCCAATGTATTCAGACATGTGCTCCTTTGTCAGATTTCTTGACAATTTGACAAACTTGGGCTCACTCTCAGTCCCAATGTTGCACTGAATAGTACCAGTGTCATCTTCCAAGGTTTATCCCTTTAATGACACATCATTTCTGTCAAATATCCTTTCCAAAGGGACCAATCCCCTTGGAATATGATTACTGGGCAGCTGCACAATGTTATGCTCTGCAATCTTATTCAGAAAATTACCCCCACCAAACTTTTCTTCAGAGACAGAGTCTTGGTCGATGTGCATCTCTGAAAATTCTTAGATAGTCTCCAAGAACTTCTTGATCTCGAGATCATCCTCGAATACCTTCCAATGCTTGACGTTGTCAGGTATGGAGGGCCTGTATTTCACTTCTACATCATATCTATATTTAGGCGGCAAGGGTACTTTGAAATTACTTGTTGATGTAGCCAAGGAATCTGCCATCGTGTTCTCCTCTCTTGGGATGAAAGAAATGTTAAATGCTGAGAAGAAACTGTCAACTAGGTCCCATACCTCATTTCTGTAGCTTCTGAGTCGAGGATGCTTAGCCTGATAGGCGTTTCTGGACCACCAACTTTGCATCTCTGAACACTGCTACCTCATGAATTCCCATTTCCCTTGCGGCTCTTAACCCTAGGAAAAGAGCTTCATACTCTGCCACATTATTGGTAGCTTCAAATTATAATTTGTATGACAGAGATATGATTTCCTGAGCAGGTGACACAAAGACCACCCCATCTCCAGCACCTTCCCTAGAAGAGGCTCCATCAAAGAACATCCTCCAGATGGGGGTGATGGAGGGAGGAAATTTAGGGAAATGGTGGGATGCTTTATGAGTTCAAGAGGAGGTTCGGGAGCATGAGTGAGTTGAAGTACACTGGAAACTAGATCAGTATCTAAGAAAAAAATGGGATGGTTGGTAGGGTTGGCCTCATCACTGATTATATAGGCCAATTGGGCTTCCCTGTATAGTCTTCTATGCTCTCCTCCAAACACTAGGATAGTAGCGTATGTGAGGTCCATATGCAAGGTTCCCCCCAGTATTTTTATCCAAGATCTTGATAACAACATACCGAAATTGGGGGGGACATTGGCCACTACAATATCCATGACCACACTTTTCATGGGCAGCTGAAACAAGGTCACGACTAGGTCTTTGATAACTCTTAGACACTGAACTTTTCTGGAGCCAAAGGAATAGAGGTCATGATAGGCTCGGGTGACTTCTATTCCTAAATCTTCCATGACAGTTTTGGGCATGAGTTTATGAGAAGCCCCCGAATCCATCAAGCAATTGTGCAGTACTTTGTCATGTATGTTCAAGGAAGTGTAGAAGGGAGGGGATGAGTCATTCCTATATTCTACCATAGGACCTAGAATAACTGCAGGCTTTTCATCTTGCAAATTGATGGAGTCTATGGGAAGGCTTGAGACTTCAGACTGTAAAATCTTAGAGAAGTGTTTCTTGAACCCTTCATGTTTAATCAATTATGTCAGGGGCACAGGGATTCTGATTTTTTGAATTTCATGCTCGAAGTTAAAAGAAGATGAGAGCTTTGGGATTTCTCTTATTTCAGGAGCATGACTCTGGATAATGGGAGAGAGGGGCTGGGTCTTCTTACCTCTATGACTGTTTTCTGCTTCATAAGTAGGCTTCTCTGTTCTAGTGGACCACTCAGGAACGTCAGGCGCCATAGTCTTTTTCTTGGACCACAGATCATACCTGCCTTGGCCGCCACTAGTTTTGTCTCCCTTACTCAGTTCATTTAGCTGATTGTCCATGAGAGACTCCTCGTATGCTGATTGAGTGAGATGAGGAAAAGGAGGAGTGTCCCCAAAGAAATGGATTTTAGGATCAAGTTCATCTATTTCCCCTTCTTCTCCCTCGACCAAAAAATTATTTTGAAAAGGGGCTTGAATCTTCTGATCTTCTCTGTCTCTTCCCTTCTCCCTTTGTATTGTCGGGGAATTAATATTGTTTGGCCTCCTGAAACCTCCTCCCCTTTCGGTGTTTTTGGGACCTTTGTATGTTTTCCTCCCTTCCACTTTCATTTTCTCCATCTCTGCAATAGAGACTTCACAATCCTGGTCAGTTCATCCACTCGAGGGTGGGGCACCAATGGGCCAGAAGTTGAGGTTTCAGATTTTTCCCTTCTGCTGTCTGCATCAGCCTTGTTTCTCAGTCTTTCGGCTACTAATACATTAGATTCCACTTCTATGGCTGCGTCTTGCATTTAAGCCAAGGAGGTAGCTCTTATTTCTCTCAATAACAGGCAAAAATCGGGGCCAAACGCACTAGCATAAAAGATTTTGGCCGAGGCTTCTAAAGGTTTTATTTCGGCAGGGATTTTGTTATACATCTTATTGAATCTTTTGGAGAAGTCAGAGACAGACTCTCCATCCATATTCTTCAAAGACCCGGACTCTGTCATGTAATACATGAAATCCTTCCTATCTCCCCACTGCCTCGAGAAAGCACTATCTAGAGCTTCAATCCCAGCAATATATCCTGGAGCCAATCCTCTAAACCAGTTCCTCACCTCGCCATCTAGGCTCTGGATGAAGACTCTCATCCAGACATCTTCATTTTCTATGTTGAGGTTGTCTGCATAACTGTAGAAAGCGGTCAGGTGCTCCTCCGCAATTACGTCCCCTTCCCCGATGAACTTGGGCATGTATTTCAAGTAATCTCCAGCAGGGAGAGGATTCATAGGATGGGCTAGAACTAAGGGAGCATATCTGGCAGTGACTATGGCTTCCATTCTATTCAGAGGGGGATTAGCACTAGCCATAGGGATATTAGGTGGGGGAGAACTGGGAGGAGAAGGAGTTCACGAAGGAGCTACTGGGAATGAGTCCCGAAGTGGAGTGGGAAACAAGAAGGGATTTAAGGAGAAGGATAACGAGCTCAAGTCAGTGGGTGCTTCTTTCTGCACAGGAGCAATAAATATAGGAGTGGGGAAATCTTCTGTGGTTCCGGGTCTACACCAAGGTACAGTTTCAGGGGAGAGGGGAGTGACAAGGTCTTGTTCCTCCGGTCCTAGACCAGGAGAGGAAAACTCAACTGGAACACTCCCGAAATTTAGGAAACGGGAAACTTCAGAAACAGGTCTGTCAAGAAACTAAGGAGGAGGAAAAGGAGTTCCCATAGAAGGATATGGTGGATTACTTGGTTCGGTGGTGGACGCTTTTTCTTCAGAGGCCTTTCCCTTTTTGAGCACCGCTTTTGGATTTGTTTCTGACATAGCTAGAGGCAACTGTGGATGAGACCGTGTATGCCTGCCTCTGAAAGCCACAATTAACACGGCAGGTTCGCCCCAATGGGGTCGTCACAATGGAGTCGCCAGGTGCACAGTAGCAATCTTGATAACTCTGATATCTGATGCACCTTCAGAATCAGTTATTAGTTGTCGTTCAATCCCGGGGAAAATATTCAACTTCGTCCCCGGCAATGGCACTAGAAATGTTAGCGTCAGAAGTCACTCCTGGATTGCTTGCAGGATCAGAGCCCAAAGCCATCAGTTTTATGTCACGATTTGTTTAATGGGGTGATCAGATGGGTGAAGGCTCAAGAAAATATAGCTTTAACTCGGGAAACTGAGCCTGGTATGTAGAAAGCAAGGGAGGTCTTGATCCAACTTCTGTCAGTAAGTTGATTAAAGGGTGGTAGATGGAAGACTTGTGAGAAGGGTGAGCAAGACTACCTCGGGCAACAGGCCTTCGAAAGCTTAAGGATGAAAAACTTGAAGCCAAGATCCTCTTGGTCCAGAGCTTCAAGGAGCTGAGGGATGACTCGACTGAATCCTTCAATTCCAAGTCATTTCAACGTTGAGAACATCACAAGAACTGATCAGAAACAATGTGACTATTACAATGATCCAACCTACATCATCCTATAATAGTCACAACTCGACTGGATCCTCCAATTCCGAGTTGTTCTAACACAGTAAACAAAGATATGGAAGGGAAGCTGACATCCATAAAGTAAGAAATCTCAAATGCCTTATACATTAACCAGAGCGACCAACGCTTCATCAAAACCTTACAATCGGGAGCTTTGCTCAACCATCGATACTTGCAAAAATACAAATACTAAGTCTATATACTCAAGAAAATTCACCCCACAGAGGCGTGTCCAGTCACCCAAAGCTTGGTGTCCCTTCAATCAAACTCGTACTGATATCTTCCTTTAAGCGCCATCTTAACTACGCATGGCTCCTGCAAGGAGGGTAGCTGAGCCATTAAGTGTTGGGCTAGCGTGTGCAGACTTCTTTGTCGAGTCGAGGACTTCAGCTTGGGTTCTTTGAGAAAATCGATACACAGGACCTCTTCGGGTAGACGGCTCACCAAACCCTCCATTCCCTCACTTAATGAATGAAAGGAGATTTCAACCACCCGCTTTTGCCATCATTTACTCCAGGCGAGAAACAGTATGGAGGCCAGTCTGATGGCGCCTGGAGATCACGACGATCTCCTTGGCCTTCTTTACACAACTCCTTTCTTCCTCCAAGTGACCATGGACTATGACCACATGCCTAGTCCCAAGGCGCTTTTGGCATTCGTGAATATGAAGGGGCCAATCCTTGCTGATCGAAATCGCGATGAGTGATATGCCAAGACGGCTTAATCTGACACCACGTGTCCCTCTAGATCTAATGGATTTTAACTCTCCCGACCGTATCGTGGGCCCGGGTTTGGGACTTTCCCGGCACCTCGCGCATCGGAATATAACGGAGCTTCTCTTCGCGTTTTGGAGTCGCGATCGGCACCAGGTGTTCCCTTTAGATGGATGGCTGAAAATGCTTTGTGATGTCGTGGGCCCCAGTTTTAGCGCTTTTGGCGCTGTCAGGGTTTGGGATTTCACTATGTTCAAAGGCATAAAACCTTCACCATACGAACTCCCGAATGCCGAAACCCCGACACGGCTAGATCTTGCGCCACGCGTCCTTAGGATGAATGGATGAGGGGGCATTCGATATTTAAAAGGGAGCCGCCCTCATTTACAGGCTCTCTTGAAGTGACGTGGTGCTAGGACCATGGGCTCGGCTTCAAAGGCACTTTTGACATTTCACTGATCGGCGATCTCAACTACAATGAATGGGAGGCTCCTTGTTTACCGAAACCCTGATCCCCGATGTACCGACTGGAAGCCACTTGTCCCGATTTGATCAGACGACCCAGATTTGTCTTGAATTAGTGGAGCTATCTCTTGCATTAACCTTGGGGCAACTTGGTAGTCCCGGAATCCCGACGACTGTTGATCAGCTTTATAGGTGGATTTCAGCGGCCGTCATCAAAACTTCGCCCATTTGCTTGAATTGTAACTAAAAAGGGGGGTCCTCTGTGCTATGCTTGGGCACTTCCTGGGCAATCCTACAAACCTGTGTACCTTTGTGCCCCGATACCAAAATTGTTGCTAACAGATAGGACGTGAATCTTTCTCTAAGTTTCACCCATTGAATCTACTACTAAGAAGGAATGAGTGACATACATTTATATTGCTTCCTTAGGTCTCTATTGTTCCCGCTTCGCTCCAGTGCTATTGTGAAATCAGGTCCAAGACAACACAAACCAACCAAAGTGAAGATAGCAAAGTATATTCAATGTCAACCTATGCATATGATCAAGGAGTTATGCAACAAAATAAGAGTGATTTTATGGGAAAGGGACATGCCATTGTATTATATTAAATGAAAGTAGAAGATACAACCAGATTGCCTTGATGTCGCAAGATTCCTTTCAGTGACCCTTGGTTCCAACACACACACTTGCTCTACATTTGCATGAAGAAGATCCAATACTACTTGATAGACCAAATAGAGTCTTCAAGCTTCTATCCAAGCAAATTCCTTCACACAATTCTTTCACCAATTCTTCATTCAATCTTGCTTAACCTTTTCCATGAGAAACCTTTCAATATATAGGAGAAGGAGGTATGGTTACATGGATGAGGATGATCCCACTAAATTGGAGAAGTCAATAGGATGCCAACCATGTGAATGCCAACTCATTTTCTAGAAGATTCCCTTCTAGAACCTTTGTGACCTCTTCTCTTTTCCAAGCTTTGAAACAGGTTTGCACCCTTCCTATAGAGAAAACTGTGAATAGTTTGCACCCTAACTATGGGTTTCCTGTTGTTGTGGGGTAATCTACCCTACGGACCAATAAGCTAGGGTTCTAAGCCTATACGCAGATCATGACCCTTCAGATTTAAACTTTAACCTTCTACCCAAAATCACAACCCCTTTTCTCAGTCATGCACAAGAAGAATGAACTAACCTTGTTTACTGAAGGTCGAAGTAGATCCTCCGTTGAGTTGTTGTCTCCTTACTGCTGCTCCTTCCACAAAGATTTTCCTGCAAACAAGACAAGAACAAGACATGCATGCTACTGATCTACTAGGGGGTTAGATGTAAAACATAAATCAGATAACATAGATGAGATTTATATATTTCGGGACGGGAAAAGTATCTTTTTTATTAGCATCAATACAAATCAACTTACAATGATTTCTG
>ML776831.1:244338-272236 GCA_009831015.1 Picea engelmannii | reverse complement strand
AAATGCTAACGACGGAATCCCTTAACAGATCCTCTATATGTGTTCTCCACCACGTTCAGTCCAGCTTTGGAGGGGTTATCTCCGCTGCCTTTCCTTACGCGACCTCGTGTTTAGCCCCTGTGTTAGAGGGGGGTCCCGAATAGCTTTCTGTAACCGGACTTCTACACTCCCTAATGATAGACTCCGATGTTTGTTTAGGTGGCCTTGGAGAATTTACTCTCCAACCTATTCCAAGGCCCTAGCCTGAGCTAATGTGTGCACCCTACAAACAAAAAGGTCTTTTTGATTTTATTAAGCGTTGCTTTTAGTGGGCTTTTTAAATGTCAAGGTGCGGAAATGAAACTAATGGTGTGTAAAACAGACTCAAAGCAAAAATGCACAAGAATGTTGAAAACAAACTTTTTCTAACATGCAAAACTAGTAACTTTTCAAAAAGAGTCTTTTTCTTTTCAAGTATGACAAGATTTTTCAAACAGCGATCCTACAGAATTTTCACTCAGATTTTCGAGCTACTTATGTTTCGAACTGTACTGAAAAACTTATACAACAAAAACTTCTTTCCAAGCTGCTGACCTAAACTATGAAATAAATCTTTTTCGCTTTTGTTTTTTCTATGCAACAATTCAAACCACAAGCACAGACTAAAGGAGGAATACCCTAGCCTGCTGACTGTGTAGTCCCAGACTCTAAACTTCTGAGAGGAGTTCTTATCACTGAAGGAGGGGATGACTGCCCCCAACCCAGCTGAAAAACTACCCAACAGACCCGCGAGTGTCACCAAACAAGACTGCGGGTACCCGCGTACTAAGCTCAAGCAGGCCGCGGATATCCGCGTGCTAAGCTTAAGCAGGCCGCGGGTATGCTTTAAAAGCCAAGAAAAATCAAACACAGACAATCTAGACCTGAGACAGGCTTCTGGTATTGACAACCAGAGTCTCTGACAGGTTCAGATGCTATCACTATAACAGAAAAAACAAGTTTGCAGAAGAAATGAAAAAGCTAATGTGAAGAAACACACAACAAGCAAAGACTGAAGCACAAGACCATCAACCAAGACCCAGACAGGATCCAGAAAGCCCCCTGAGAAGATAAACTTCTGACAGGGGAAGAGGGGACTGCCTCTTAAACCTTCTGGTCACTACACGCTACTGAAACCACCACAGGACGCGGGTATCCGCGTGCTGTAGAAGGTTAGGGCGCGGGTATCCGCGGGCAGAGCTTCTGCAGGCCGCGGGTACCTCTGTGTGTCCCGAAAAGAAAATGTCGAGCGTCAAGTCAAAGAGAACTGGTATTGATAACCAGGCTCTCTGCTAGCTTTCGACTAACAGAAAACAAAAATAAGCAGAGAAACTGAAAAATAAATTCTCTAAACTACCAAACCCGGAAACCCTAAGAGTAAGACGAATCCCCAGTGGAGTCACCAATTCTGTTGTGGGGTAATCTACCCTACGGACCAATAAGCTAGGGTTCTAAGCCTATACACAGATCATGACCCTTCAGATTTAAACTTTAACCTTCTACCCAAAATCACAACCCCTTTTCTCAGTCATGCACAAGAAGAATGAACTAACCTTGTTTACTGAAGGTCGAAGTAGATCCTCCGTTGAGTTGTTGTCTCCTTGCTGCTGCTCCTTCCACAAAGATTTTCCTGCAAACAAGACAAGAACAAGACATGCATGCTACTGATCTACTAGGGGGTTAGATGTAAAAAATAAATCAGATAACATAGATGAGATTTATATATTTCGGGACGGGAAAAGTATCTTTTTTATTAGCATCAATACAAATCAACTTACAATGATTTCTGAGATTGGCCACCGTTCCACGATTCTGATCCTGGGCTCTTCCTCTTCTTTCTTTCCTCCAACTGCTGCTGCATGAGTTTCTCCTAGAGCTTGGCAAAGCTAAAGGGTTGGGGACAAAATTGGCTTGGCAATTTGGCAGAGTTTCTTTGCTATCCTTTTCCTCCTTTGAATAGTACCCCTACCCCTCCTTTTATAGGTTAGGAAGAGCTAGGGTTTTAGTCGAACTCTCGGCCATGCATGGCGGAGAGTTTCAGTTAACTGACAAAAAGCCTTGAGTCTCGGCGGAAACTTCCCTGATTTTTTGCTTTGTTAGGTACCCGCGGGCTGT
Organism: Picea engelmannii; assembly: GCA_009831015.1. Lineage (NCBI taxonomy): Eukaryota > Viridiplantae > Streptophyta > Pinopsida > Pinales > Pinaceae > Picea > Picea engelmannii. The sequence goes on along the minus strand of ML776831.1, from coordinate 270,103 downwards.
TTTGGGTTAGCCTGCGGATACCCGCGTGCAGTATAAGGACAGCAAGCGGATGCCCACGCCCAGTGAGAAGTTAGGGCACGGGTTGCTTGTTTTGAATGGTTTTTTGAGGAATTATTCAGCATGGCTTTGGCTAGGAAGAGGCATGAGTAGGCCTGATGCCAGGTAAGCAGGGCTAGTGCAATTTAGGGTTATAACACCTGTGAGAATGAAGGATTTTTTCACCCTATAACACAGGCATCCTGCAAACTCATCTTAAAAATGTGTTTTTTGGAAGAAGACAACAGTCACTTTCCTCAGGCAAAAATTCCTTGTGGGAGCCTAAATACATAACTTGTAGAGACATCACCAGAGTGACCAAAATAATGTGTAACAAAATGCCCCCCAAAGTATGAGGTCGGAACTTGTGACAGCCGAAATACTTTGTAAAATGCATGTGTGTGTGTCAGAAACAAGGAGCGCACCTAATCGGAAACCTGTAAACAACCAAGCATCTGCAGAATATATGACCAGTTCTGAGGTAGGCATTCCCATACTCATATCACAAATTAATGGAATCATAAATGTAGGTCATGGCCACCAATCATACACTATGGATCCATTTCGTCAAAATGCTACATAGCCACCAAGAATACACTGTGGATCTATGTGAGAAGACTTGAATTAAGACATATCCATGTGACATACAAAGTGGATCTATGTGCCGATACAAATCATACATACTTCGCAGCCTAGATCAAAAAGATGAGACCCAGGGTCTTCAATCCCGTGACCTGAAAGTACGAATCTAGCCATGCGATTACATGTGTTGAAGTCAAACATGGTAGAAACCACTTGATTACCAGTCATTGAGGAAAACCGTTAACAGGTGCGAGGGAAATCACCATTGATGTCAATGACTCCAAAGGTATCAAAGTACAATTTAGATGAATGCGAATGAATGAGCTGAAGTTGAGCACTCGACGGAATCTCTCGATCAAGGATCAATGATGTGAAACCCCTGTCAAAAGCGAAGAGACCTGCCATTAAGGCATGTAGGTTCCAAGGTACCAAATGATTTCGAAGTCTCATTTCTGGATAATGAGTTGGAGTCGACGGAACAAGACTCATCACAGGAGGGCCTTGATGTATCCCCCATCAATGACACGAAATAACTAATATATTTTGAGGGTGAGACAAAGTATGAATACGGGTTGAAACGGACATAGGGAAGGTCGACATAGTAAGAATGGACAACTGTAGATGGCCAACTCAATAGAGGGTTCATTCGAACTTCTCTTGAACATATGAAAGACACGACCAAGGACTTCGTAGCACTGACTCAAATATGACCCAATATATGACCAAGTCAAATGAGAGACAAATGGATTTCCCAACCCAGATTCAAATGACGAATAGGGGGTGTCATGTTCAAGAGCGACGCTTACTGCCATTAATATGAATATGAAAACATATCCCTTTCCCAAAATTTTCCCCACCATTTCTGGCAAGTACCTCTTTATTTTTACACAAGCTTGAGGAGGATAACATATGCTTGTTGATGTAAGCTCATCCTTCAGATGAGTCCCTCAGAGTATATTTAACGAACCCTAGGAAGGAGTGGTTCAATCCCATTGGGAGTCTTTCGATGTTTGTTTAACGATTCCAAGGATAGAAAGCTCAGGGGTTTTTCATGTTTTGAGAGTCTAAAAAACACTTAAAGAGAACTCTCCTAGTTCCTTTTTCATAAAAGAGTTCGACGAGACCGAAAAAGTGATAAACTATCGCCCATCGAACGTTTTCTTCAAATACTTTAACAAGCGTGAAAAGAACAAGATCGCTCGGCAAGCTTTACATTTTTATGGAGCGTGAAAATAGCTTAAAGGATACCCCTTTACATTTGTCGTTTTCATGTTACCATGATGAGTACGAAAAGACAAGAAAATGTATACTCAGTTACGTTCTCATATATTTTCGAGCGTGGGAACGAACGAAGACTGAACTTGAGGTTTTTCTAAAAAACCCTAAAAAGTAGTCGTACATGCGACAAAAAGAAAAAACACCCGTACCCCCTCGTTCGGACTCCGAAGTTGTTATATCTACGAAAAACCACACTCACAAGGCTATTAGGGTATTAGGTTTTATAAACAAGGCAATAAAAATAATATAAAAAATCAATAAAAATTAGTAAAAAGTGAATAAATATGGGTGAAAAGGACTTTTTACGATTTCATTGTTACTTTGCCAAAAACTTGTCCAACATACCTCATTTTCCCCAAAATTTCTTTGCTCGATTGCGGGAGGCACAAGTGATCATTTGGCAAACAGTTTCAGCCAATGAGGTAATCTCTTGATTCTCCAACTTTTCCATGGTTTATTTTTGGTTTTTATTGGCAATTTTTTGGGTTTTAAGTCCATTTTAGGGTCGGAACATGTGCCCAAGCATTCTCGCAGGTGGGCCATGTGGGACCTGTGAGAATCTAAGATTTTTGCAGGTGGGCTTCAGGGCACCTACGAGAATCTTGCATTGTGCAAAAGGTCCACCTGCGAGGGCCGAAAAATGGATTTTAAAGTGAGGTTTTGCCCAATAAAAATTATGCAAGAATTTAAAACAAGTTGTTGACTTCCCTCTCATGCCTCTTTTGTAGGTATTTGACCATCACGATGTTGGAATGGAGAGAAAGAGAATGTGAGGAGGATGATGTCATTTCCAGGAATGACCTGGGTACAGTCCCTACCCTCCGGGACTATGGGCTCTTGAAATTTTTCAGGATTCCGGGCATGAGAGCCCAACTCAGGTTGTTGGAATACCTGGTCCACATGTGGGACGTGGATCAACAGTTATTTCATGTGGGAATCCATACGCTGACACTAGATATCGAGGATATCTATTTTTTGACGGGGTTGTCATGGGGCGTGGATACCATGCTACTTTGACTAGAGGTAGAGGCAGTGGACTCCCTATGAGCAAGTATTGTCGCCAATATTGTGTTCCCAAGGCAGAGAGAAGCAAGGGTAAGGTTTCCATTTGGGGGGTCCAATATCTGACCCTATAGACCATATTGTTTACTATTTCATGCATGGCTAGGAGTGCAGCTCCGCACATGGCTCTCCAGAGCTATTTCCAATATGCCATAGAGTGCACAAAGCCTCGGTTTTTTAACTTGTCGAACGCAGTTCTCCGCAATATGAAGAGACAATTAACAAAGTGCAGAAAGGGTGACTTGAAGTAGTTTGGGTACGGGTCACTTTTGGTGTCATTCTTCCTCAAGAGGGTCCCACTGCTACGACTACAGGTTGATTGGGGTTTACCAGCCCCACAGGATTCGAGGATGCTTAGGTGGTGTAACCTCATGGCTCGACACATATCAGAGCCTATAATCAAGTACAATGATTCATTTTTTGACTGTTGAGGCCCCAGATGTTGATGATCGATGACTACACATATGTCGGTTTGGATTTCCGAGGGGATCCAGATTTGGTCCTGCCTAAGGATGCTCAGTGGGGTGACTTAGGTGAGAAGTACACATTTTGTTCTTTTTAAATGTTTTTGCAAATTTTATCATATGAAATGTTTTTATGTTTATTCAAAGACTAATCAAAAAATTTCTTTTTGACAACACAGATGTGGGGCTGTATCGACCTCCAGGAACGTCTTCCATTCAACGATGAGGAGAAGTGGCTCTAGTGGCAATATGGGATGTCGAAGACTATGAGGCAGTGGAACAGAACTTGGAAGGGTTGACCGTGGACATCCCAGATATTGTTATTGGGGAGATCCTGAGCCGTTACCAGCGCCATACTGTGGGCGTGTCCAAGTCTCTCAGTTGACTGCTCTGTAGGCTAGCCCAAGCAGTTCTGTGTTATCATGAGCATCATTCGTGATGCTATTTTGTAGAATCTATAGGCTTCGTATTTTGATATTTTGATCCTTGGACATAAACTTTTTGTAAAAACTTTTGATCGTTATATACATATATACAGCTTCTACCGGCTTATTTTGTGTTGTGTTATATATGTGATGTGTGATTGGTTTATAAATGTCCCAAATGTCTGTCTAACACATAGTTAGCTAAGGTGTCAGTCAATGTATTTAGACATCTACGAATGTGCTAATATTCGATATAATCAAAATAACGTTCTAAGAGGAGAATTCGTAAATATACCCATAATAAAGTAGGATTTCGGATAGCATAGACATTACTTAACTGTAGTACTACTAGTTGTGAATCGAGTCATATAACCAAATGGCGGATGCCAAGCAAAATAACATCAATCAACAATTCGATGATGACACTATATTCTGCGATATTATTGGTCGCACGACCGAGACACACACCTCATAGACTGATAATTTCATTTGTAGGGGTGTAAATTGCCCATGCAACAGAAGCAAGGTTCCGAGTACTATGGCTATCACCATCGGCAAAGCCAATTTGGGGTGGCAAAGACTCGGACATCTGGAAACCAAGCACAATGCAAGATAAGCGGTCAAGGGTAGAGACCAAATAACGAAAAATCATACTAAAGTAACACACAAAAAGTATGATACAAAACAAATACAAGCACTCATGCACAGGTGATCTTAAGCATAGTACTTCTTTAAGTACAACCCATTTCTGGGTTCACTCAAAGGGATACTTTCATAGTCCACCAACTTGTAAGCTCCTTTCTCCAAAACTCGTCTGACGATAAAAGGACCTTCCCACATAGCTTCAAATTTTCTAGCTCCTAGCATATCCCGATCTTGTTCGTAAAGGAGAACCAGATCACCTTAGGAGTAAACGTGTGGCTTGACATGTTTGTCATATTGGGATTTGACGCGTTTCTTTGGGCTTCTATAACTAGGGTGGCATCACAATAGGTTTTGTCTAATTGCATGAGATACGACAGACGTTCTTCTTCGGCAGAAGTGTTTGGGAGAAGTTTGACGGCTAGTTTCAGGGAGGGTATCTCACATTCAATTGACAAGATGGCTTCTAGACCATAGACTAATTGGAATGGTGTAAACCCGATAGAAGACTTAACGGATGTCCGTAAGCCCACAATGCTGAAAACAACATCATGTGCCAACTCATTTTGTGAATCCATATCATTCGTCGATGCATGGTAATGAGGATTTTGTTTATTGCTTCAACTTGGTCGTTGGCTTGTGGGTAATAGGGTGTTGAGTTTTCATGGCGAAGACCCAAATTTTCAGTGATTTTAGACATCATGAAGTTTCTAAAGTGGCTATCGTGATCAGTAACGATAGCTTGAGGAACACCAAACTGAGCAATGATGTGATTGAATATAAATAACGTTGCAGTCCTTCTAGTATTGTTGAATGTTGGCATCACCTTGGCCCATTTCGTAAAATAGTCTATGGCTACAATAATGTAACCATGCCTCCCGGTCGAGTGAGGGTGACATGTCATGAAATTGATACCCCATTTCGCAAAAGGAACAACAGAGATCACAGGGTGTAGAGGAGTAGGGTGTGATCGTATTTTATTGTTGTAGGTTTGGCAAGCGTGACATTTTTGGACAACAATTATACAATCGTTGAATAAAGAAGGCCAAAAATATCCCACTCGTAAGATCTTCTAGGCAGTAGCATACCCAGACATGTGACCACCATAAGCTCTAGAATGGAAATCATTCAGGGCTTTCTCGACTTCATCAACCATGAGGCAACATCAAGAAATGGAGTCAATCCCATGACAATAAAGAGTATCACCGAGGATAATATACTAACGGGCTTGATAGTGTATTCGACGGCGGTCAGTGCTAGACAAATGGGGCTAGAAAGTCTGGGTCTAGAGATATATGATGATATATCCATACCAAAGGTCGCCGAAACTGATCAGGAAAAGGGATTCATCAAGTAATGAATCTTCTACTACATTTTTCATCTCAGAGCAGAGAAGGTCGCATATCAACTCGACAAACACCAAGGATTTCTTGGACTTAGCGCATTCGAATTCTAAGTCAAACTCCTGGAGTATTACAATCCATTAGGAGGATTTTCCCCCTAACAATTGACGTGTAAGAATGTGTTGCATAGGGTTGCAGTTAGAAATCACTGTAGTCTTGCGTAAAAGGATATAGTGCTGGAAATGTTGAACAGCTTGGACGATTGCCCAGACCAATTTTTCAACATGTAAATACTTGGTTTTGATCGTCGTGAGACTCTGACTTAAGTAATAAATGACATGTTCATCATGAGAATCATCCTCCTGGACTAGAACCATAGCGATGGTATAGTTTGAGGCTGCGAGGTAAAGGAATTAATACCGACTGTAATCAAGTGGGAAGAGTAGTGGGGTGCATGTCAAAGATAGTATCAAAGCTTCGAAGGCTTTGTTGGCAATGGTATCCCATACGAACTCAGAACCTTTCTTGAGCAGCCGCGTGAATCCAAGAGTTAGCTCAGCATAGTTCAAGATGAAATGACGGAGAAATTTTGCCTTCCATTGCAAACTTTGTAACTGGTGAAGTGAGGAAGGAGGAGGGAGATTGAGAATCACCTCGACCTTCAAAGGATCTACCCTGATCCCTTGACGTGAAACAATAAAGCCCAGAAGTCGGTCGGATTCTACACAAAAAACACATTTGTGGGGATTCAAGCGTATATGGTAAAACCAACATCAAAGGAAAATGGCATGGAGGTGTATTGGATGATCTACACGGCACATGGAATGAGCGGGTAAGTCATCGAGATATGGCTTCACAATGTGCTATCATGAAAGGCGTAAGACATAGCACGTCGAAAAGTTGCACCGGCATTCTTTAAACCGAATGGAAGTTTCCGGTAGGCGAAAGTGCCCCAAGGACAAATAAAAGTGGTCTTGTGTTGGTCTATGGTACGATATTGATTTGATTATATTCGGAGAAACCATCCATCAGGGAGAAGATTTCACTTTCGGCACAATCTTCGACGATTTGGTCAACAAAGGGAGTAGGAAAGTTGTCTTTAGGACAAGCTTTGTTAATGTCTCTATAATCAATGTACACACGAATTGTGCCTTGTTTATTTTCAATCAGAACAAGATTGGAAACCCAGTTGGTTAGATCCAAAGGGTAAAAAAAGTCAGCTTTGAGAAGTTTCTCAACTTCAAGCTTGATAGTGACTACTTTACGTGAGTGGACTGAACGAAGTCGTTGTCGGACAATTTTGGTGCCCAGGTATGTCTTAATCTTATGTACCACAATGTCGGGGTCAATCCCCAGCATTTCTTCATAGCTCCATGTGAATACATCATGAAATTCTTGGAAAAAAGACTTGTAGGTGACAACTTCGTCATGGGAACACGAAGCTCTGATATGCACATTTTCGACAACTCCGGGTTTTATGGATATGTCGAGGGGGATGGTGGGTGACATATTACTTAAGTTCCCTTCATAGAACATATTGTGTGTAGACTCGGGAATGATAGAAATGATGACAACGGTTGACGGGGTTGAGCTCCATTGGTAACCCTCGATTGTGTGTTGTTCTAGGAAGAGGATGGAACGATGATGTCCATCGTCCCAAGGGGTGTCTTTCATGGACTTAACAGACATAATCATCTCATCCATGGAAAAAATGATGTGGAATGGATCTGGAGATAAATCACCAAGAGAGGGGGTAGAAGGGGTTGCCGATTGAATGGATTGATAAGCGGATTCGATTGGACTCAAAGGCATTTCGTCTCCATAACGAAGATGATCGTCGAGGTTGGGTACCATCCACAGGTCGTAATACATAGGGTTTCCATGAACAGAGGTGGATATCATGTTAATCAAGGTGACCAATAGATGTGGAACATCGGGTGGTGGAATGGGGAAAGTACCCATCAAAGAGGAATCTTTAAGAAGACTGACACTGACGTTCTCATATCCAGGGGGGGGGGTTTGCAATGAAAGGTACGTTTCCAGTACATGCATCAGAGTGAAAGAAGGCCTTGGTCTATGGTAACTACTTTTCCTTGATGTGGGAAACACACGACATGAAAAAGAGTGGACACAACTACACGCATGGAATCGATCCAGCTACGGCCAAGTAGAAGGTTGTAATTGAGAGGAGCATCAAAGACCTCTACTTCAACATTGACTATTTTGCCTTCTAACGTAATAGGCAACGAAGGGAGGACACCATAAGGCTTAAAACCAGATCCATTGAAGGCTTTGAGCATGTTGTGGGATTCAGTTAAAGGAGGAGAGCCGATGGATTTCCAACAGGTAATAGACATGACACATGTCGAGGCACCCTCATCAATAACTGTTCTACAAAAAAAAAATCGGAGACAATAACTTGTATTTGGAATGCGAGTTGAGGGGGTAACCTTGGAATGTGATCTTCCAAGTCAAAAATTATTAAATTTTTATCCGTAGGGTCGATTCCACCAATAGCTTTCAATAGTTCCTTCCGTTGTATAGGAAAAATCTGAAGGACTTCGAGTGCTGACATCGCAGATGGTGCTTGGGCTAGATCTTCGACAACACCGTAGTTCTAGGCAACACGTGCATGAGGATTGAAAGAATATTTTCAAACAACACCCTTTGGGGGAGGGAAAAGAACTGTATCTAGGCTTGGTCATTTGAGATGAAGAGGATTGTTGGTAGGTGGAGTCATGGGAGATGGTTGGACCAATGAAGGAGGTATTGCATCGACCTTCTCTTTGGAGGAAGGATAATCTTTGGCTCGAGTGGTAAGTGTGATGTCATTCTTCCTTGAATCACCTATACACATTAAGACATAGGATGTATTGGAGGGGGAAGGTTGGTCATGAATGACCAATTGGGCTTGTTGTTGAGAAGGGAAGGGTTGTGACAACAAGGCTGGAGTGGGGGGTTTCGAGGTTCCTTGAAGGAACTTAGTAACCTCGACTCGTCATAGACAATCCTTAGTGTAGTGATCATCGCCATAGATAAGACAAGGGTATCGGGTTTTGCGCTTATCCTTATCATCAACATGTGGTGTTTTGGTTTTCTTAGATTGCAGATTATTTTTATCCTCCTTGTTCTTACCCTTTCCTTTTTTGGATTTATTTTTACCAGCAGGGGCAGATTGAACAGAGTTCACCTCAGAAGTCTTCCCGGTGGGAGTGGTAGGAGACGGGGCATTTTGAACATTAGAAGAAATGGATTTGGGGTTGTTGCTAGAGGTTTGGATGAAATGAGGTTGGGCATGGAAGGTGCCAATCACTCCGTCAGCTGCATGAGAAGCAGCAAGAGTAGTTGAAGTAGTAGAAGTAGAAGGACGAGGTGTGTCAGAGAGTAATTCGTAAAGAGTACCCATTTGTGAGTAAATGAGGTCGAGGTATTGAGCATGACTGATTGCCGGTTATTCTGTGACAACTCCACCCATGGCGATGTCACGAGCGATGTCGTTCACGAATGATTTCATGAACCACTCTCCCAACAACTGATCGGGAAGTTCAAGTTTGATGAGATGTCATCTCCGTCGCCACTCATGAATGTGATTAGAGATATGAGTGGCTTTGGTTTGTTTGAAAGAACTCAAAATTGTGGTTCCTGTTTCGTAACGGATCGGTAACTGGTAGTAAATGAGGAAAGCCATAGCGAGGGTGTTGAAGTCGATGAAGAAGCCTCGTGGTAATTCTATATACCACTTCGTGATGGAACCTGTGAGGGTTCGCTGAAAAAGGAATAAATGAATAGAGTCATCCATCAAGGAGTTGGATGAGCACCAAAGGTGAAAATTCATTACATGATTGTTCGGGTCCTCTCCTAGTTTACCATCAAATTTAGGGATTTCAGATGGTAGTTTGGTCGGTATGGCGGGCCATTAGAGTAACGGAATGAATCATTTAAAATTCTCGACAGATCAGGGAGGTCCAGGGTGGCTAAGAAGGGAAACTGTCTATTCACATGTGGGTACTGGTGACTTTGGGGAGGTAGTCTCGTCGGTAGACCAGTGGGACCATAAGCAGTTTGCATATAATGTGAAGATATGAGCAGATTTGGTTGTTGGTGTGGAGGAAAGTATTTCATAGGGTTTTACCCTTGAACAGGGGCTTAAGGTTGAGTGTTTGAGCCCTAAATAGGATTAGACATACCTGGATATGGTTGGCCTGTACTAGGGGGTATGAAGGATCTAGCTTGAGGTTGTTTCCCCCCAGTCAAATGAGGATTATGTTGAATACGATAATTCCAATACTAGGCCAAGGGTGGAGGTATGTTTTTTCCAGAGCATGGGGTAGGTAGGGGTTGCCCTCCAATCAGGGGTTGTGTCCCAATTGGGATTTGTCCTACAAAAGGGGATTGGGTTTGGCCTCCTTGGTGAAATTGTCCACCAACAGGAATCTGGTAATTAGGTGTGAAAGACGAGATGGTGCCACTAGGATCGGTGCCTCCAATAGAGGATGGAAGAGGTCCTCTGAAAGGAGGTGGAGGAAGTGTCGGAATGCAACTGGGAACAAGATGGTGCCCATAAGGAGTGTAAATGCCAGGAGTCCCGGATGAGATTTATGTAGGAGCGGGAATGGAAGCATTTAATGCATGATATCCGGGTGGAAGTTTCGGGGTGAATCTAGGTGAAAGCAGTGTGCCAATGGGAGCTTGGCTAGCCGTTGTAGTCCCAGTGTGAGGATTCATAGTAGCTGGGACCATTGTGTAATGGATCGTTTGTAGAGGGATGGTCAAGATGTGGTCAGCTGGCTGAGTGTCTGTCCCGGGAAAATAATAGGCAGTAGTAAAAGGTATTGCGTCTGGATTAGATGTTTCGGGTGGCTCAGGTGTGACAGTGATATCAACGCCTGATCCTGAGCCAAAGAGATCCCGTCTAAAAATGCCAGTAGTCCAAAAAGGATCTTGACCCTCAGGTCCTGTGAAAGGTCTGGTTGGTACTCCAGAAGACTGAACAACTATTTCTCTGGAATAATTCACTCGAACAATACGTCTCTCAGAGTCGGTAGGAAGTCGGAAGTCCTCTCGAGAATTTGTAATTCAGAACCATTCTAAAGAGTTAGTTATTTCCACTTGTGGAGTGGCAACATCATGGACTTCACTCTGTTAAGGAGAGCCCTCCAGTGAGTTGGTAGGTAAGGGTTGAGAACCTTCCAAATCTTCTGGGGGTAGGCCTTGCATTCTACATGAATGGCGTGGAGGGTCAATTGTGATCGAATTAGAATCTTACGAAAGAAATTCTATGGCTAAATTGGGTAAAAAAATAGCACATAGTAGTAAAATCTAGGAAGCAAAACCAAACAAACAAGACCTTCCAATTCCGAAGTCACTAGTTAGTGATGAAATCCAACATCACAATGACGAGACGAGAAGGGGCTGGGCCAGGGTGGAAAAGTTACGATGACAACCTGCTTAACGGACTTACACCCTGGTGCAAGCTCCCACACACAATCATGTTTATACCCTCCAAGGAGCTCGAGTGAGTCTGTCCAACGTCAATTCCAGGTACCGTGAAGACTTACCCCTTCACAGTCACCTTGTGTAAGACCCTAAGAAGATAGGCTACTAAGGTTACCACAAACAACAATGATGTCTGGGGGAATAGTCGACAGTCCGATCCACACGCAAGGGCAGGGTATCTAGCCCAAAATCATCTTGAGAGGCTTCCACTCATCATTGTGGGTATACCTTCAAGTGACCCCCGTAATACATGCAATCTCTACACCGATATCAACAAAGAAGGGTGAGTAACTCTGTCAATCTCAATGTGAACTCAGGTTTGACCCTTGCGTGAGAAGGGCTTCCCAGGCCAAACTGCTGCAAATGGAATTTGACACTCCTTATCACAAGATACTATTGTGTGTTTTGTGCTTTGGAGAGTGTGTCTCACTACCTATTCCAAAGATCTAGCCTAGCTAATGTTGGTGTAAAAGAGCCCTAGAAAAAGTTTCTAGTTGAATTTTAAAGTTGCACAATATTATTAAAGGTTGTTTTTATGCAAAAAGGAGACAGAAATGAAACTGATGTTGTGTGAGACTCTGACCCAAAAATGCATAAATAGGGATGAATGATACAAATTTTTGTTCGATGAATCCTATTTACAGGAGGGAAAGAAGAGTTTTCTAGAACAATGTGAACTATGATGTATGATATTCTCTTAAATGTAATATCAAACAATCATGAACAATGCAAATTCCCTATTCGTTCTCTTTCAATACTTGAATACCCATATTTTTTGAATAAAAAGTTTCTTAAAAAAAGAAAATGTCTTTAATTTTTTATTAGAAACCAAGCAACATGGATGGAACTAAGAAAAAGTAAGCAACCAATAAAAAAGAAATACACAACAAACACCCAAATCAATCTTTTAATGAAGATAAAAATAACAAACTGACAAGACCAGTCTCTTCAAATGAACATGGGTAACAATTTTTCAAGTAATAAGCAATTGAAAAGAACAATTAATCCCAACTTTTAATCCAATCAAAGGCTCCCAACCAAACAAGCACTCGGATTTTAGAATCGGAGATTATACCCTTGTTAAGAAAAGGTCAAGAGATAAAAATTGAGAAAAAGTGATCAAGAAGAGCCTTCGATTTCTAAAAACTAATCATTCACAAGATTTGAAGTCAAGAAACATTCAATCACTAGCCAGAGAAGTTCTTTCCAGACACACCAACCAATCTGGGCATCTGAAGACACAAAAGACTTAATCCAAAATTTTTACAAGTGAGTTCATAGTCTGAAATCCTCTGTTCTTTTTGTAAAGATTCTTCAGTTGTTTATGAAGGGGTAGAGACTTTCTCACTACAAACTTTTCCAAGTCAAGGGTATGATTGTAGCCAACCATGAGCTCTTCCATTTGAGCCAAGTCGACCTTATCTTCTTCTTTAAGACGAGCTATTTCTTTCCTTGCATCTCTAAGATGCTTGATAAGCCTTTTGTAGGTCTGACTGTAAGGAGGGATAGTGGCATGCTCAGTCTTAATAGGCTTTTCCTCATACTCCTCTTCCTCCTGCATGGGAAGTGTTTGTCCACCTCATCAGGTTTCTCAGTGGCCTTACTTTTACCCATCTTTCTTTTCACAGTGGTTTCTTCATTTCTTACCACAGGCTCCTCAAAGTGTTTCATAGGGGTTTCCTCTTTTCTCTGCAAAGGTATTTTAGTACCTTTACCTTTCTATACAATGGATTATTGTTTTCTTTCGACAAGCTTCTCAATTCCTTTCTCATAGGTCTCATCTCTCTTCTCCAAAGGTCCTTTAGCACCTTTACCCTCCTTCTTTTGTACAAGGGTTTCTAATTTCTCCTCTATAGGATTTTCAATATTCTTCTCCTTGTTCTTTTGAATAGGGATCTCTGGTAAGGACTTATCTCTATAATACTCCTTAGGAATTGATGACCTTGTGAAAGGTCTTTTACCTTTGATTTCAACTGTTGGAGGAGAAGGGGAAAAGAGAAGCTTCTTCCCTCTCTTAGATGTAGCTTTGGTAGAAGGAGGCACCTCTTCTAACCCTAGTGGAGGAGGTGGTGAAAAATATCTGTGTGGAGAAGGAAAGACTTCCTCCTCAGCTTCAATGACCTTCTTGTTGACCTCTAACACTTGAACAAGGGCTTTTCCCTTTCTCTTCCTACTGGTCCCTTTGGTAGCACTGGTAGGTGACAAAGAAATTACCCTTTGTGATGGAGGAGTGGGCACTAAATCCAACTTAAAATGAGAGGTAACCACAAAATTCTCCCATGAAATATATTTCTTTCCCAATTCCTCAGATACTAGAATTCTTATTAATCCAGAGTGGAAAAGGCTAGAATCCACATCTTTAGATTTGGCATGTATCTTGTCTGACATATTACCTATACTCCTCAACAAGTAATAAGTAATATTCATCTCAACCGTACCAATAAAATATAGCAACAATCTTATATGGTACTGGTATAATGTGTTAAATCTTCCTTCACAAGTAAAATATCTATGTATGATCTTCAGTAGTCTGTCAAATTGTTCAATCAATTGGCTCCTTGGCATACTTTTGGAGAGGTCACTGGCTTGATATTCAGGTTTGAAGAGATCTTTTGCATAAGATGAACTCAAAGCCATGGCTTTGAACCACCTTTCACCTGTAATGGGGATCCTTGTTGCAGTTGAGATGGAGGCTTCAGTCACTTCAAACTCCAAATCCCCAACCTTAGTTTTCTTACCATCAAACTGCAATGCAAAATATTTTTCTACCTCTGGATGGCCTCTCTGCATGCTCTGACAGAAGAAAAGGCACCCTACTCTTTGAAAGACCTCTCTTGCCATGGGTTCTGTATTAAAAAGAAGCATGTCCACTGGTTTTGTCCTAACTATCTTACCTCCTTTATGTGCCTTCTTCAATTTAGGGGTCTCCATAACTCAGAATGAGGGTTCTTAAAAGGTTTGGTAATGCTCAGTAGACTTTGAATGGGGTTTAAAATATGCAAGGTTGAACCTATGCAACAGAGTAAAATGTTTAATTTTGAGATGAAAGGAGGCAGGGGAAGCAGTGAGAGTTTAAGCAGCGCCTCTAGGTAGCACAATGCATATGCAGAGGGTAAACTAGGCTAAAGCTTGAAACTTCAAGGGATAAGGCACACAACATAAATCTGACTCATATACGGGCCAAAAGGTTTACAAGTCTTAAAAAGAGAGGAGATGAGGATATCATACAAAGATGAATCTTTTACCACTGTGCAAACTTAGCAAAACAAAAACTCGATCACAAATTTCTTGTGAGGATTAATATGCAGAGGAGGTAACAGTGGATACCTGCATAGTAGACACCTGTTGAGCTCTTCAACGTAATCATAGGATGAAAATGAGGAAACTTCAGCCTTGGAATCTCGCACAGTAGTAAGACTTGGTTGACATGCAATCACCTAATCAGAAGTGGAGAATTCGCGTAGCCAACACTGTTGAGTTTTCAAAAATAGAAACCATTATCAAGGAACATAAATGCAAGATATTTTGAAGGCACTTTAACCGACTTCTGGCACTGAAAACAAGGGATATGGTATCAGTCATGTAAATCATGACTTGGGGTGGTGGTATGATAAACGTGACAAGAGCTACGAAACTTCCTGATGAGTAGGCATCACTTCCAATTCAAAAATATGATTAGATAAGTAAGCGAGGAAAATGAGGCATACTTGTGAGGTCATGAGTGAGGAGAGAGGTGTGTCACATTAGCCTAATCATGGGAGGTATTGACCTAGGGGAAAATCATGAAAGGGATCAAAAAGAATAAACCATGAGCTAAAAGGGTTCAAGGATCAAAAATCAAATTGAGGATCAAAACATGATCTATGACTCAAAAGTTTAGTCATCCAAGGGTTCCTAACAAACATAACTTTAAAGGGATGAAAAAAATTTTGGAAAATTTTTTACAATCTAAGGCTTTAAAAAAGGTAAAAGAAAACTAAAAGACCCAAGGAAATTTAGTGTGATAACATTGTCTCCACAGGGGATGGCATGCCCCCTACGTGCTGCCAAGAATGAGTAGACTCAGTTCCTTCTCCTAGGGATATGGGGTCATTTATTGAAACAAAAATAAAAAGAGAATGATATTTACAATGACATGAAGAGCCACTCAAGGCTCAAGCAAAGTACTTTTTCAGAAAACGCCCATTGACAGGGCCACCAAAAACCTCTTCATCCTCCATATTCTGCAGCTTGAAAGTGTTATTAGAGAATACCTCAAAGATTTTGAAAGGACCGACCCATAAAGATTCAAATTTATCGTGGTTGCCTTTATCTTGTCTCGGTGCATCCCACTTGAGCACCAGATCACCCAATTGAAAATCCTCTTTGTTGACCTTCTTGTCAAATGCCTGCTTGATCTTCAGTTGATGATCATATGCCTAATCTACAAGATGTTCCCGAGTTTGTTGCACTTCAACCAACTATTGAATCCTCCTGATCATATGTTCTGGCTCCCTTTGATAATCCTAGAAGAATTTCGCCACAGGTAATGCAAGTTGAGAAGGAAAAAATGCCTCGACTCCATATACCAGTTGGAAAGGGGAAAGTCCCAAGGATATTTTCACTATCACTTTGTCAACCCATAGAGCAAATTTGAGTTTCGAATCCCATGCCTTTTTGTTATCCTCTAACAAATTTTTAATAATATTTATAATGATTTTGTTCGAGGATTCTGCAAGCCCGTTTCCTGTGGATAGTAAGGGGTGGAATGAATCAAAGTGATCCAAAATTGTTCACAGAACTGAATTAATGGTTCAACCTTGAATGATGTAGCATTATCAGTGACGATTCTGTCAGGACACCCAAACCTTGCTATGATGTCTTCCAGGAAACCAATGATCACTTTATGTGAAACGTTCCTTGTGGGAATAGCTTTGATCCATTTAGTAAAGTAATCTGTAGCAGTCAAGATCCATCTATGTTGACCACTAGAAGCGGGATGGATTTCCCTGATAAATTCCAGGCCCCACTGTTGGAATGGTCCTGAGGCTGCCACAGGCTTAAATGGAAAATACTTAAGCTAATGTTTTTTGGAAAAAATCTGACACTTAACACAGGCCCTGATCTTAGCACAAACATCCATGAACAAACCAAGACAGAAGTACCCAGCTATGAGGATCTTGTATCCCGTGGTTCTCCAATAATGATGCCCCCCACATAAACTTTCATGAAAATCAGACATAATATTTTGGGCTTCTTGGGGATCTAGGCATCTCAAAATCACTCCTAATGGATCCTTCCAATACAAAATTTGATCAACAAAGAAGTACTTTATTGATTTGAGTTTTAAGGCCCTCACCCTGTTTCTTTCCATACCACTTGGGGGCTGTAAATTTTGCAGAAAAAATATAATGTCTTTGTACCAACTACAATCTTCCAATGTAGAAATGACTTGAGGGCCTTTATAATTCATCTCAGCTTGTTGATTTTCTGAACATGAGTGAATGAAATTCACCCCTAGTGCTAAGCAATTTGATTCAGCCAAAAGCTTGGCCAAACCCTGGCCTTTTACCAATTTTGTGGGCCTAATATCCAAATCAAATTCAAGTAGTTTAGTAATCCACTTGCTTATTTTTTCGTCCGTATCAGGCTGAATAAGAATTTCTTTTACAGCAGTTGATGGGACATAAGCAATAACTCTTGAATGCAGAACATAAACTCTGAAGGACTTAAGATATTTAACCAATGCATAGGCTTGTTTGTCCATAATGTCATACTTTAGTTCTGCATCTCTAAATACCCTACTGAAAAAGGAAATGGGTTTCTCTAAGCCTTCAACATTCTTCTGTAATAGGACTGTTGATGTTGTATCAAAAGAAGCAAAAGAAAAAATAAGAAAGTCCTTGGAGTAGTCGAGGCTGACAAGAACCGGGGATTTTTTCAAGGATTTATTTATTTGATCAAAAGAATCATGGGCCTCAACAGTTCATTTGATTTCACTATCCTTCCTCAGCATGGTTGTGATATACTTAACTAACTCAACAAAATTTGACACAAATCTTCTCAAAAAGTTGATTTTTCCCAAAAAATATTGTACCTCTTTTTTAGATCTAGGGAGTGACAAAGTTTGTATAGCCTCAACCCTGCTAGAATCAATCCTTACTCCTTCAGCTGACACGATATGCCCCAATAATTTTCCTTCTTTCATGGAAAACAATGGTTTTTGGGGATTCAAAGAGAGGCCAAATTTTCTGCATTTCTAGAAAACCTTTCTTAAATGATCACAGTGTTCCTTATCAGACTGATAATACATAGTTATGTCCTCCAAATATATAACAACAAACTTATCATTTTCTCCAATAAATGCTATGTCCATAGCTCATTGAAAATTTTCCCCTGCATTCATCAAACCAAAGGGCATCTTTGCATACATAAATGTCCCCCAGGGAGTGGTGAAGGTCGTCTTCTCCCTGTCTTTTGGAAAAACAGATACCTGATTGTATCTAGAAATTCCATCGACCATAGACATCCTAGCTACTCTTGTCACCTTCTGTAATATGTGCTCCATCTTGGGTAAAGGATAATTATCCTTCTTTGAGCTTCTGTTCAGATTTTGGAAATCAACACAAAGTCTGATTTCCCCATTCTTTTTTCAACTGGGACCAAATTGGCTACCATTCAGAATACCTCAAAGGAATGATAATTTTTGCATCTAAAAGCTTCTTAACTTCTTTCTCCATGACAGGAAGCAACATAGGATTGATTTGCCTCAACTTTTTCCTGAAAGGTTTGGTGTTTTATTTTAATGGGATCTTGTGCTCTATTATGCTTGTGTAATAAGTTGTGAGATCCTCATAAGTCCAAGAAAATACATCAGGAAATTCTTTCAGCAACTTAGTGTATTCTGCCCTCTTCTTTTCTGATAGGTTGCTTGAAAGTTTGATGTATTTTGGATCCTTTTCAATGCCCACATTGCACTCAATGATATCAACATCATCAGTGGATACCTTCCCTTTCAATGCCACATCATTCCCATCAAACAATATTTCCAAAGGAACTAGTATCTTTGGTATATGATTGCTAGGCAACTGCACAACATGATGATTAGCAATTTTATTGAGGAAAACATCAGGATAAAGAATGATTTCTGGATCATGATCCTGATCAATGTGTACTACAGAAAATTCATCAACAGTCTCAAGAAAATTTTTAAGTTCTAAATCATCTTCGAACACCTTCCAATATTTTACATTTTTCGGTATAGAAGGCCTATATTTGACTTCTACATCATACTTGATTTTTGGTGGTATAGGAATTCTGAAGTTGCTTGTTGATACAGCCAAATAATTAGCCACAGTATTCTCTTCTCTAGGAATGAATGATATATTAAAAGCAGAGAAAAATTGCCCAGTAAATCCCATACTTCATTTCTGTAAGATCTATGCCTAGGATGATTTGTTTGATAAAGAATTTTAATCTAATGAACTATCAATTCAGCATCCCCAAATACTAACAGCTCCTCTATCCCCATGCCTTTTTCTACCCTCAAACCCAAGACAAGAGCCACATACTTTGCCACATTATTAGTAGTCTCAAATTCTAGTTTATATGACAAAGATATAGTTTCTTGAGTTGGTGAGACAAACATCACCCCAGCACCAGCACCTTCCTTGGAAGAGGCTCCATCAAAGAACATATCCAGACAGAAGTAGTTTGAGGAGGCTCTTCAAAAAATTTGATGGACTTTTTTCTGATTTCTAAAGGGGCTTCTGGGGCATCGGTGAGTTGAAAAATACTAGATCCCGGATCTGTATCAAAAGAAAAAATAGGGTGATTGGTGGGGTTTTCTCCATCACTAATGATGTAAGCCAATTGAGCTTCCCTGTAAAGTCTTTTATGCTCTCCCCCAAAAACAGGAATAGTAGAATAAGAGAGATCCATCTGTAAGGTTCCTTCAAGTCTTTTTATCCAAGATCTTGACAATAGCATACCAAACTTGGGGGGAACATCAGCAACTATGATATCCATAAGTATACTCTTCATGGGTAGCTGAAATAAGGTCACCACCATATCCTTAATGACTCCAAGACATTGGACTTTTCTAGAATCAAAAGAATATAATTCATGATAGGTCTTTGTGACTTCTAACCCAAGTTCATCCATAATAGATTTTGGCATAAGATTGTGGGATGCCCCTAAATGCATGAGACAATTGTGTAGCACCTTATCCTGTATATTCAGTGAAGTATATAAAGGTGGGGATGAGTCATCTCTGTCTTCTATCAAAGGACCTAAAATCACTGTTGGTTTTTCATATTGCGGATTTATGGAATCAGTGGCACTTGGAGATGATTCTGGCTGTAACATTTTGGATAAATATTTTTTTAAATCCTCATTTTTATCAATTCCAAAAAAGGTACAGGGATCTTTATTTTCTGGATCTCATTCTCAAAACTAAAGGAAGGAGAAGGCTTCAAGACGTCTTTGATTTTAGGATGAGGATCTCTGATCAAAACTTGTGGGTTTTGAGAGTCTTTTTCCTTGCTACTGACTGTCACAGCCTCGACAGAATCTTCTTTCTGAAAAGGCTGATTAGGGGCATCAGTTTTTTCTACATTCTTCTTAGATCTCAGATTATATCTACTAGGATTTTCCTTTTCTTTCTCTCCCTTTCTTAACTCATTAATTTGAATATCCATTACAGATTGCTCATAAGAGGATTGAGTCAAGTGTGGGGATGGGGAAGTATCACCTAAACAATGAATCTCAGGATCAACTTCAACCTCCTCTTCCTCTTCATCTGCCACTAAATTATTTTGCAAGGGAGCTTGTACCCTTTGATCATCTCTCTCTTTATTTCTAGGATCCCTAGGAAAGATTTGGGGAGAATTATTTGGTCTCCTATAGTTACCTCTATTATCATTGTTTTGAGCATTTCTATATGTATGTGTTGTGGTGGGAAATCCCCCTATGGACTAGCACTTAGGGTTATATTATGCATGCAGATAAGACCGAAAGAATTCTACTTTCTATCATCGTCCCAGACCTAATCCCCATTTCTTTTAAGCAAATACATGGTTAAATGAACATACCTTGTTCCAGATGTTCGATGTCGATCCTTCTTCATGCTTGATTGCTTGCTAGCAGCTATCCTCCCAATACTGAACTGCTTACAAAACAAGCAACAAACTCTACATGCATTTGTTCTACAGATTAATGAGTTAGAGATTCAAACATATATTCACTAAACTATGAATAACTCATATAGTGAGATGGGAAAAACATTTCTTTATTATTAACTTTAATGAATCAACTTACAATGTCGAGATCGGCCACTGCTCCACAAACCTGATCTTGGGCTCCTCTTCAAATGTCCTCCAACTTCCTTGCTTTGTATCTCTCTTTGCACAAGGATGGCTAAAGGGTTGGGACAATGGGAATGTGCAATTGGGTAGATTTTATTTACTCTTGTTCTCCTCCTCCAAATGGGACCCCTAACCCTTCTTTTATAGGCTAGAAGAAGCTAGGTATTTGGATGAACCCTTGGTCATGCATGGCTGGAAGATTCAGTTAACTCACCCAAAGATGTGTGTTCCGTCGGACACTTTCTTTTTTCCGTGCTTTTGTAGGTACACGCAGGTTGTTTTAGGTCAGTTAGTGTGTACACGCATGCAGTAATGGAGTTGGGCACATGGGCCCCTATAAAACAGGTTTTTTAAAGAGTTGTTCAACAGTGCTTTGGCAAAGAAGGGATCTGAGATGGCCTGATGCTAGGTAAGCATGTATGGTGCAAATTAGGGTTATAATAGATGCCCCCTAATGTGTGAGGTTAGAAGAGCATCTGATGGCCGAAATACATTACCAATCTTTACTGATGTGCTGAAAAAGTGAGCCCATGGACCAGGAACCGGGAGGTGTCATCTGCAAAATAACAAATGTCTCACTGAGGTGGGCATACCCATGTTCGGGATAAAATAGAATCATGGCTACCAATCAAATACACTGTAGATCCATGTCAAATAACTATATAAAGTGTAGCCGTGAACAATACACAACGGAGCTACATCTCAAAATCAAAAAGATATACATATAGAGTATTCATCTTCTAGAAGCTGATACAACCTGATGGCTGGAGATGAGGTCTTCAGAGCTCGAGAAACAACTTCAAAATATTCAAAACTTAAGGTGGGAGTGTAATATGAGTGTACGAATTCGCTACCTAGAGGTCTTCGACGGCTTGTCAGTCATGGACTAGAGAATCTTGATGATCAGACTGAAGGTTGCATTGATTTCGAACAAAGACTTGATTGGATGTTCAGGATGGCCAGGTATGAGGGCAAGAGACAAACTACAGAGGGGCTGACTCAAGCTTCGTAGAAACTTCCCTTGGACAACAACACGACAAATGATGAGACTTAGGCCACATGGCATTAATCATAAGTTTACGAAGCAAGAGGCAACACAAACTCTCCATATGTTTGGAAGAATAACCAAACGAAGGAGGACACAACTCTATGTAACGAGAACAACTTCCTAAGGTCGTATTACATCCCATAGTTTGATGAACAAACAGACAGATGTGATTTATCCAAGGGCGACTTATTGTGCTTCCAATAAAGAAAATACTTTTCCCTTCCTCTTTTTGGGGTATATTTGATTTTTTTTGTCTTTTTCAATAGTTTTGGAAAAAGAATAAACGAATGTTATGTTACAATGGAGGAATGAGTGTGACAAACATACAATTTCAAGGTGCAAGGACAAGATTGATGTTCAGAATAATGATACTCAAGAAAAATCCTCTGGGGGCCAAGGGTGTTATGATGCAGAAGAAAAGTTCTACAAGGCTGGCGTATAAGGTATGCAAACGCGGTTAAAAAAACACACAATGGTAACGTCCTTCGATGTGAGTTTAACGAGCCCAGAGAAGGAAAGCTCGGTGGTTTTTCATATTTAGAGTCTGAAAAAACATAAAAGGAGACTCCACTGGGGTACCTTTTTCAAAGATATTCTAGTCAGTTCATAAAATGGGTAAACTAGCACCGATAAGATGTCTATTCAAAACCATTTTAATGAGTGTGAGAAAGACAAGATCACTCGGCCATTTTTTCATTTTTAAGGAGTCTGAAAAAAGATTAACTATGGACTCCGTCAGGAATGTTCTTCTGGACCAGTTTAATGAGTGTGAGAGAATAAGGTCACTCGACAATATTTTCAATTTTAGGGAGTCTGAAAAGAGCTTAACTATGGACTCTGAGGGGGTTCCTTTTTCGTAATTTTAGTCCCTCGGGCCCGAAAAAGGGTTAAAATGATACCTGAGAGTACTCTTCTAGAGAATTGAAGTTCCATAGAGTATACCTTTGTTCATACAGTTGACCGTCTGGACTGCAAAAGGGGTAAACTACCGCTGGACAGACGTGACTTCAAATTTTAGTTTAACGAGCGTGAAAGGCCACAAGATCGCTCAGCAATATTTTCATGTTTAGAGGGTCTGAAAAGGGATTAAAAGAAGACTTGTTATATCTTTTGGGAGTCCTGAGGGTGAGGTCAAGAGTGAAAAGGAATCATGCAAACGAGGCTTAAATTCGAAATTAGGAAAAACAACAAGGACTCCCGAGCCTACAGTGATTAGAGACAGCATGCATACCATAATGCAACCAGGATTTACCTAGGGAATCCATGTTCCGGTAAGCTCTACCACGAAGTCACGACACTTCTAAAGCAGTTATGATGGTTCTATGTCATAAACTGATGGGATCGATCCTATGGCAAAAAAAAAAAGACAATGAGATACAAAAGTCAGGGTAGAAACCTAACCTATATGCTCAAGTTGATCCTCGGAAAAAAAATTCACGGACCGTCGAAAATTACCCAAAACTCCAAAAAATTGTCCCAATACCCGATCATATCCCTCCCATGCAACTCCTGAATCACTCTAAATGGTTTTTGGTTTAAAGAAAATGATAAGGGAGGCCAAAAAAATGACAAAAAGAGGCCAAAAAGTCTATAAATAGAAGCTGGAAACTCATTATCACCATTGCTGATTTAGAAATTGACTCTGGAGCCAAAAGATCCCCTTTGTCAAAAGCGGTGATTTCGGGAGCTACAGTGGACGAAACGAACTTCTGTCTGGACCAAGTAAGTACAAACTCTCTTATCTTGCATTTTCAATCTTTATTTTTGCATTGGGTTTCATTTTTTAGGGGGCGTCGACCTTTAAAAGGTCAGCCCTAGGTCCACGCGGGTTGTCTCAAGACAAGCCACATGTACATTCGGGCAGAGTAAAATCTGCATGCATGTACATGCGACTGTCACTATTACATCCCACGTGGACCCCCTTATTGAATGAAAAAGGCTTAAAAATCAAGGGTTAACTCTCCTGAACCTTGGTGTTTTGCAAGATGTATGTCCACTGGAGAGAAAGAGAGCATGAAGAGGTTAGTGAGTTGGTCGGGGAAGACCCCAATGTTGTGGCTGCCTTGATGCAATGTGGGTTACTCAAGTTTTTTCTATGTCCTTTTATGTGGGCACAACCTAGGCTACTGAATGCCTTGGTTGACTACTGGCATCCGAATGCAGAGGCATTCATGTTAGAGGGGCAGTCACTGGTGCCCATGACCAAGGACATTTACTTTTTGACTGGCCTCTCCAGGAGAGGGGAACCAGTCAACTTCTAGACTTTTCCTTCGGGGCTGCATAACATAGTGGAATTGATAGGTCTTTACTATGCGGATGATACAGATCACTCGAGATTGCAGGTGCCTATAAGAAAGATTATTGACTTATCTCTACAGGTGATAGTGTTGCTTATTGGGTGAATTACTAGTTATGTGGCTCTACATCAGGTGTCCCGTGCGCAGATGAACTGTGCAGTCCAGTGCTTAAATGCACAAATATTTGATTGGAGTACCACATTGCTTGAGTGTATGAAGAGGCAGTTAACAAATTGTCATTTGTAGACACAGAGGAATTTTGGGTTCGGGACCATTCTATGCTCATTCTTTTTTGAGAGAGTTCCATGTTTTAGTCCTCGAGTAGTGGTACGAGGACATCAGGCCTCTCTTCCTGCTATGTGTAGATGGGTAGTATTACTGTTGCGACAGGGTGGCGGAAGGACCAATGAGTCCTTCGACGATGAGTTATTCACGTGGTTGTCATGATAGATCCCAGTTATAGAGGATTACCCCTATGTCGGGATTGATTTCTCGAGAGACCCTGAGATACCAGTACCTCCTGGTGAGGAGCGAGGAGAGATGGGTAAGTCTCCACCTGTGTAGTTTTCTTTTTTTTTTGTTAAACATATGTAATTTTTATGTTGTTTTTGTTATATATATCATTTTTTTGTTATACCGAAGTATTTGACGGATATGTGTTCGGTGTGTGTAGATGTGGGACCAGTGCGACCAGCTAACTATGTGAGGAACAGGTGTCATCCTCGGCCAGGGGCCGCACCTGTCCCTGTAGGGGGACTAGCAGTAGAAAGAGATCTTCCAGCCAGGGAGGCTAATAGGGTATTGAAACAAGTCGAGCGAAACTTTACTGCGCTCACTCGCATAGTCCCTATGGAAGAGATTGAGGACCTTCCACCATCTATGCAGCCTCATGTAGTGGGGGCACCATGAACGTGGGTCCGGTTGTTTCGGCATTTAGCCAACACTGTGGATCAGTATAACAGGGCCCACAGGCCCTGACCTTAGCTAGACATTTTATGTTTCACGAGCACTACTTGTATATATGTTTTGAGGGCATAAGCCTCGTGACTCGTTATTGGTCATATTTTTGAGGCGCTTGAGTCCATTTGTGTACTCTGGTTACTTTATGATATTATATATGGTGTTTTTATGTTTTTGAGTCCTTACCTTGGTCATAGACCAGGACAAGGTCGCCTTCAGAAAAAATCCGAGGACAAACGGACCTATCATACTGACACTTGACCTTATGTTTGTGAGCCTTGTTGGCCAAGGCCACATCATGACGCTACACATTGAGCTACTCAAGGTATACTAACTGTTCTTCAAGTGGAGAAGTGTCCGAAAATAATTGTACTACCAACTTTAGAGATGGGATCTGACATTCAATAGGCAATACTACCTCTAGCCCATAAACGAGTTAGAAAGGTGAGAAACTAGTTGCAATCTTAACAGATGTTCGGTAAGCCCATAATGTCGAGTATAACATCAAATGCCAATTTGACTTGGCTGAGTTGATCGTTCGCTGTAGAATGGTCTTAAGAGTCTTGTTCACAGCTTCCACCTGACCATTTGCTTGGGGGTGTAAATTCTAACCTTGTACAATATCTACTGCAAACTAATATTCAGAAAAGAATAGAAAAGATACAATGGCAAATACAAACATTACACAGAGATTTTTCACCTGGAAACCCAAACCGGGAAAACCAGCATATATTATATTGATACACTTGTGTTACATTGTTTACAATACAATATACATATAGGAGCCA
>ML776831.1:205440-231631 GCA_009831015.1 Picea engelmannii | reverse complement strand
GTGGACCACCACTGGCACCTCCCATACATCCACCTATTCCCACAAACAATGGTACTCCCTCAACATCAGCTTATAGTACTAGTGAAATCACTACGCCTTCCTATGTACCTTGTGGAGTGGTACCACCACAAAATCCATACTTCTCATTTCCTGGTCCACCATAACCCATGGCTCCCCCACATCCACATGCGGGGGTAAATTTTGTTCAACCTTCTGCTGCTCAGCAATACCAAAATTTTGAACAGTTGAACACAGCCAATCCAACTCACCCATCGAAAAATGCCAAGAAGAAAGGATGGAATAGGAATAACAACAACCCAGGTCAAAGCGGGAATCAACCCCCACAGCACCAACCAACTGGGGGAAACAGAACCAAGGAACCAAAACCCCCAAGGGGGCAATAATAACAAACTCCAAGGGAGAAATAATGTTAAAACCATCTTCCCTTGTGCCCTTTGTGGTGAGTTTGGTTAGTACACTCACCATTTCCCCCAGATTGTTGATTTCAAATGGTTAAAAGACTCGGGTAGTCTTCCCCATCCTCCTGCACAACCTGCCCCCCCGCAGGCACCACAACAATACGTGCAACAACCCCCTCCCGCCATGCTACAAAATCCTATTCCACATCAAGGTGTGATAAACACCCAACATGAAACACAGCATCCCCCACCTCAGGTAGGACAATACCACAACCCCAACAATCTAGCAGAGCGTACAATTCTCCTCACCAGTAATCATTAGTATCATGAACCCGTTGAGTCTACTCCCATCTCTCCAGAGACAAACCCTACACCGATGGGACCCCCGTTGGTGATCCCTCGCCCTTCCGCCGAACCACCACTACACATCCCTCGCATCCCCTTGCGTAGGAATGTCCACAACCCACAAGCTAGGGCAGTTCATAACTATAGCTTGGTAGATGACTTAGCACAATCCCCGGCTGCCATGTAAGTCTTGGAAGTCCTCCAGACTTGTCCTACACAGCGGAAATCACTACTTTCCGCCTTGGGGGAAATCGACCCTGCAGATACTTGACTCATCACCTTTGATCTTGATAGCAGAGAACCTCGTCTTCCTGCCTTAATCGCATTTCAAATACCAGTGAAAATACAGAACATCATAGTTCATCGATGTATCATCGATGAAGGTGCATCTACATGCATTATGTCCAAAACAGTATGGCAGAAACTTGGTTCCCTAGAACTCATACACTCTGCCATCACATTATGAGCTTATGACGAATGACCATCCTCTCCTGAAGGGCTCTTTAAAAACGTCCCCGTTGAACTCGGGGGTAAGACTATTCTTATTGACATAGAAGTTATCGACGCTCCACTCGATTACAATATCCTATTTGGTCATAGCTACATGTACGCTATGAAGGCAGTGGCATCTTTCGTCTTCCGAACAATGATGTTCCCCCACAATGGGAAGATCGTTACCATTGACCAAGTCTCACATTATTAGCCTAACCCATCTGCCAACCTCGATAACATTCTTCCCCTCATCCACACAAACCAAGACGCATATCCCCTCATCGAGATGGGTCCTGGGATTTTTAAAGATCCATCCTTGTTAGGGACGTACCATGGAGCACCACCACTCCTTCATCCTGCTAATCAAGTATGCGTCATCTCATCTAATGGAACTCACACAGAGGATTCCCTTCCTCCTCAGGAAGCTTCAGTCATTCCTGACATCCCAATAGTCACAGAACCACTCCCGCCGGCACCTCCTGCGCACTCGTCGACCCCAACAATCCATGAATCCACATCCCCTCAGCATAGTCCCATTTGGGAGACAGTTCCCCAACCCCTCACTCAAATTCCCTTCTTTTACCCTCCACCAGGTATAGAAGCTTTTCAGGTAGCCGCAATGCTCACACTACCCAATATGGTGTTAGCAATCCCAGTGTGGTATTTACACCCACCTGAGATGGTCCCTTGACCATCCCTTCCCCCACAGGAAGGCCTCCCCATGACGATACCCGTCCTTACCCCCACTACCCCCCCACTCACTAACCTCCTGGCTATAGCTGGGGGAAGGAGAAAGAAGAAATATCTCACCGCTCCACTTCGTCCACGCATCCCACCACCTTGCGCACTATGTGAGATAGAGGGCCACCAAACCAACAACTGTCCATCACTACCTGAATTACAGAATTTGATCCCCCTCAATCAAACTCCCACAACACCCACCACTACTGCTAGTCCCACCATTATCACCCACCCTTCTAGTAGTAAAGGGTTGAGGACCAAATACGCTTGTGCTATATGTTTAGAGTATGGCCATTACACCCATCATTGCCCAGCACTGCCACGCTTTTGGCAGACATTAGCGGCTGTACACCAAAACTTCCAGAACAACCCCAGTCCTACTAAGTCCTCGCCAACAAATATCGCTGACATCTGCTATGTCACCACTTCAGTTAATGAACGCATGAGATGCCCTTGCTCTCTCTGTGATTCATTAGCTCATTTTACATACCAGTGTCCTACGATCCTTGAATATAGGCAACGTCAATTGGCCCTGCTTCACCAACCCACAGAAGCGATCATTGACATTACCTCGTCACTAGAGGATCTTCATGTCATTTCTCCCAAGCCCGAGGCACTCCCAACACCTCCATGGTTCTTAGATGACATCTCTGAGGATTTACCCCACAACCCCCCCCAACTCTCCTGTTCATTCCCCTATGGACACTCTCCACCCAACCACCACAGGTACCCCTTAGTACTTCAATATATGGTTCATGTTGAGTGAACCCTCCCCATCATCTAGCATTATTCTCCTTGCTTGTTCATCAGGGGGAAACCACACTGTCACCGAGATCACTCCTCATGACCCCTTGTATTCCCGTTGTTTCCAATGTGACGAGGAAATATTGGAAGAGATAAACTGCCTGGACTCTCCCTGGGATGCACTACATCACCGTGCACTCTTCTCTCCATAGGAAGCCCTCATGCCTCCTAACCAAAACCCCATTTACGTGGTTGAAACCAAAGATTTTATCCCGTCAAGGTCTATCGATTGGTTCAACAATCCCATTCCTGCCCCTAATTCTTTTGAAGAAGGTAATATGGCCAACATTTCCCCCACCATCAAAATCGACATTTCCATTAAAAATGGCATCGTCGAAGAAATCATCATTGGAGCTGCTTGCATTGCTCAGGAAATCGACGCATATAAAGCCCTCTTCCAAGAATTTAGGGATATTTTTGCCTAGTCATACATGCAAATGCCTGGCCTCGGTCCCTCTATTTTCGAACATCGCATCGATACCTGGCCCGACATCACACCAGTTTGCCAGAAACAGCGACCGCTACACCCATCCAAAGCTGCAACTATCAAAGCTGAAATTGACAAATTACGTGTTGTCGGGTTTATTTACCCCATCGCTTATACCTCATGGGTTTACAACCCTATACCCGTCGACAAAAAATAGGGCACTATCCAAGTTTGCACAGACTTTCACAATCTCAATAACACATGTCCAAAAGACAACTTTCCAACGCCTTTCATCGATCAAATTATCGACGACTACGCCGACGATGAGGCTCTCTCCTTTATGGATGGATTCTCTGGCTATAACCAAATTCAAATCCATCCAGTCGATCAGTATAAAACCACATTCACTACCCCATGGGGTACCTTTGCATATCGTGTCATGCCTTTTGGATTAAAGAATGCCGGAGCAACTTTCCAGCGAGCGATGACATACATCTTCCACGATCTGGCTAATATCATCCTCACCTACTTGGACGACCTCACAGCTCGATCCAAGAAACGCACTCAGCATCTAGATGATTTACGAATCATTTTTTAATGGTGTCGTTAGTACAACATCCGCTTAAATCCTCTCAAGTGTAATTTGTATCACCACAGGGCGCCTCCTCGGTTTTATTGTTTCCCAAAGCAGTATTACCCTAGACCCCCTCAAAGTTCAAGCTATCACCGAAATTCCACCTCCCCAGAATTTATGGAAACTTCAGAGTCTTCAGGTAAAAGCTAACTTTCTTCGATGCTTTGTCCCAGATTATGCCATACATGCACATGGTTTCCTTCACTTACTACGTCATGACATACCCTTTCACTGGGATGACTATGCCCAACAGTCATTTGACGATCTTAAAGAAGCACTTTCAAATGCACCGTTAATTAGTGAACCTGACTATAATCGCGACTACATCCTCTACGTATCAACATCAGCTGCATCAGTAGTCAGCGTCCTCATCCAGCTCGAAGATCACCATCATGAACACGTTATTTATTACGTTAGTAAGAACCTCTCAGGACCACCCTTGAAGTATAAACACGAAGAGAAACTTGCTCTTGCAGTTGTCCTCATCGTCCAGAAACTACGCCATTACATTCTGCTTCGCACCACAAAGGTCGTCGTCGATTCCAACCCTATGCAGTACTTGCTCAGCCGTCGGCAAATTCACTTGATGGATAGTTATCCTACAAGAGTACGACCTTGAGTTCTCAACACCTAAAAGTAAGAAGGCCCTCGTTCTCGCCGAACTTGTCATGGACCTCCCCTCTGGCACCACCAGTACCCCCGTCAATACCGACTTTCCCAACGAACATCTATTTTACATCACTTCGGATGATCCTTGGTACGGCGACCTCCTCGTCTACCTCCAAACTCAAAACTTAGGTAACCACATTTCATGAGATGATCGTCGACGTATTCGCCATCAGGCCCCCTGCTACCTCCTCATCGGAGACATCCTATATCAGCGGGGTGTCGACACCATTCTTCGTCGATGCCTGACTATTGACGAGGCCGACAGAGTCTTAAACGACTTACACAGCGATGCATGTGGGGGCCATCTTTCAGATATCTCCACTGCTCAAAAGATTATCCAAGCCAGTTACTTTTTTCCTACCTTGTTTCATGATTTCATTCATGCCGTGAAACGATGTGAGCAATGTCAGCTCTATGCCAACAAAGCCCGAGCTCCCCCTACTCTTCTTCACCCTGTCATTACTGCTGGCCCTTTTTGTAAATGGGGCATCGACTTTATGACTTGTAATCCCCCCTCCAGCAATGGTCACAAATACATTGTTGTCGCCGTTGATTACTTCACCAAATGGGCAGAAGCTATGCCCACTTTCAACAACACCGCTGACACTGCAGCGCGCTTTTTCTTTAACCACGTCATATCCCATTTTGGAGTACCACTCCAACTTGTTTCCGACCATGGGAAACACTTTGAGAATGAGATATTCTTCGAACTCTCATCTCGGTTAGGCTTCTCTCAGGAGTTTGCCTCACCATATTACCCTTAGTCAAACGGACAGGTCGAGGCAGTTAACAAAGTCCTCAAGACCATGTTACAGTGCACGGTTAATAAACATAAAACCAATTGGCATCATATGTTATTTTCTGCGCTATGGGCTTATTGAACAATAGTGAAAACTGCTACAGGTTTCACACCATTCCATTTAGTCCATGGGGTCAAGGCAACTCTTCCCATCGAGTGCAAAATTCCCACCTTACGCACCGCAATTGAGCTATTACCTGACACTGCTCCAATGGAGCAGCGCTTGCTGAACTTGGAGTCTCTGGATGAAGATCATCGATATTCCTTACAGAACAACGAGGCAGCTAAAAAACGATCCAAAGCTACCTTTGATGGCCATGTCAACCTTCGATCATTCTGCGAAGGCGACCTTGTCCTAGCTTATGATATCGCTCATGATACCTTTGGCCACGGAAAATTTGAATCACTTTGGCATGGCCCTTACATTATCCAACATTGCCTCACCAAAGATGCATATATCCTAGCCTCTCCCGAAGGCCTTTTTCTCAAAGAACCCGTCAACGGGTTGTATCTCAAGAAATTTTATGCTTCAAAGTAGTCATTCTACTTTAGGTTATTTCTTTTCTAGTGTTTTTAATCTTTTTCTCCTCCCCTCTCATCTAAACTATCCTTTGTGCTATTGAAAAATTCTTCCTCCACCAGCCTACCACATTGGTTATGCCGACGGCGCCAGCCGTTGGACGCAAAATCTCGCTTCGGCTGCTTGGGCTCTCTACACCCCCTCACATGACATGCTACATTCAAGCGACATATGTTTGGGGCCAGCAACCAACAACCAAGCCGAATACACTGCGGTCATTGGCCTCCTGGCCGACGCCCAGCGTCATCATATTCATCACCTTAGCATCTTCCTCGACTCTCAACTAGTCGTTCTCCAGCTCAACAATGCATACCGTGTACGTGATCCGTGCCTCTTTCGCAAATACCTGCAAGTTAGGATTTTATCTCGACATT
The DNA here is from genome assembly GCA_009831015.1 of Picea engelmannii. Lineage (NCBI taxonomy): Eukaryota > Viridiplantae > Streptophyta > Pinopsida > Pinales > Pinaceae > Picea > Picea engelmannii. The sequence continues at coordinate 225,347 of ML776831.1, read as the reverse complement.
TTGATTCCATTACATTTACACATATTCCAAGACAATTGAATCAAACAACAGATCAAATAGCTAACATGGTGTTATATTGGCATATATCACATCAAGCTACACATACATAAACATCTCACAAATCCTGTCACAGCATATATATAGAATAGACATCATCAAAATCATCAGCAAAAAACACATGTAGACACCAGATGAATCTCAAAATATGTATACTCATGTATATATAAAATCCCATCAGGCCATCCGAATGTTTACATACAAAAATACATGTATCTGCAGGCCAATGCAGCACCTCGGTACAAAAAATGGGCTCACCAGCCTATATACAACAAAAACAAAGATATACATCATGCACCACTCATGGTGCCTCTATCGCACCACCACCTGCCCCTCCCTCAAGCGGTGGCGGCCCACCACCACCTGCCCCAGGCGGTGGTGGTCCACCCACAGGACGCTCCTGCCCCAGCAGCAGAAGTCCACTCATCATAGCAGCAAGCATTGTTGCTCGTCGCACTATGGCCCGCCATGGTGGCAACACCCCCACACACTGCTCCAGGAAACTCTCGTCCTGGATGTGCATCCACATGCCCTCCGACACGTACTGTAAAACCGTCTCCAGACGACGACGTATACCATCATAATCCACTCTGGCCACCGCTGGAGGAGCGTGTGATGGCCCCGCACCAGGGTCATCGAACCGACGCCTCCTCACTGCCCTCTCAGGCGCAGTTGGTCGCCCTGCGGCATCCTCCTACTGACGTCTCTCTCCATGCGGTAGTCTCTCCAGTTCTCGACGAATCGGCGCTCTCTGCATCTCCACCTCCTGCCCACGAGGTGCCACATCTGCACATGCAAAAAACAACAACAACAGATAGTATCAGCATCTATATCATATACATATGAACTGATATCTCAAAAAACAACATAAACCAAAACATGCACACCAATACTAAACATACCTCGATGGTCAAACACCTCCCCTGGAGGTAACACCATGTTCGGGTCACCCCGGAAGTCCACCCCAGCATAGGGGTACCAAAGTATCACCTGCGGCATCTGCCGCCACACCCGTGTCGCCTCTGCTGAAAAGAAGTGGCCACCTTCACCACCACCGTGACGAAGCAAAACTGTAGACCACCACCTCAACCGTGGCTCTCGTGCCCCCGTCATCTCCAGTAAGATCCTTGGGCGCAACATCGGCACCCGCTCTAAAAACCAGGCCACTAGGATGGACCCGAAAGCAAACTCTCCTCCATCAGTGGATCGATAGTGGTCCAACTGTGCCACCATCCTAGCATGAAGCGTCAGCCCCCAAGCAAACTGCTCGTCGGCCACCACTCTCTCCAGCACCAACAGCTGGCCACCACTAATCCGTTGGGTCACAAGTGACCCATATATCCGAACAATCATCGCCACTATACAGCGATGTTCCAGGGAGTCTATCGCACTGAAATCTCACCACCGTCCCAGACATAAAGTCCCGACCTGAGCAGTATCTCTGGCCCATATCAGCCAGCGAAATGGTCCTGGACAACACCAGTTCCGCCGGTAGGGGCGTTCCCTGAAAGGGGAGCCCAGCCAAAAAATATATATCCTCCACCGCAGTGAAGGGGATCTTCTCTCCTCATACAAGGAAGCAGTGCAGTTCTGGACTCCACATCTGGATCAGGAATTGCAACAGATACTCCTATGCCTGTATCAACGGGCACTCAAAGAACTTTAGCAACCCACAGGTTGCCAAAGTTGCACGTACACCAGGCCCCTCAATGGCCACGACATCTCGCAACTGGGCCCAGTCTCGCTCTCGCCACTGCACTGGCATCATCACCACTGTCCACCTGCAAACATCACAGATTCCTATATTAGCTCATACAACCATCAACAGCATCAAACAGACTCATTTTTTACCCTTCAACCTTGCCTCTGAGGCACGGTTTTTGTTACCCATAGGCACGCACACATGCGCGCCTGTTCATTACACAGGCGTGCATCAGTGCGCACCTGCTTGCTTCACAGGCGTGCCCCTATGCGCGCCTATTCACCATACAGACGCGCACAGGTGCGTGCCTGTCAAACCCATAGGCGCGCACTGGCACGCGCCTGTTCAACTCACAGGCGTGCCCTTCGGGCATGCCTTAAATTCCCTCTACCGCACCCCCATGCACACATATCTAGTGGACAGGCGCGCACGTATGCGCGCCTATCCCCCGATCGCCTGCGCATGTGAGGCCCAGACCCCCTAAATACCTCTCTACGGCCCTCCATACAACCCCTGCCTAAAAATTGAAAACCTATTTCTATGCAGGATGATCAGACCACTAACCTGATACTCGCAAATCCTCAATCGAATGCCTCGTCCTCCCCCAATATCCAAATCTCCTCTGAAAAATACTCGCCCAGTCACTATTGCAGCAGGTACAAATGAGGTGGCAATGTGGGCGGTACAGCTCTATATATGCCTTTTGCTAAACTTCCACTCACCATTCCAGGAGCCCAAGACGTCCATTTTTCAAACCATCTTCAGCCATGGGATCAGCATCCCGTCACCTCCATCATAGTAGTCCCTGGGTCACTTTTCATCCTGAGCTCCTGGGGCGCCTTTTTTTTTTTTCATATCATGGTCAGGTACGCACGCGCATAGTCACATTTCTCAAATACATGCTCATATCTTTGATTCTCTTCAGATATTGTTCACTTTGGGTATTTGGTTTTCATGTGTGCAGGTACTTGATCCTCCTCCATCGACACAACCCCTTCAGGTATATACTCAACACTGGCATGTAGTCTTTCCCGTTGTATCGCATCTACATTTCCAGTCACACCCTCTGATATTGGCCTCTAGGATACCCATTCCCAGCTCTGCAGTACCCACGCCTCCATTTGCATCATCGGTACTGTTACCCGGTAGCATTCTTACCCACATGAGTTGTCCCATTCATAGCACCTCTTGACACCTTTTTGACACTCATGCTATTCTTCATTACCCTTTAGGGATGGGAGTCCCGATAGTCTTTCATCATGTTGTGAATCAACCACATACTTCTTCTCCTCATTTTGCTAGCTTTCCCACATGGACTCCCAGATTATCTCTTTACGGTTCTATTTTTTACCTGCACCTCTGCAGTATCATGAACCCTCCATTTCATCCACCATCAGTTTTCCCATCTGCAAACCTACCTTCATTTCACCTACCTCATACAGAACCTCACCAATGGGGCCCCCACCCTTCATCAGTTTTCTACGACAAATCTGCCCGCCATGGGCTACCCATATCACACTGAGGCACCCGTTTCTGTATTTGTACATTTTTTCCCCAAAATATTCATTGTTTATTGTACAAACGCCTTTATTTTTAGTCATTTCATTATCCTTTTTGTCGTCACCTTTGGCGACCTACTTCCCTCCTTTTTGGCCAAACGAAACCCATGTCACCCTTGGTTGGAGCATTACTCATCATCTACCCTGTCCGACATCGTCCACATATTCAGAGTAGCCCACAGGTCACTTACCTCTACCCTCTGCAGTTGTTCACTTTGTCCCGCCTCTGGCACAACTTATCCTCCGTCTTGTCGTCCCCCTGACACTCGACCTCGTTACATGGTTGCGGCCACTTTTTATCTCATACATCCTCCAACCAAGGGAAGTCTTGAGTCTTCCCACTTCTTGACGTCGTCCATGTACCTCTGCCACTTCCTTCCCTCAGTAGATTTCATGAAGCCCTTTGCTTCTGGGAGTCACATCCCCTTTTGTCGACATCAGCACCATTTTCTAGAAGGGCGACAGTATCTTGATTCTCATTCTCCACTCAATGAGAGATCTCGGACGGCACAGGGTGAAACACCATTGCTCCCTGCTGTCGTTGACCCCCATAACATTCGATGCCAACACTTTCTCATGTTACGGTGGGTCTTACTTTGCAACTATTGCAGTTAGTTCTTTTATTTGCCGAAGACCTCTAAACTTGGCAGGGCTATCAATGCCCACACCATCGCTGCTACTTATTACCGCGATCAATGCCTACTATTCAGAGCATGTTCATTTGCAGAATTGTCTTCTGCCTCTATCACGACCGCCCCCGAGGGCGCTGTAGTTGTCTACACCAACACTTCAATCATCTTTTTTCAGAGTTACATAACACGAGCATGGGGCATGCCCGCCACCTTTGTACACAGTTTTCTATTTTTCACACCTCATAGAAGGTCGGGTCCTACCGGTTCCTTTTTTCTCCAACGGATCACTCTGAATGATCCCACTATTTCTCTCTCTTACAACAACATTCTCAGTAGAAGAAACATTGATGGATTTTGGCTATACGTGTGCTCCTAACCTCATCCATCAGGGGGCATCTGTTATCACTGAAATTTCATCCGCACATGGTTACAAGAACTCAGCATCATCAAACAGTAATGAAGTCATTCATGGCCATGAATTAATCTCACAGCATTCAAAAGGGAAAAAAACTATACAAAGAAGTGAAAAAATGAAGAGCGCTTTACAGAAGTTGGGCGCGCGCGCACATGCAAGGCACAGGAACGTAGCATGCATGCATACGCGCACGATGTGCGGTTGTTAGTGCAAAAATCCGCGCACCTGCTAAACGACGCATTTATTGAAGTGGTCGGCCTCCCAACCACTTATGGATCAGCTCCCAAGTCAATTTGACCCTCAAATTTGAGTTGAATCCAAATGGTAGGCTGGTCAAAGACCTAATAATGCCCTAAATGGCCTCTTTTCACACTACAAAGCAGTTAAACAAAAGCCCAAAGCAATGCTATAAGAAGCCATGAATGCATCTCATTTTCTCAAGGAATTCAAAGTAATGTTATGCTGCCTAGATTGTTTTAAGGACTCCATCCTTGACAAGAACACATTGGCACCATTTCATTGAGCAATCCACCTCTCCATTGAGTGGGTTTGCAAGGAGTTCTTTCATCACCATTTTCATTTTCTTTGTTGTAAGGAGAGCAAGCTTGTGAGGGTCCAAGAGCCTTCCCTTGGAGGAAGAAGGGACTCATAGTCCCCTTTCTTCTTGGTGCTTTGATTTCATCAATAGATCAGCCTAAAAACATTGGTGACATGGGTCTTTTTGTTCTTGTTATCTCTATGTCCCTATGCTTATGATTTTAGTTTGTATTAGTTTAATTCTTACTTATAGTTTTGTTTTTCTTTCTCTAACTCTTTCCTCTATAGTTGTCCTACTCAGCAAGACCCAACTGGGCATGCAAGCACCTCTTATTTGCTCACCAAGGTGACGAAAAAGGTGCAACACTGGGGTTCCATTGATTTTGAAAAGAATTACCCCAGATCGGCATTCCTTACGTGGGAACTGATCCCTGCCAAGAATTCCAAGGCCCTGATGCGGAAGAAGTTCCTGGGTGTGCCCCCTATGTAGGAATAGTACCTTGCATAGGAATTGGTTGTTTGAAACCGGGGTTGCCCCCAGTTGGGAAAGTAGCTAATGAGAAGGCGTTGTTACCAAACACATTGAACAAAGAAAACGATGTCGAACCTACCGACATATTATGCGAAGGTGTTCCTTGACTCCCCGCTCCAAATAAAATATGGTGTGCAGGTGGCCCAGCAGATTGTTGATGCGTGCCACCGAGTGAAGGGGAAGAAGGAGGTATATGACCTCCCCCATAAGGGAAAGCATTAAAAGGAGCAGGAGTTCCCCCCATGTGTCCTTGCAGAAGAGCGTTAGAGCTCCCTACCCCCAGACCTGAAGTCTGTGAAGTGGAGTAGGAAAGTACAGGACTTGTACCTAAACTAGGCATCTTGTATGAGAACGGAGGGCCTGTCGCACTTGGTGTGAAATGGGTTGTGGCTGCTGCCAGAGACGGGATCAGACCACTGTGCGATGTAGAGGCATTCGAGACCATCGTGAATCAGACCGATGATGGTGGGTTAGGAGGTGGAAACTTTCATGTTGTGATAACCGTAGTGGGAATTGAAGAATTCCCAGAAGGAGTAACAACATTTGTTTCCATTGTTGTGTGCAACACTGTCTGTCTCTCGTAAGGATGAATCGGTACGATGGTGGGTGTCAAAAGATCAATGGTGGAGGTTTCAACCAGACCAAAATCTTTCGCTCCAAGTTTTAAAACAGTCAATTCCTCTAGATGTTGGTCGGGCACAATTTCTTGTGACCCAGTCACTTCAAAAGACCCTTGTTGGTCTAGTTTTCACCTTAGTGGTGGCGGGGGTGGCTCCAGTGTAACCAGAGGCAGGCCAAGAAGCATTTGTGACTAGCGGAACTTGTGATCCTCCACTTTGTGAGAAGATCAAAGACACTCTAGGGCGTTCTAGTTGTTCAAAACAACACACACTAAAAAATTCCCTATAAGATAAGACAGGCAAACACTAAATTAATTGGAAGAACAGTTACAACAACCAACACTAGAGCAACTTACCGGTGCAAGTGAAACTTGAACACGGAAGCACCCTCCGGGTATACTTTGCAAAGCATGGCCCGATGTATGTCCTAGGTACCGCGGTATACCCTCACAGTCACTTGTGTATGTCCCTAAAGAAGATAGACAACTAGGTTTCCAGTGCACGAACAATCACTAGGCGGGTACAATCGAAAGTCAGGTAGACCACAATGAGTAGGGTATCGAGCCCGAAACTTGTCAAGGGTATCGAGAGCAAGTGGTCCAGAAGACAACTAAGGACCTCGAATGGATTCGAGACCCACGAAGCTCCGTGGCAAATGAAATCGACGAAATCCCAAGACAAGCCCTCTATATGTGTTCTCCACTACGATTGGTCCAGCTTTGGAGGGGTTATCTCCACTGTCTTTCCACACACGACCTCGTGTTTATCCCCTGTGTTAGAGGGGGGTCCCAGATAAATTTCATGATATTGGACTTGGACACTCCCTAACTCAGACTCTAATGTTTGATTTTAATGGCCTTGAAGAGTTTCCTCTCCAACCTAATCCAAGGCCCTAATCCTGAACTAGTTGGTTAACCCTACAAACATAAAATTCTAATGAATTTTAGATTTAGCGTTAATTTTATGGCTTGTCTTATTTCAAGGGTTATGAAAGTGAAAATAGTGATGTTTGAAAGATGAAAGTAAAAATGAACAGAAAGATGGAAACAAAAACCTTCACTTAATGCAAATTTTCAACAACTTTTCAAATTTTTTAAAAAAAAATTTAAGATCTTTTGAATCAGTAAACTTAAAGAAGGATTTCACTCGACTACGAGATACTTATGATCTAAGCAAACTGTCAAGAACTTATGAAGGAAAAGACTTTTCCCTGGTTACTAATGCAAAACAACACTTTTCAACCAAACAAAGAAATGAAAGATTTTTTTTTATTTGAATGCTCACAAAGCAAAAAGGAAAAATATCAACAAGTCAAGAACCAAGAAAAACTTCTGGCCTAATCGCATATCACAAAGAATCACTTCAAGAAATCACACACTAGCAACTTAAAAAAGGACTCTCACACTTGTTTAAAAACCCCAAAGAAAATTTAATGAAAACTTTTAAATGAAAAAAGAAAGTTATGGCTGAGATCAAACCTAAGCTACTGACTGCTAGAATAGAGATTCGAAAAACCTAAGAGGTATAACTCTTGTCAAAGGAAAGGATGGTTGCCTCACCCTCAACAAAAACTATCCTTCACAAGCCCACTACTAACAATTCAACAAAAAGCATGTGCACGCGAGCTGTGTAGAGTCAGAGGGTGTCTACACGCATGTTGGCCGTATACAAGCCACGTGTATCTCTAAAACTCTAAAACAAATAAAAACAGATAATCCAAACCAGGAAGAGACCACTGATACTGAGAACCAGGATCTCTTGAAGGCTTAGACACTTTCTTTAACAGAGAAAAGAAAAACAATGTAAGGAAAAATTCATAAAACAAACCAATCTGAGATGAACCCTAAGCTATAGACTGCAAACAACCAAGACTAGAAAGAGTTCTATAAAACCCCTGAGAATGACTTATTCTGACAGGGAAGAGGATGACTGCCTCCAAAACTTTTCTGGAATCATACACGCTATTTTTACTTCTTCATCTAGCATTTACACGTGGACTGTAAGAAAGTAGGGAGCGGGTACATGCGTGCAAACCTTATGCAGGCCGCGTGTACCTCTGTGGGTGTCGAAAAAACACAATCAAGCAAAGAAATAGAGATAGTTGGTATGGAAGACCAGAATCTCTGTTAGCTTAGACTTTGTAGAAACTTCAAAAAATAGTAAAGAAAACCAGTCTTTTAAAATACCCAAAAATATTCCCAGGAACCCTAGAGACTTCCCCAGTATGGTCACCAATTCTATTGTGGTGGGAAATCCCCCTACGGACTAGCACTTAGGGTTATATTATGCATGCAGATAAGACCGAAAGAATCCTACTTTCTACCGTCGTCCCAGACCTAATCCCCATTTCTTTTAAGCAAATACATGGTTAAATAAACATACCTTGTTCCGGATGTTCGATGTCGATCCTTCTTCATGCTTGATCGCTTTCTAGCATCTATCCTCCCAAGACTGAACTACTTACAAAACAAGCAACAAACTCTACATGCATTTGTTCTACAGATTAATGGGTTATAGATTCAAACATATATTCACTAAACTATGAAGAACTCATATAGTGGGATGGGAAAAGCATTTCTTTATTATTAACTTTAATGAATCAACTTACAATGTCGAGACCGACCACTGCTCCATGAACCTGATCCTGGGCTCCTCTTCAAATGTCCTCCAACTTCTTTTCTTTGTATCTCTCTTTGCACAAGGATTTCTAAAGGGTTGGGACAATGGGAATGTGCAATTGGGTAGAGTTTCTTTACTCTTATTCTCCTCCTCCAAATGGGACCCCTAACCCTTCTCTTATAGGATAGAATAAGCTAGGTATTTGGACGAACCCTCGGCCATGCATGGTCGGAAGATTCAGTTAACTCACCCAAAGTTGTGTGTTCCATTGGCAACTTTCCTTTTTTCATGCTTTTGTAGGTACACGCGGGTTGTTTTAGGTCAGCTAGCATGTACACGCATGCAGTAATGGAGTTGGGCACGTGGGCCCTTATAAAAGAGGTTTTTTAAAGAGTTGTTCAGCAGTGCTTTGGCAAAGAAGGGATCTGAGATGGCCTGATGCCAGGTAAGCATGTATGGTGAAAATTAGGGTTATAACAGTATGTTTCCCTTTTCATTTTAATTTCTCAATTTCAGTGGAGAGAGATTTTACTAATTTGGTCAACTCATCTACTTGAGAATGGACAACAGAGGAATCAAAAGTTGAAGCTTCATCTTTTTTTTTCTCTCCTATCCCTCTCAGATTTCCCCCCAAGTTTATTTGATGCCACTGTGTTGAATTCTACCTCTAAGGCAACATCTTGCATATGAACCAAAGAAGGTGACCTTCTTTCTCTCAAAAGGAGGCCGAATTCAAAATCAAAAGCACTAGCATAAGTGATTTTTTCCATGGTTTCAGTGGGTTTGATCTCATCAGGGATCTTCTTGTACATTTTTTTAAATCTTTTAGAAAAGTCAGAGACAAACTCTCCTTCTTTCCTTTTCAAAGATCCAAATTCGGTGATGTAGAACAAAAAGTCCTTTTTGTCACCCCAATGCCTCAAGAAAGCTTCATCCAATGCCTCGATACTAGTAATGGATCCAGGGGCCAGAGCCCTGAACCACTTCCTAGCCTCACCAAACAGGCTTTGGATGAAAACCCTCATCCAAACATCTTCATTTTCAATATTTTGGTTATCTTCATAGTTGTAGAAAGCAACAAGATGTTCCTTAGCTGTTACATCTTTCTCTCCCATAAACTTAGGCATGTATTTCAAATCATCTCCAAGAGGAAGAGCATTCAGTGGCTGAGGTAAAAGTAGAGGAGCATATCTTGTAGCCACTATGGCATACATCCTATTAGCAGGGGGCTTAACAAGTGCCATTTGATTTTGGATTCTTGGTGAACAAGAAGGAGAAGTAGACTTGAATGTATGTAGAGTATGAGAGAAAGGAACAAATGAAGGGGGGGTTTCAATTTTCACAATAGGAGGCTAAGTTTTTGAAGAGGATGATAAGGTTTGAGAGGGAGATGAAGTTCCTACTTCTTTGGCAGCAAAAGTTTTAACAGAAAGAGGTGTAGCAAAACCTAAAGTAGGGAAATCTTCAAAACTATCAAGACTGAAACACTTCTCAATATCAGGGGAAGAAAATATATCAATTTTTTACTCTTTCAATCCAGTCTCAAAGGAAGAGTATTCAACAGGAAACTCTTCAAAATCAAGATTTTTAGATACTTCAACAGAAGATAAAGGAATCTTACTTGATAAAACAACTAGAGTATCAAGAGTAGAATCAGGCAACTGACCAGAATCACTTGTAGTAGTGGCAGAAAAAAAAAATTGGGAATCTTTTCCCTTCTTGATTATCTTCTCTGGGTCAACCTCAGGTGGTACCAAAGGTAGTTGTGGATTCAATCTCGCATGTCTTCCTTTAGGTGCCAGAGATGAAACAATGGATTCACCAGGTGTAGTTTGCAATCTTCAAAATACTGAGTTCTAATGCACCTTTAGAACTAGAATACTGTGTCGTTTTAATCCTAGGGAAAATTCTTCAAATCATCCCTGGAAACAACGCCATTAATATTACCACTAGGAGTCACCTTCTGATTTCATGGAAGGCAAGCCTAGTACCCATCAATTTATATGTGAATGAAAGAGTGTTTTAAAGGGTCAAATGGAAAAGGACTCAAATGGTAATGTTATAACTCAGACAACATGGCTAGCATGCACCAGCAATTAAGGTCTTGGCTAACTTCTATCAATATTTTGGGAGTAAGTATGAACAAAGGGAAGAAGTGAGTGAGAGGAGTGTAGGAACTACTGCAAACATAAGGTCTACAAAATTCTAAGGAAGAAAGTTTATAATCACAAGATCTTCTTGACATCAGAAACTAAAGAAGCTAAATAAACATATGATAATATAATGATCAAACATCCACCATAACATCACCACAATAATTCATGTGAATCATTCAAAGCATGAACATTTAGCATCAGAAGCAAATAGACCGAAAGAGAAGCGGATTTCTATTAGCCAAAAAGTCTTAAGTCCAGTACATCACTAGATCATAGTCACTTCATCAAAATATTACAAGTAAAGGGAGCCTTGCTCAAACATACGAACCTACTAAAGAAATTGATCTATCTATTTATAACAAGAAAGGGAGGCAACAACTGGAGGTACGAGATGGCCTGTTTCCCTTGAAAATCTCTAAACATTTATTTGTTCTAAAAACTAGAATAAAATCCTTTGCTATAAAACAGGGAAATGTTGGTGACTAATCCAATCATGATTCTAACTGCTTTGATCCTCTTTTTCTGCTTAGCTCCTATTTTTCCATGTGTCCCTTTGGAGCCTGTAGTTGTCTTCAAAATTCTAGCTGCTACTTATATAACTTTCTCCATCATCAACTTATCCAAAAATTTGTTGGCCTAGTCCTCCTAGATTCCTCGTGTTTGCTGGAAATTTCCTTGGGTAGCAACTCTGGGTAGCGCACCATAAAACGGTACAAGGAGAGAAGGTAGTTCCTGTAGGTAGCACCACGGTGCTGCATATATGCACCAACATTGGTCCTCTATTGAAATATTGGGTAGCGCCTATAGGTAGTGCCCCTGTGTTGTGCCTATGTGTAAACCTACTCCCTGCCAAATATTACGTAGCGCCTGTGGCTAGCGCCACTGTGTTGCACCTGTATACCGATTGTGTTATCTATGGAATATTATGCAACGCCTTTACGTAGCATCACTTACACTGTGTCTCTTACAGGTTTGGGTAGCATTTCCAAAATGCAGCATCTTTCAATCTTGAATATGTACAGATCAGTGTGTGTCCTTTCATGATGACAGAACCATTTTACGTAGGTGCCTTGACTGTACCATAGGTAATGCCTTTTACCACTGGGTGAAGCTATCACTTAGAAAAACTCAAAATCCATATAGCTAAATGCCTAGAAGCCTGTATAGATGGCACAGCTAGTATGTGCATATCAGTTAACCCTCCCAAAAAGGAACAATTTTAAAAAATGGGGCTTACCATTACCAGTTATTTTGTCATTTTAACACTTAGCCTCACACTCTTTCTAGTAGAAAGAGGTTCTTCAATTGGCACAACAGACTTCTTTTTCCTATCATTGACCAACTTCTTCTATGTAGTTGTGCTCTTCTTAGTTGTTGGTTTATCATCCTCAATGGAAGCTTCAACCAACACCTGTAAATTCCTTTGGGCTACCTCATCTTGAAATTGTTTTAGCTCTTCCTTCAACTTCCTATTCTGAGACTGAAATCCTTTGTTCTATCTGTAAAGATTCTTCAGTTGTTTATGAAGGGGCAGAGCCTTTCTCTCTACAAACCTTGCAAAGTCAAGGGTATGATTGTAGCCAACCATGAGCTCTTCCATTTGAGCCAAGTGGACCTTGTCTTCTTATTTAAGATGAGCTATTTATTTCCTTGCATCTCTAAGCTACTTGATAAGCCTTTTGTAGGTCTGACTATTAGGAGGGACAATGGCATGCCCGGTCTTAATAGGATTTTCCTCAGACTCCTCTTCCTCCTGCATGGGAAGTGTTTTTTCCACCTCATCAGGTTTCTCAATGGCCTTACCTTTACCCTTCTTTCTCTGCACAGTGGTTTCTTCATTTCTTACCACAGTCTCCTCAAAGTGTTTCATAGGGGTTTCCTCTTTTCTCTCCAAAGGTATTGTTGGAGCCGCCCTTATTTTTTCACCTCGCGCAATTTTCAACGTTTGATACTCGAGATCTAAAGTTATTTTTCTTTTCCTTCTGAAATCATAAGACTCTTAAATCTTGTTGTCTGAATAGCAACGCTTTTTCACTTTCAAAAGAAAAGATCCATTTTTCGCAAGTATGTTTTCTTTTTTATTTTGGAATATCGCAAATCAGATATCGCAAGTTGGATGCTTTAATTTTCGACTTCACAAGTCCCGAATCGCGAAACTGCGAACTCGTGTTTCTAATATTTCACCCACGGCATTGACTATGGTGAAATCGTTAACCCTTGACTAGACATCGTCGGGATTTCGCGCCTCGGCATTCGTCGAGGCCAGGTTTTTGTTCTTACAGCCCCGAGGGCCGATGACGCGATAACCTTTGATAACCTTAGTCCAGAACCAAAGGTAAAAAGGGTAACCACGGTTAAATTTGGTTCTCGGCACATCGCCGCTCGGCATTTTCTTTCATAAATTAAAGGTGTCCAAGACTCCGATTCGCGAAGTTGCGACATCATTATGGCCAGATTAATTAATCGCCTAATCTAAAATTTCCCTCTCTTAATTCGAACCTTAATTATCGACACATCGCGACTCGGCATATCAATCTCCCAAAAGTTTGTCTTTGAATTCCCGAGTCGCGATATGGCGATTAAGTTAATTACATAATTAAGGATCCGCCAAATCACGGTTATTGATAATTAGACTAAAATCGAAACTCGCAGTCTCGCGAGCTATAAAGTCAAAACGTTAAAAGGAAATGCGCGATGAAGCAAAAGGCGAGGAAATCTTTAAGTCGTTGAGATTTTGAAATTTTAGAAAAATGAAATTAAACAAGATATGTCCCGCACATCGAGGTTGGCACACTTCACTAGGGATTTACTCGGTCTCCACGACCCGATTGCCTGTCAAGCCGCCAAACATTGATGACATTAATAAAGATTTAGGGAAAATCCATGAATACATAAGATCAGATTTACGCATTTAATTTGGTTTTATGTGCGATTTGACAGACTTGTTCGAAAGGTACAGATTTATAATAAATACGAAAATTTCGTTCTGTTCTAAAAACATTTCTCTTAAAGCGCATAGAACTCACTTTGCTCCGAGGAAGCTCATTTCCGCATGTATACACAGGTCTACTGCAGAAGAGAAAAAAATCAAGCTTCAACTATGGCGCCAAGGAGAGCAGCGAAAACAAACGTCGAGGTTGCAGCACAGGGTCCGGACAATGTCTCAGATACTTCACCTCGGATGAGTGGCTCAGTATCCACCTGGTCATCTATTTCAAACATTCTGCAATCCGGGCTGGTAAACTATTCAGAATCTGATGACGATAACCTTGATATTGTGAAGGACGATATGAACACTAAGTACAAGACAATTGTTCAGTCGGGAATGCACCTGGTTGCAACCAGACCTCGGTTGCTCCCATACTACGATATGATCCGATGGGAATTGGATCATATCGACCTATCTTCCAAGACTATCTTGAATGACCGACAGGCCATGATCGGGACTTTTAGGCCGGAGAATATCCAGGCTATGTATAAGCTCCCAGCAACTTCTGAATACACGTATGGCAAAGAATTCCTGGTGGACTTCAAAAAGAAAGAGTGCGAAGAATTTGACAAAACCATGCCAGGCTTGATAAACGATTGGGTGTAGCGTTCCGCGACATTCAGAGTGAACGACAAGGGTGTGTATTCGATTTCTTCGTTGGAGCCAAATTATATGTATGTGGCGATGATGGCTTGTCGGCTTTTCGGTGGGTACCTCTCATTTTTACGTGCAGTGGGTACCTCTCATCTTTCGGGTAGCAGAAGGTTCTTCATTCAATTGGGCAAAAATGCTCTCCGATAGTTTGTTCAACAGGGTCACCGAGTACCGGGAGAAAAAAGCAGTCGGAAAGCCATCCGGATTCTTCATGTCCGCATATATCATGGACGCAATATGCTCCATGACGCCTTTTCCTTTGATGAATTGGGCTTGGAGTCCAAACCAAGAGAAGACTGTTCATGAGTACCACGATAAGTTGTGGGAAAATAATGCAAACAAGTTCATTTATGAGATCTTTAACTGGGTAGTGGTGCCCCTACACGTCGCCCTTTTTAGTCTTTTGCCACCCCGCATCTCAGATAGCATTGCTAGGAATCTGAGCCATATCACAGACTGGTACATGGAAGAAGAATTCTCATATTTGAGAGTTTTCGGAGCAGTTGTCCCTCCTCTGGCGCTACCGCTTTTCATCCCTGACAAGCTAGCCTGTCGTGAGATTGCGCAACAAACAGTAATCGACGGAGTGAGCAAAGAGCTCAAAGCGTCAGCAAAAAAGGTATGGTCGTCTTTCCCGATCCCGCTAAATTCCTATTCCCTATTAGATTTCAGACATGCTAAGGCTGAGGCCGCGGCCTTAGAAGACTTGAGCCTATTCTCCATTGAGTACAAAAAGCATGATCCGCAGAGAATTGTAAGTACTCATTTGGGGAATTGTGGATTAAAAAGGTTTGAACATGAGTGTTCACCCTCGGATGATGTTTTCCGAGGGGCGAGGTCCTATTCGGAAGTGCAATTTTGAATCAGATCCCTAGCACCCGAAGATAGGGCCTCTGTTTTAAAATTTCAGGAACATACGAGAAGATGTCTCCCCGTGGTGCTGGGAGGTTTAGGACTTTCTAAAGACAAAGAAAAGGAGGCCGAAAGTTCTGCAGGGCAAACCTCTAACGCTGAAAAATGTCAGGAAGAGGAGCGGGAGCAGAACCCTGAACAGGACAAAAGTCCCGAATGGGGGAAAAGTCCTGAGCAGGAGAAGAATCCAGACAAGGAGAAGAGTCCAGAGCAGGAGAAGAATCCCGAAATAGAAAAAGAGGCTACTGACCCTCCTAAGGAGCATAGACCCGAGGTGGAAATAAAAGACACAGACCCACCAGAAATTCAGAATCTGGAGGTGGGAACGAAGACCTCGCCACTCGACACACTAGGGAAGGCTGCGAAGCAGATCGGGCACCCCATCACCTCCGTCACTCCCTTGCAGTCGGCGAAGGGAAACATATAGGAAGGATGGATTTTTGGTGAAGAACTGAGACCTATAAGGGCGGAGGAAATCCCTCCTAATGAATTCTTTTTTGACAAAAAGAGGAAAGTTGTAGTGAAGCGAGAATTTTATCAAGAGGGGGAGTCCATTGTTAAAAGATTTAAAGTGATGGCCGATGGAATGAATAAAAAGAAAGATGAATTTTCCAGGGAGATCGCAGGAACGCTAGGAGCGTACGCAACGGCAAATCAGTTCTCAGTCGAAATGTTAAAGAAGCAGCTCAAAGCAAAAAATTGCCTGATCAAGACTCTTGAGGCCAGGGTGGCCTCAGCAACAGAAAGCGCTAAGATTCAATCAAGCGGAGAAATCGAGTTGGTCGGATTGGCCGATAAGAAAGAAATTGAAGTCCTCAAGATCAAGCTGGAAAAAGAAAATTCTATGGTCCGAGATGGTCGGGTACAATCAGGTCAACAGAGGGACATGATTACACAGCTGCAGGCTCAGTTGGAGGTCGCAGAAAGCAAGGCGGTTGACATCGAGATCATTAAATCCTGAGCAACCGATATTCGGAGCAGGATCTCCTCTGCTAAACACAGCCTGCTAAATAAAATTGGAGAGATTCGAGAAGACTGCTTGTTAATTCATCGGATCTCTGAGAATCCGACTAACAAAGAAAGGAACGCAGAAGCTGCTCGGGTCACTTTCCAAGAGGCAGTAATAGCGACCAACAATAGGTTTTCAAGGCCTCCTGGGCTCACCATTGCTGAACAAACCAGAGGTAATATCTTGTTAAAGAATTGGGAACAGGATATTATTTTAAGCAAGGAGCAGGCTCAAAAAGTGACAGATTCGTTGGAAGAGGCCGTCAATAACATAAATGGTGAGAAGTTAGGGATAGAGATTGGAGGTGACATAGAGGCGCTGAGGCAGATAAATATAGACTGGATTTATCTTGACATAAAGGAGGAGAATGAGAGAAATTCAGCGGAAATCTCCAAGATGGACAGGGTGGACCCAGCTCAAATCGACAAACATTTGGTTCAACCCAGTGCACAACTTGGCGCCCTTGAACTCGTTGATATACAAGTAGATGATAAGCTTCCACAATTGGCACGAGAGTGCTATTTAGCCGAAGCTCATTGTCAGGCCGAGCCTTCACAGCTTGTCACCCAGTTTGTGGATAAGTGTATAATGTACACTGAATCCATGCAAGGACAGGCACCTGGCACTTCTTAAAGATAGAATTGGTGAAATGGAGTTATTTCGCTCCCCCTAGCTGTCAATGCAAAACCTTCACAGCTTGTATTTCATTTTTGGGACAAATGTATCATATGTGTTAAATCTAATAAAAAACAAGCACCTGGCACCTTTTGAAAAATGGATTCGGACAGATGGAGTAATTTGGCTCATCTGAATCAAGAGGTAAATTTTGTATAAATACATCACAAAAAGAAGAGAAAAGGGCTGAACGTTTTGGTATCAATTGTAAATAGAGTTTTTTGTATGAAGGAAGCTAATACAAGCAAATTTGAGGATTCTTGATTCCGTCCCGACCGTGTTATGAGTTTGTTTCATTGTGTTAATTGTTTCTTTTCATTTTGCTCTACATAATTGACGTGCATCACTAAAATTTCGTACGACCACGACTATAGTGAAGTGATATCATATTTTCTGTAATTGTTTCTTGATTTTCCTCTGCACCAGCTATTAGCGGGTTCAAGACCAATTTACACTTACGGAATTTTATGTTTATTTACATTATGTCGATTATGCTTATGTCAATTTCTTCTTCTGTAAATACGTGAGTTTTTCGTTGATAGGAGCTTTCGTTACCTACAGTTAAACATTTTTCTCCCATTTCATATCTTTACTAAGATAACACAGTTACAGGAAAGGGCATTCACTTTGTATACTTATTTTGTTCTTTCATGCAAAAGTTTCTCTTTATTTTGACCGAATTGAAACAGCATCGAAATCTCTTGTTAAACCATTCCCATATTAATAATTGTTCCTCAATGACTGTACCCACAACAACCCAACCTAATATTCAACCCGGATTGCCTAATCAAATACATATTGCTCTAAATATTTTTGACACGATCCTTAGAACTGCGAATACCCGAGAGGAATTAGAACGTTCATGGATAGCCATTGAACAAGTTATCACCAGACAGGAACAGTTGGAAGCTAGGCAGCGAGAACGTAGAAACCCTCACTAGTTTCCTATACCGAAGGTTAGTGAAATCCTTTGTCAACTTTATCATACTTTCGGATGCCTTGACACTGTACTTTAAAGGCTTAAGTACAGACTCAGGAACAACATCTTTCTGGCACCGTTGCCGGGGAGCAAAGTTACGAAATCTTTTCCCTGGGAAAATGACAAACTATTTCATTGATAGTGTTACTCTTTGATAGTGAACATAGAGTGCACACCATTTTAAGGCTTCTTTAAATATTTCACTTGGCGACTCAACTAAAACACAAACTGGTGTCTGGTAGAAGGCATACCAGACAGAACCCAGATGGCAAGCTGATTACGCCTGTTAATAATCCTGAAAAGATCTTAAAAGCGAGAGGCTCGTTCGAGACAATCGCTTCAGTTAATAAATCCAAAAATCCACTTTTAAAGATTAAATCCGCTTCGGAACCTCCTACTTTCGGTAACCCTCTGTCTGATACCAAAGATCCAGAAGCGAACTACTCAGAATTTAGGAGTGAGCCACATCATACTTTCCAATCTATAAACAAGGGAAAGAGTCCTTTACAAAGATCTTTGTCTTTTGACACACCATCCTTTCTTCGGCAGAACTTCCCAGTCTCACCTGATTTGAAAAAGAGTGTTACAGCCTCATTTCCTACTCCCAAGTCGATGGCAGGCGTTGGAGGAGGAGGTGGAGGACAGCCTCATGTCCCTCCTCCTGGAGTATTTTCAAAAGTAGCAGTAAGATATGCTCCCCTAGTTTTACCCATTCCCCTCCATGATTTACCCGATAACTACATAAAAAATCTTCCTAAGTTCACTGGGGAGGGAGATCTAACCGCAGCCGAGCATATAAACTTTTTTGACCAGTTCGCAGATATCTGTGGTATTGAGCATGAGGATGTCTACTCCAGACTATTTGTCCAGACCTTCAAGGGACAGGTCCGAACTTGGTTTTGGAGTCTTCCTCCAGCTTCTATTCGGACATATGACGCCCTGGAAGATGCTTTCCTCAGACAATGGGGAGAGCGAAAGGATCACTTGTATTACCTTACTAAGTTTGGGTCCCTAAAGAAGAAAAATTCAGAAATCGTTATGGAATTTATTCTGAGATTTAACAAACTTTATAATAAAATTCCAGCCGCTGTTAAACCTTCTGAACCCTCAGCCAAAGTGACCTTTGCGGGAGCTTTCGAACCTGATTTTGCATTGCTTTTGCGTGAAAGAAGAGGAGCCACCTTGAATAGAATGCAAGATGATGCTGTCAAAATAGAATCTAATATGATGGCTTCGGGTAAGTTAAAGGCTAAAGTAGAAACAGTCAACCGTGATAATAGACGCTATAGGGAACCAGCGGGTCCTTCCGGGTCAAATAGATACACTGATGACAGAGTGGATGATATGGCCAGAATAATTAAAGATCTGTCTAACAAAATCTCTAGGATGGAATTGGATCAAGCTAAAGCTGACTCTTCTAACAAAAGAGACTTCAGGAGAAACCCAAATCCCCAAATTCAGCAGAGGCAAATAAAGAATGAAGATCAAAAAATACAAGCTCCACTAAAAAACGAAAATTTTATAGGAGCAAGTGACCTCCAAGATGTCGGAGATTCGGAAGATGAAGTTGCATGTTTCAGAGATGAATGTTCACAACCATTTCTAACCAGGGAAGAGTATGAGGAATCTTTAAATATCCCTCAACCACTTGATGAAGAAGAAGAAGGTGATCATACTGACCTTTGCTTATCTCAACCAGAAACAGAAATGATAGCGGCTGATTTCCAACCCAGATACAATCTGAGATCAAAAAATAAGCCCACCTCTACTGACCAACCTAAGAAAATTCTGCCAAGGGGTCAATCTCAAGAACCTCCTTTGGAAGACACATTGTTACCCAGCAATAAAGTCAAGATGACA
>ML776831.1:183816-196317 GCA_009831015.1 Picea engelmannii | reverse complement strand
AATTAAGAGTGAGTCATCAAACGTTTCACCTAGACCCTTCATGGCATTTACAAGTTCTTCAACTCTTAAAAAATACTTGCTAATTGTTTCATCTTCATTCATCTTCAATTGTTCAAACTTCAATCTGTATGTTTGAAGTTTGGCACCTTTTACTTTCTCATTTCCTTCATAATTGTTAATAAGTTTATCCCACATTTCTTTGGCAGTATTAAGATGCATCACCTTTACAAACTCAACTTCAGCAAGTCCATTCAAAATAGCATTCATCCCCTTAGCATTAAAACTAAATTCTAACTTATCATCCTTGTTGGCTAGCACAACAGGCTTTGTATATCCAGTCTCTACTGCATCCCAAACATCAGCACCCAAGGCCATTAAATATGTTCTCATTCTAATCTTCCAGAAGGCAAAATTTGTTCCATCAAACAGAGGGGGCTTAGAGGCTGAAGTCCCTTCATGACTTGTCATGTTTAAGCTTACAGATCTACCTTTAAATAAAAGGAACCTACTCTGATACCAATTGTTGGAAATACTAAAACAACTGAGAGGGGGGGTGAATCAGTTGTTTATAAGCTTAAACAATTTTATACCTTTTAAATAATCATTAATATTTCTTCAAGTATCATCAACCAACATACAGCATATGGACAGTGAGAGTAAAGATCATCAGTCACACATAAAATACACATAGAGACAGATTTTCACGAGGAAACCCATAAAGGGAGAAAACCTCTTCTTCTTCAAAATGATAGGCAGTCTTTTTCTATTCTGTACATCATTTACAATTGAGAACCAACTCAATGTGAGGCTGCTACCTCAATCTTACAAGATGCAACTTGTTTGAGAGCTCCAACTCTCTGGTTTCTCTAGCACCCACTAGAAGGAAGCACCAACTCCCTGAGTACTCCAGCACCAACTGGATGGAAGCACCAACTTCCAGTTACACAGGATCCAACCTGCATAACAGAGAAAATTTGTTCTCCCTAGCACAACCCTGCCACCCTAGTTTCTCTGGCTGCAACCAGATGGAATCTACAACTTCCTGTGTTCAAGAACCCACTTGAACTTCTGAGGACAACAGTCCTCCCGAGCACCTCCCAACCTCCCTAGGATATCAATGATTAAATAAAAATTCAACTTTACAGATAAATCAGTTCATACCAATTTTACTTTGTTCTGTAAATCTTGTCTTCTGCTGCTTGCTCTATCGTTTTGCTTTGCTTCTGCTCTTCTTTATCATTCTGCACTGCTTCAGCTCAGCTCTATCGTTCTGCACTGCTACAGCTCTGCTCTATCGTTCTTCTCTGCATCTTCTCGTTTTTTCCATTCTACTCTTCTTCAACTCGTTCTGTTCTTCTGTTCCATTTTTCATCTCATCTGCCTGTCCGTTGCTCCCATTCTCATATACAATTCATTTCCTTCTGTATATCAATTAGACTTCATCCTTCACTCCTTCTCCTTTCTCCTTTTCTTGCTAATTCCTTCTTTTTCCTTGCAGAACAACCACACCATACAGTGTCACTTGTTTTTCTTTTATACAGCCTGCCTTGACAGTTCCACTTCCCATCTCCTTCGGCAAGAACAATGACAACTGTCTCAACAACTGAATCGTCATCTGAAACGCTAAACAAATTCTTCATAATGAGTCTGTTTCATTAACAAAAATCATACTCAGTCGTTAAATGTGAGAGAAAACAGTGACCCTCCGATCAATATTTGATCCAACGGTTCAGATCCAATCGGGATTTCACCATCGCGATTTCGGCATTTGCGATGTCAAACTTCACTTCTAAATCCCGATACACAACATTCCGTATATCGGTCAAATCAACGATCCAGATGTAGTTTCGAATCAACGGCTATGATTATGTCGCGATATCGCATATCGCGATTTTGCAATTCATGTTGTAATCCTTACTATATTCCAAGTCACGAACCTCCGACGTAGAGTTTGATCAATGGTCCGGATACAATCTCGTTTCAACGGTTACGATTATATCGCAATATCGCGTATCGCGATTTCGGCATTTCTAAAGTTGCGAGTTCTTGTCACTTTCAAATCGCGATCCCCAAAACTACCTGAGAGTTCAGATCAACGGTTCTGATCATTTCTGGATCTGACGGTCTGGATTAGATCTCGCGATTTGCACATCGCGATTACTCTCACTTCTCTTTGTATTTTAAAAGTCGTGCAAATTATCTTTGATCCAACGATGATCGGGTCTTGCGTTTGAATCCAACGGTCGCTGGGTCATCTCCTCAATCATAACAGTACTCGCACTCTATATAGAGATTCAACAGTCCAGATTACATCTATCTGGACGGCTGCGATCAAATCGCAAAAATTCATATCGCGATTTCAGAGTTTTCGTTGTAACGGAACACGGGACTCGTGAAACTCCGATTCTCGATTTCTCGATGAGCAAAACTCCGACAGCACCCGAGCTCATGTCACTTGTCCTTGCAAATGGACGATCCCTATGCCTCTGGGATTTCACCTCTGCACAGTAGGACTTAACCCCTGCGCTTAACCTCTGCGCAGCTTCTAAAGATCTGACGATTATCGGTCTTTTGGGAATTTTGAAAGGGATCCAACGGTCACCATCTTCCTTCTCCTCTGCAAACTTCTGTATCCTGAGCTTTTACGTCCGAATCCTCACGGGGTTTTATCTTTCTTATCCTGCTGTCTCCACTGTTGCCATTAATGACAACAATCATCAACACACATTCGTTGCTTGTTCAATATTTGCCAACAGAATCTACATGCTGACGCATTGGCTAAGGCAGCCTCGACCTTTTCCCCTCCCACAAATGTTAAGTTGAAATATCATATTGAAATCAGGTATAAACCCTCCATACCAGACAATGTCCGACACTGGCAGGTCTTTGAAGATGACGAACAAATTCAGAAATTTCTTATAGCAATAGGTGAATTCTCGGAAACCCATCCTGATCAAGAAAACCAAAACGACCCGATCTGGGTTATGCAAGAAAATGAAAATCCTGAAACCTTCCGAGAAAAAATAGCGGATCACCGCATGTTGGTCCTTAAAATTAACCAAATCCCGAAAGGCTTAATTCCTTTGGAAAGACTCTTTGATCAGAACGACATACCTGTGAAATCCGCTTTACAGCCCCAACTAGAAGAAGTGGAGGATTGCAACATAGGGACTGAAAAAGATTCTAGGATAGTAAAGATATCTAAATTCCTCCCTCCTAAAGCAAAAGACCAGTACAGAGACCTACTCAGGCAGTATAAAGATGTTTTCGCCTGGTCCTATGATGAGCTCCGAACATATGATACTTCTATAATTGAGCACAAGATACCTTTGAAGCCCGGAGTTAAGCCTTTTAGGCAAAAGCTCAGGCAGTTTAACCCCATTTTGTTACCCGTTATCGAAAAGGAAGTAAAGAAGCTCTTAGACGCGAAAATAATTGTACCTCTAAGGTACTCGGACTGGGTAGCAAATTTAGTCCCCATCAGAAAAAAGAATGGAGAAATCAGACTGTGTGTGGATTTTCGAAACTTGAATAGGTCCTCTCTTAAGGATAATTATCCACTTCCTAAAATGGACCACGTCTTAGAAAGGGTGGTTGGAGCGAATCGGATGTCTATGATAGATGGATTTTCTGGGTACAACCAAATCGCCATGAACAAGCAAGATAGATAAAAAACCGCTTTCACCACGCCATGGGGTACATTCATGTATGATAAAATGCCTTTTGGTTTAATGAATGCAAGTGCTACCTTCCAGCGCGCCATGGATATCGCTTTCGTTGGAGAAAGAGATAGGTTCGTAGTAATCTACCTCGACGACTTGATAGTTTTTTCTAAAACCGATGAAGAACATTTGATCCATTTAAAACAGACTTTCGAGAAATGCCGCAGGTATGGTCTATCTTTGAACCCAAACAAATCACATTTCGCTATGCAGGAAGGTAAGCTTCTGGGACATATCATATTTAAAGATGGGATCAAGATTTATCCTAAGAGGGTCGAAGCGATTCAAACTATCAGGATTCCTAGAAACGTTAAATAAATCCAAGCTTTCTTAGGAACAATAAATTTTTTACGAAGGTTTATACCAAATTTCACTAAGATTGTCAAATTGATCACAGGAATGCTAAAGAAAGATAGCAGAGTAAATTGGACAACCGAGGCTAAAGCATCGTTCGAGCATATTAAAAGAGTCATCAGCGAGGCACATGTGTTAACAAGCCTGGATTACTTAAAACATTTCCTCATCTTCTCATTTGCTTCTCAACATACTATCGCCGCGGTGTTGCTGCAAAAAGATGATGAAGGTTTTGAACGCCCAATCGCATTTTTTAGCAAGAGCCTTAGGGACGCCGAACTAAAATATGATATAATGGAAAAACAGGCGTACGCAATGGTGAAAGCGCTAAAGGCATTTAGAACTTATGTTCTACATTCAAAAATTATCGCATACGTGCCAACCAGTGATGTGAAGGATATATTGGTACAGCCGGACAGTGATGGAAAATGAGGGCGTTGGCTCGCTAAGATTCAAGAATTTGATCTGGAAATCAAGCCAACTAAATTGATAAAAGGAAAGGGTATGGCCAAACTCTTGGCTGAGTCAAACCTGAGAGCTCTTGACATCAATTGCCTATAAGGAGAAGACGAAGACACACATTTGCAAGAGCCGGATAACCAAACTTATCCGAGCAAAGTTGAAGGAAAATTCACGTCCTCGGGCTGGTATAAAGATATAATTTTCTACTTGTTAAACCTGAAATGTTCAGATGGACTAACACCAGCCAAATACAGAACTTTAAAACTCCCCGCTGTTAAATATTGCATCTCAGAGAATCAACAATATTGGAAGAATCCACTCGGATTTTTACTGGTCTTTCTGGTCGAGTCCGAAACTCCACGGGTCATAGAAGAATTTCATGAAGGAATCTGTGGAGGACACCATGCATGGAGAGCCACAGCCTATAAAATCTTGAGGGTCGGATACTATTGGCCGAAACTATTTTCGGACGTCAATACCAAAGTACGTGCCTGTTACTCATGTCAAATATTCGCTGGTAAGCAGAAACTCCCCGCGTTACCACTCGTCCCAGTCAAAACTGAAGCCCCTTTTCAACAATGGGGGTTAGATTTCATAGGGGAGATAAATCCACACTCCAATGCTCACCATAAGTGGATCTTAACAGCCACAGATTATTTTTTGAAGTGGGTGGAAGCAATTCCAACAAAAAGGGAAACAGACTCGGTGGTGATTGACTTTTTGGAAGATAACATATTGTCAAGATTTGGGTGCCCCCGAAAGATTGTTACAGACAATGCCCAGGATTTCAAATCCATGGCCATGATCGACTTCTGCCAGAAGCACAGTATCGTTCTCGGCCATTCCACTGCTTATTACCCTCAAGGAAATGGACTGGATGAATCATCAAATAAGAGCCTGGTAAATGTGATCAAAAAGGTACTGAACGAAAACAAGAGGTCGTGGCATGTACATTTGAAACACGCATTATGGGCAAACTGCATCAGCACTAAAAGATCTATCGGCATTTCGCCGTTTCAGATGGTATATGGGACCGAGGCGGTTCTGCCCATAAACTTAGCATTGCCAGTGATGAAATTATGGCAGGATCAAAATGAAGAGCCCAATCATGTAACCAAAAGGATAAACCAACTGATCGAGGTTCAACAGCTCAGAGTGGAGGTTGATGAGAAAATGCAAAAATACCAAGATGATATGAAAGCACCGTTTGACCTTAAGGCGAAGGACAGAGAGTTACTCCCAGGTGACTTGGTGTTGAGATGGGATGCGAGAAGGGAAGAAGCCGCAAAGCATGGCAAATTTGACCATCTTTGGTATGGACCATTCAGGGTCTCGGCTCCAGAAGGAAAGAATTCCTTTCTTCTGGAAAACATTGATGGAGAAGTTCTAAGTGCCCCTGTCAACTGGCGATATCTAAAGCACTATATGACGTGACGGTGGTTGGGTAGAAAAGAAAATAAAATAATAAATAATAAATAAATTATATATATATATATATATATATATATATATATATATATTTGTAAATAAATAAATTTTATTATGAATTTTTGTACACTTTTATGTTTTTGTTCTGACATTTATCTTCAATTTTTGGTTTCGTTCCTAAATTTTCAATGCATTTCTCAATCGGGTTTGTGTTTGTTTTTGCAGGATTTCAGCCTCAAACGAGCCTAGCCTCAGGCGAAATTAGCTCAAGACATAAGGTGCAGATCAGTGATGGAAATAGGGCATCATAAAATAGGTGATACATAAGATAGTTCATAATCCCCAAAGAAATTGAAAGGAAAAGACAGAGGTCAGTTTTCTCAATACTCAGATCATGAAAGACTGTTTTTAGCACTCTAAAGTAATATTGTTCAAATTAAAATATAAAGGGTTAGATAACAGGATTATTTTTGGCTTTGATCTGTAAACAAAATTTTAATGAATATCTTAAATCCAAAAACAGTCAGTCATAATTTTTTCTCCCCAAATGCATTTGAAGACCAGTCCAGAACTATTGTGACCTTTTTCATATATTAAGCCATTTTGGTTGCTGCCTTGTTTTCTGTTTATATTCGGACCTAAATTTTAGTGAGTCGCTATTTTACCGAGTCTTTGGGAAGGGATAGAGATTCTTTTGTTTCAAACCCCAGGGATTCCGAAGCAAATCTTATTGAGAAAGTTGGCCTTCACAACTACTTAATCCTCTGCTATGCTAAGGAACACCTATAATGATCCTAACTTTCCTAGGTTTTTCAATAGCGTCCGAAGAAATCAAAGCTTGCTTAAATAGAATGTTCCTTTAAATTTTATTATTCTCCCTTGTCTCCCTGGGAACTAAAGGTCTTGTGAGGGTCAAAGGAAGGTTGATACCGAGTAATCAAAATAAGTTGACAGACCTCAGATAAAAAATATATATAGATCTCAACCCTGATAAAAACTGATTGCTCCCATCTTCGTGCTTTAAAAATGAATAAAATACTGAGACAGGTGGTGAAAGGAAATTCAGAAATGATTGCCCCCACCTAGTCCATTAAGACGATGAAAGGAAATTCAGAAATGATTGCCCTCGTCTTAGCGTTTAAACGCATAAATATTTTCCGAAGTGGTCAAAAGAAATTCAGTTAAAAAGGGGTCAGACAACTTCACCGGGGTACTGAACAGGCTCGTTGGCAGTGAAGCAATGTCTGGGAGATCTGTAAGGCTGTTATACATAAACATCAATCTACTCTGGTAATCAACACTTTCTGAAAACCTGATCATTTCCCCAAATTCAGACCGGACTTCCCTATTTTAGATTATATAATATCGTTCTTCTTTACGCAAGCTGAGAATCATAAGACCTGTTGAATATCCTAGGATCGTTACGACTGTCTTGAAACGTTCCTCAAATTTAGTAGTGGGAAAGGGAAAATTGCGAAGGTGACTTCAGCTGTGTTTGGAAAGAGTATCTGAGTTCGAAAAAAATTCTAGGTTATCTAACGAAAGTTTTTTCCCCCTTTCTATCTTTTTCCTTGGATTGTTCTCTTGATTTTAGCCTATGACTCCATTTACCCAATTTTGGCACCTGGTCTACTGTTCTTCCCACCTCATGGGGAAGCGGGATCCCTAGTTGGAGCCTATGTTGGATCCGCCCTTATTTTTTCACCTCGCGTAATTTTCAACGTTTAATACTCGAGATCTAAAGTTATTTTTATTTTCCTTCCGAAATCATAAGACTCTTAAATCTTGTCGTCCGAATAGCAACGCTTTTTCACTTTCAAAAGAAAAGATCCATTTTTCGCAAGTATGTTTGCTTTTTTATTTTGGAATATCGCAAATCGGATATCGCAAGTTGGATGCTTTAATTTTCGACTTCGCAAGTCCCGAATCGTGAAACTGCGAACTCGTGTTTCAAATATTTCACCCACGGCATTGACTATGGTGAAACCGTTAACCCTTGATTAGACATCGTCGGGATTTCGCGCCTCGGCATTCGTCGAGGCCAGGATTTTGTTCTTACAGCCCCGAGGGCCGATGACGCGATAACCTTTGATAACCTTAGTCCAGAACCAAAGGTAAAAAGGGTAACCACGGTTAAATTTTGTTCTCGGCACATCGTCGCTCGGTATTTTCTTTCATAAATTAAAGGTGTCCAAGACTTGGATTCGCGAAGTTGCGACATCATTATGGCCAGATTAATTAATTACCTAATCTAAAATTTCCCTCTCTTAATTCAAACCTTAATTATCGCCACATCGCCACATCACGACTCAGCATATCAATCTCCCAAAAGTTTGTCTTCGAATTCCCGAGTCGCGATATGGCGATTAAGTTAATTACATAATTAAGGATCCGCCAAATCACGGTTATTGATAATTAGACTAAAATCGGAACTCGCAGTCTCGCAAGCTATAAAGTCAAAACGTTAAAAGGAAATGCGCGATGAAGAAAAAGGCGAGGAAATCTTTAAGTCGTTGAGATTTTGAAATTTTAGAAAAATGAAATTAAACAAGATACGTCCCGCGCATCGAGGTTGGCACACTTCACTAGGGATTTACTCGGTCTCCATGACCCGATTGCCTGTCAAGCCGCCAAACATTGATGACATTAATAAAGATTTAGGGAAAATCCACGAATACATAAGATCCGATTTACGCATTTAATTTGGTTTTATGTGCGATTTGACAGACTTGTTCTAAAGGTACAGATTTTCAAATAAATACGAAAATTTCGTTCTATTCTAAAAACATTTATCTTAAAGCACATAGTACTCACTTTGCTCCGAGGAAGCTCATTTCCGCATGTATACACAGGTCTACTATAGAAGAGCAAAAAAGCAAGCTTCAGCTATGGCGCCAAGGAGAGCAGTGAAAACAAACGTCGAGGTTGCAGCACAGGGTCCAGACAATGTCTCAGATACTTCGCCTCGGACGAGTGGCTCAGTATCCACCTGGTCATCTATTTCAAACATTCTGCAATCCGGGCTGGTAAACTGTTCAGAATCTGATGACGAGAACCTTGATATTGTGAAGGATGATATGAACACTAAGTACAAGACAATTGTTCAGTCGGGAATGCACCTGGTTGCAACCAGACCTCGGATGCTCCCATACTACGATATGATCCGATGGGCATTGGATCATATCGACCTATCTTCGAGGACTATCTTGAATGACCGACAGGCCATGATCGGGACTTTTAGGCCAGAGCATATCCAGGCTATGTATAAGCTCCCAGCAACTTCTGAATGCACATATGGCAAAGAATTCCTGGCGGACTTCAAAAAGAAAGAGTGCAAAGAATTTGACAAAACCATGCCAGGCTTGATAAAATATTGGGTGTCACATTCCGCGACATTCAGAGTGAATGACAAGGGTGTGTATTCGATTTCTTCGTTGGAGCCAAATTATATGTATGTGGCGATGATGGCTTGTTGGCTTTTTGGATGGGAGGATACCGCGCATTTTTACGTCCAGTGGGTACCTCTCATCTTTCGGGTAGCAGAAGGTTCTTCATTCAATTGGGAAAAAATGCTCTCCGATAGTTTGTTCAACAAGGTCACCAAGTACCGGGAGCAAAAAGCAGTCGGAAAGCCATCCGGATTCTTCATGTCTGCATATATCATGGACGCAATATGCTCCATGACACCTTTTCCTTTGATGAATTGGGCTTGGATTCCAACCCAAGAGAAGACTGTTCATGAGTACCACGATAAGTTGTGGGAAAATAATGCAAACAAGTTCATTTATGAGATCTTTAACAGGGTAGTGGTGCCCCTACACGTCGCCCTTTTTGGTCTTTTTCCACCCCGCATCTCAGATAGCATTGTTGGGAATCTGAACCATATCGCAGACTGGTACGTGGAAGAAGAATTCTCATATTTGAGAGTTTTCGGAGCAGCTGTCCCTCCTCTGGCGCTACCGCTTTTCATCCCTGACAAGCTAGCCTGTCGTGAGATTGTGCCACAAACAGTAATCGGCGGAGTGAGCAAAGAGCTCAAAGCGTCAGCAAAAAAGGCATGGTCGTCTTTCCCGATCCGGATAAATTCCTATTCCCTATTAGATTTTGGACATGCTAAGGCTGAGGTCACAGCCTTAGAAGACTTGAGCCTATTCTCCATTGAGTACAAAAAGCATGATCCGCAGAGAATTGTAAGTACTCATTTGGGGAATTGTGGATTAAAAAGGTTTGAACACAAGTGTTCACCCTCGGATGATTTTTTCCGAGGGGCGAGGTCCTATTCGGAAGTGAAATTTCGAATCAGATCCCTAGCACCCGAAGATAGGGCCTCTGTTTTAAAATTTCAGGAACATAGGAAAATATGTCTCCCCGTGGTGCTGGGAGGTTTAGGACTTTCTAAAGACAAAGAAAAGGAGGCTGAAAGTTCTGCAGGGCAAACCTCTAACCCCAAAAAACGTCAGGAAGAGGAGCAAGAGGAGAACCCTGAACAGGACAAAAGTCCCGAATAGGGGAAAAGTCCTGAGCAGGAGAAGAATCCAGATAAGGAGAAGAGTCCAGAGCAGGAGAAGAATCCCGAAACAGAAAAAGAGGATACTGACCCTCCTAAGGAGCATAGT
Organism: Picea engelmannii; assembly: GCA_009831015.1. Taxonomy (NCBI): domain Eukaryota; kingdom Viridiplantae; phylum Streptophyta; class Pinopsida; order Pinales; family Pinaceae; genus Picea; species Picea engelmannii. The sequence continues at coordinate 185,735 of ML776831.1, read as the reverse complement.
CCCGAGGTGGAAATAAAAGACACAGACCCACCAGAAATTCAGAATCCGGAGGCGGGAACGAAGACCTCACCACTCGACACACCAGGGAAGGCTGTGAAGCAGATCGGGAACCCCATCACTTCTGTCACTCCCTTGCAGTCGTCGAAGGGAAACATACAGGAAGGATGGATTTTTGGTGAAGAACTGAGACCTATAAGGGCGGAGGAACTCCCTCCTAATGAATTCCTTTTTGACAAAAAGAGGAAAGCTATAGTGAAGCGAGAATTTTATCAAGAGGGAGAGTCCACTGTTAAAATATTTAAAGTGATGGCCGATGGAATGAATAAAAAGAAAGATGAATTTGCCACAGAGATCGCAGGAACGCTAGGAGCGTACGCAACAGCAAATCAATTCTCGGTCGAAATGTTAAAGAAGCAGCTCAAAGCAAAAAATTGCCTGATCAAGACTCTTGAGGCCAGGGTGGCCTCAGCAGCAGAAAGTGCTAAGATTCAAGAAAGCAGAGAAATCGAGTTGGCCCGATTCGCCGATAAGAAAGAAATTGAAGTCCTCAAGATCAAGCTGGAAAAAGCAAATTCTACAGTCCGAGATGGTCGGGTACAATCGATCCAGCAGAGGGACATGATTACACAGCTGCAGGATCAGTTGGAGGTCACAGAAAGCAAGTCGGTTGACATTGAGATCATTAAATCCTGAGAAACCGATATTCGGAGCAGGATCTCCTCTGCTAAACACAGCCTTCTAAATAAAATTGGAGAGATTCGAGAAGACTGCTTGTTAATTCATCGGATCTCTGAGAATCTGACCAACAAAGAAAGGAATGCAGAAGCTGCTCGGGTCGCTTTCCAAGAGGCAGTAATAGCGACCAACAACAGGTTTTCAGGGCCTCCTGGGCTCACCATTGCCGAACAAACCAGAGGTAATATCTTGTTAACGAATTGGGAACAGGATATTATTTTAAGCAAGGAGCAGGCTCAAAAAGTGACAGATTCGTTGGAAGAGGCCGTCAATAACATAAATGGTGAGCAGTTAGGGATAGAGATTGGAGGGGACACAGAGGCGCTGAGGCAGATAACTATAGACCAGATTTCTCTCGACATAAAGGAGGAGAATGAGAGAAATTCAGCGGAAATCTCCAAGATGGACAGGGTGGACCCAGCTCAAATCGACAAACATTTGGTTCAACCCAGTGCACAACTTGGCGCCCTTGAACTCGTTGATATACAAGTAGATGATAAGCTTCCACAATTGGCACGAGAGTGCTATTTAGCCGAAGCTCGTTGTCAGGCCGAGCCTTCATAGCTTGTCACCCAGTTTGTGGACAAGTGTATAATGTACACTGAATCCATGCGAGGACAGGCACCTGGCACTTCTTAAAGATAGAATTGGTGAAATGGAGTTATTTCTCTCCCCCCAGCTGTCAATGCAAAACCTTCACAGCTTGTATTTCATTTTTGGGACAAATGTATCATATGTGTTAAATCTAAGCAAAAACAAGCACCTGGCACCTTTTGAAAAATGGATTCGGACAGATGGAGTAATTTGGCTTATTTGAATCAAGAGGTAAATTTTGTATAAATACATCACAAAAAGAACAGAAAAGGGCTGGACTTTTTGGTATCAATTGTAAATAGAGTTTTTTGTATGAAGGAAGCTAATACAAGCAAATTTGAGGATTCCTGATTCCGTCCCGACCGTGTTATGAGTTTGTTTCATTGTGTTAATTGTTTCTTTTCATTTTGCTCTACATAATTGACGTGCATCACTATAATTTCGTATGACCACGACTATAGTGAAGTGATATCATATTTTCTGTAATTGTTTCTTGATTTTCCTCTGCACCAGCTATTAGCGGGTTCAAGACCAATTTACACTTACGGAATTTTATGTTTATTTACATTATGTCGATTATGCTTATGTCA
>ML776831.1:170485-183766 GCA_009831015.1 Picea engelmannii | reverse complement strand
GTCAATTTCTTCTTCTGTAAATACGTGAGTTTTTCGTTGATAGGAGCTTTCGTTACCTACAGTTAAACATTTTTCTCCCATTTCATATCTTTACTAAGATAACACAGTTACGGGAAAGGGCCTTCACTTTGTATGCTTATTTTTTTCTTTCATGCAAAAGTTTCTCTTTATTTTGACCGAATTGAAACAACACCGAAATCTCTTGTTAAACCATTCCCATATTAATAACTATTACTCAATGACTGTACCCACAGCAACCCAACCTAATATTCAATCTGGATTGCCTAATCAAATACATATCACTCTAAATCTTTTTGACACGATCCTTAGAACTGTGAATACCCGAGAGGAATTAGAACGTTCATGGACAGCCATTGAACAAGATATCACCAGACAGGAACAGTTGGAAGCTAGGCAGCGAGAACGTAGAAACCCTCACTAGTTTCCTCTACTGAAGGTTAGTGAAATCCTTTGTCAACTTTATCATACTTTCGGATGCCTTGACACTGTACTTTAAAGCCTTAAGTACAGACTCAGGAACAACATCTTTCTGGCGCCGTTGCCGGGGAGAGAAGTTACGAAATCTTTTCCCTAGGAAAACGACAAACTATTTCGTTGATAGTGTTACTCTTTGATAGTGAAAATAGAGTGCACACCATTTTAAGGCTTGTTTAAATCTTTCACTTGGTGACTCCACTGAAACACAAACTGGTGTCTGGTAGAAGGCATACCAGACAGAACCCGGATGGCAAGCTGATTATGCCTGTTAATAATCTTGAAAAGATCTTAAAAGCGAGAGGCTCGTTCGAGACAACCTTTTCAGTTAATAAATCCAAAAATCCACTTTTAAAGATTAAATCCACTTCGGAACCTCCTACTTTCGGTAACCCTCTGTCTGATACCAAAGATCCAGAAGTGAACTACTCAGAATTTAGGAGTGAGCCACATCATACTTTCCAATCTATAAACAAGGGAAAGAGTCCTTTAGAAAGATCTTTGTCTTTTGACACACCATCCTTTCTTCGGCAGAACTTCCCAGTCTCACCAGTTTCGAAAAAGAGTGTTACAGCCTCATTTCCTACTCCCAAGTCGATGGCAGGCGTTGGAGGAGGAGGTGGAGGACAGCCTCATGTCCCTCCTCCTGGAGTATTTTCAAAAGTAGCAGTAAGATACGCTCCCCTAGTTTTACCCATTCCCCTCCATGATTTACCCGATAACTACATAAAAAATCTTCCTAAGTTCACTGGGGAGGGAGATCTAACCGCAGCCGAGCATATAAAAATTTTTGACCAGTTCGCAGATATCTGTGGTATTGAGCATGAGGATGTCTACTCCAGACTATTTGTCCAGACCTTCGAGGGACAGGTCCGAACTTGGTTTCGGAGTCTTCCTCCAGCTTCTATTCGGACATATGACGCCCTGGAAGATGATTTCCTCAGACAATGGGGAGAGCGAAAGGATCACTTGTATTACCTTACTGAGTTTGGGTCCCTAAAAAAGAAAAATTCAGAAACCGTTATGGAATTTATTCTGAGATTTAACAAACTTTATAATAAAATTCCAGCCGTTGTTAAACCTTTCGAACCCTCAACCAAAGTGACCTTTGCGGGAGCTTTCGAACCTGATTTTGCATTGCTTTTGCGTGAAAGAAGAGGAGCCACCCTGAATAGAATGCAAGACGATGCTGTCAAAATAGAATCTAATATGATGGCTTCGGGTAAGTTAAAGGCTAAAGTAGAAACAGTCAACCGTGATAATAGACGCTATAGGGAACCAGCGGGTCCTTCCGGGTCAAATAGATACACTGATGACAGAGTGGATGATATGGCCAGAATAATTAAAGATCTGTCTAACAAAATCTCTAGGATGGAATTGGATCAGGCTAAAGCTGACTCTTCTAACAAAAGAGACTTCAGGAGAAACCCAAATCCCCAAATTCAGTAGAGGCAAATAAAGAATGAAGATCAAAAAATACAACCTCCACTAAAAAACGAAAATTTTATAGGAGCAAGTGACCTCCAAGATGTCGGAGATTCGGAAGATGAAGTTGCATGTTTTGGAGATGAATGTTCACAGGCATTTCTAACCAGGGAAGAGTATGAGGAATCTTTAAATATCCCTCAACCACCTGATGAAGAAGAAGAAGGTGATCATACTGACCTTTGCTTATCTCAACCAGAAACAGAAATGATAGCGGTTGATTTCCAACCCAGATACAATCTGAAATCAAAAAATAAGCCCACCTCTACTGACCAACCTAAGAAAATTCTGCCAAGGGGTCAATCTCAAGAACCTCCTTTGGAAGACACATTGTTACCCAGCGATAAAGTCAAGATGACAAAGACTCAAGAGTCTGGAATGAAAAAAGCCGAAACCCAAACAAAGGAAACAAGACCGATAGATAAAGTTACATCTGCAACTAAGGTCACGAGTGATAAAGCGATCCAGACAAACAAGTTGGAAGAAAAAATCTTGGAGCTCTTAATCAAAGAAACGGACAAAACCAATACATCTTACAATTTTGAAAACGAATTAAATAAAATTAAGATACGGATTCCTTTGGTAGAACTAGCGAAAAACCCCACTTATCGGAAGCAAATTGCCAAAGTGATGGGTGTTTATGAGCCAGAAAGTCACTCCGACGTTATCAACCTAGAAGATGATAGACCCAACATCACCTTTGGTCCTCATTTTGAGGGATTCAAAGACAACGTCACTCCTTTCTATATCACCCTGAATGTACATGACCAGTTACTACATAACTGCATGTTAGACTCCGGGGCTTCACATAATGTTATGCCCAAAACTATAATGGAGAGACTGGGCCTCCAGATCACTAGAACCTATGGAGACCTATACCCGTTTGATTCAAGAAAGGTTAAATGTATGGGAATGATAAAATATCTGGTAGTTACCCTAGCTCAGGTCCCGGTCAAGAGTATCCTAATGGATGTGGTTATTGCAGATATTCTCCCTAAATATGACATGTTATTGTCCAGATCATGGGGAGCCAAGTTGGGAGGTTCTCTACAATTGGACATGTCCTATGCCACAATCCCAATCTTTGGTGGTCACTTTACTCATTTGTACTGAGAAACAAGATTAGCATATACAGTCAGTGATCCTCTGAATCCAAATAACTTTCCCATTTACGTGGCAGACCAAGACCTGGGGAATTGCATATTATCTTTTGACGATGGTTCAGATGGGTATCCAGAAGAGCTTGACATGAAGCAGGAAGAGCTTAGCCCCTTGACTGAACAATTATGCAAAAGTGGTATCTGGAAGATGTACTTCGATGGCGCTTCATCTTCTGAAGGGGTTGGTGTCGGCGTACTTTTGGTAGCACCTGAAGGTAAGTTTACCGTTCCTTGCTCATATCGTTTGCAGTGGGACATAGATTACACCAATAACGTATGCGAGTATGAATCATTAGTCTTAGGTTTAGAGGCTGCAAAGAAGTTAAACATAAAAAACTTGGAAGTTTACGGTGATGCTGAATTAATAGTAAAACAAGTAAACCGACAATAGCTAGCCAAACATCCCAGATTGAGAACATACAGAAATTGCGTTTGGGATTTAATGGAGAATTTTTTCTCATCTATAAAAGTCCATTTTATTCCTCGCACAGAGAATCTACATGCTGACACATTGGCTAAGGCAGCCTCGACCTTTTCCCCTCCCACAAATGTTAAGTTGAAATATCATATTGAAATCAGGTATAAACCCTCCATACCAGACAATGTCCGACACTGGCAAGTCTTTGAAGATAACGAACAAATTCAGAAATTTCTTATAGCAATAGGTGAATTCTCGGAAACCCATCCTGATCAAGAAAACCAAAACGACCCGATTTGGGTTATGCAAGAAAATGAAAATCCTGAAACCTTCCGAGAAAAAATAGTGGATCAACGCATGTTGGTCCTTAAAAATAACCAAATCCCGAAAGGCTTAATTACTTTGGAAAGACTCTTTGATCAGAATGACATACCTGTGAAATCTGCTTTATAGCCCCAAGTAGAAGAAGTGGAGGATTGCAACATAGGGACTGAAAAAGATTCTAGGATAGTAAAGATATCTAAATTCCTCCCTCCTAAAGCAAAAGACCAGTATAGAGACCTACTCAGGCAGTATAAAGATGTTTTTTCCTAGTCCTATGATGAGCTCCGAACATATGATACTTTTATAATTGAGCACAAGATACCTTTGAAGCCCGGAGTTAAGCCTTTTAGGCAAACGCTCAGGCAGTTTAACCCCATTTTGTTACCCGTTATCGAAAAGGAAGTAAAGAAGCTCTTAGACGCGAAAATAATTGTACCTCTAAGGTACTCGGACTGGGTAGCAAATTTAGTCCCTGTCAGAAAAAAGAACGAAGAAATCAGACTGTGTGTGGATTTCCGAAACTTGAATAGGTCCTCTCTTAAGGATAATTATCCACTTCCTAAAATGGACCACGTCCTAGAAAGGGTGGTTGGAGCGAATCGGATTTCTATGATAGATGGATTTTCTGGGTACAACCAAATCGCCATGAACAAGCAAGATAGAGAAAAAACCGCTTTCACCACACCATGGGGTACATTCATGTATGATAAAATGCCTTTTGGTTTAATGAATGCAGGGGCTACCTTCCAGCGCACCATGGATATCACTTTCGTTGGAGAAAGAGATAGGTTCGTAGTAATCTACCTCGGCGACTTGACAGTTTTTTCTAAAACCGATGAAGAACATTTGATCCATTTAAAACAGACTTTCGAGAAGTGTCGCAGGTATGGTCTATCTTTGAACCCAAACAAATCACATTTCTCTATGCAGGAAGGTAAGCTTCTGGGACATATCGTATTTAAAGATGGGATCAAGATTGATCCTAAGAGGGTCGAAGCGATTCAAACTATCAGGATTCCTAAAAACGTTAAAGAAATCCAAGCTTTCTTAGGAACAATAAATTTTTTACGAAGGTTTATACCAAATTTCGCTGAGATTGTCAAATTGATCACAGGAATGCTAAAGAAACATAGCAGAGTAAATTGGACAACCGAGGTTAAAGCGTTGTTCGAGCATATTAAAAGAGTCATCAGCGAGGCACCTGTGTTAACAAGCCCGGATTACTTAAAAGATTTCCTCATCTTCTCATTTGCTTCTCAACATACTATCGCCGCGATGTTGCTGCAAAAAGATGATGAAGGTTTTGAACGCCCAATCGCGTTTTTTAGCAAGAGCCTTAGGGACGTCGAACTAAAATATGATATAATGGAAAAACAGGCGTACGCATTGGTGAAAGCGCTAAAGGCATTTAGAACTTACGTTCTACATTCAAAAATTATCGCATACGTGCCAACCAGTGTTGTGAAGGATATATTGGTACAGCCAGACAGTGATGGAAAACGAGGGCGTTGGCTCGCTAAGATTCAATAATTTGATCTGGAAATCAAGCCAACTAAATTGATAAAAGGAAAGGGTATGGCCAAACTCTTGGCTGAGTCAAACCTAAGAGCTCTTGACATCAATTGCCTACAAGGAGAAGACGAAGACACACATTTGCAAGAGCCGGATAACCAAACTTATCCGAGCAAAGTCGAAGGAAACTTCACGTCCTCGGGCTGGTATAAAGATATAATTTTCTACTTGTTAAACCTGAAATGTCCAAATGGACTAACACCAGCCAAATACAGAACTTTAAAACTCCACGTTGTTAAATATTGCATCTCAGAGAATCAACTATATTGGAAGGATCCACTCAGATTTTTACTGGTCTGTCTGGTCGAGTCCGAAACTCCACGGGTCATAGAAGAATTTCATGAAGGAATCTGTGGAGGACACCATGCATGGAGAGCCACAGCCTATAAAATCTTGAGGGCCGGATACTATTGGCCGAAACTATTTTCGGACGTCAATACCAAAGTACGTGCCTATTACTCATGTCAAATATTCGTTGTTAAGCAGAAACTCCCCGCATTACCACTCGTCCCAGTCAAAACTGAAGCCCCTTTTCAACAATGGGGGTTAGATTTCATAGGGGAGATAAATCCACACTCCAGTGCTCACCATAAGTGGATCTTAACAGCCACAGATTATTTTTCGAAGTGGGTGGAAGCAATTCCAACAAAAATGGCAACAGACTCGGTGGTGATTGAATTTTTGGAAGATAACATATTGTCAAGATTTGGGTGCCCCGGAAAGATTGTTACAGACAAAACCCAGGCTTTCAAATCCATGGCCATGATTGACTTCTGCCAGAAGCACAGTATCGTTCTTGGCCATTCCACTGCTTATTACCCTCAAGGAAATGGACTGGCTAAATCATCAAATAAGAGCCTGGTAAATGTGATCAAAAAGGTACTGAACGAAAACAAGAGGTCGTGGCATGTACATTTGAAACACGCATTATGGGCAAACCGCATCAGCACTAAAAGATCTATCGGAATTTCACCGTTTCAGATGGTATATGGGACCGAGGCGGTTCTGCCCATAAACTTAGCATTGCCAGTGATGAAATTATGGCAGGATCAAAACGAAGAGCCCAATCATGTAACCAGAAGGATAAACCAACTGATCGAGGTTCAACAGCTCAGAGTGGAGGTTGATGAGAAAATGCAAAAATACCAGGATGATATGAAAGCACTGTTTGACCTTAAGGAAAGCACTATATGACGTGACGGTGGTTGGGTAGAAAAGAAAATAAAATAAAAAACAATAAATAAATTATATATATATATATTTGTAAATAAATAAATTTTATTATGAATTTTTGTACACTTTTATGTTTTTGTTCTGACATGTATCTTCAATTTTTGGTTTCGTTCCTAAATTTTCAATGCATTTCTCAATCGGGTTTGTGTTTGTTTTTGAAGGATTTCAGCCTCAAACGAGCCTAGCCTCAGGCGAAATTAGCTCAAGACATAAGGTGGTAATCAGTGATGGAAATAGGGAAGCATAAAACAGGTGATACATAAGATAGTTCATAATCCCCAAAGAAATTGAAAGGAAAAGACAGAGGTCAGTTTTCTCGATACTCAGATCATGAAAGACTGTTTTTAGCAATCTAAAGTAATATTGTTCAAATTAAAATATAAAGGGTTAGATAACAGGATTATTTTTGGCTTTGATCTGTAAACAAAATTTGAATGAATATCTTAAATCCAAAAATAGTCAGTCATAATTTTTTGTCCCCAAATGCATTTGAAGACTAGTCCAGAACTGTTGTGACCTTTTTCATATATTAAGCCATTTTGGTTGTTGCCTTGTTTTCTGGTTATATTCGGACCTAACTTTTAGTGAGTCGCTATTTTACCGAGTCTTTGGGAAGGGATAGAGATTCTTTCGTTTCAAACCCCAGGGATTCCGAAGCAGATCTTATTGAGAAAGTTGGTCTTCACAACTACTTAATCCTCTGCTAAGCTAATGAACACCTATAGCGATCCTAACTTTCCTAGGTTTTTCAGTAGCGTCCGAAGAAATCAAAGCTTGCTTAAACAGAATGTTCCTTTAAATTTTATTATTCTCCCTTGTCTCCCTAGGAACTAAAGGTCTTGTGAGGGTCAAAGGAAGGTTGATACCGAGTAATCAAAATAAGTTGACAGACCTCAGATAAAAAATATATACAGATCTCAGCCCTGATAAAAACTGATTGCTCCCATCTTCGTGCTTTAAAAATGAATAAAATACTGAGACAGGTGGTGAAAGGAAATTAAGAAATGATTGCCCCCACCTAGTCCATTAAGATGATGAAAGGAAATCCAGAAATGATTGCCCTCGTCTTAGCGTTTAAACGCATAAATATTTTCCGAAGTGGTCAAAAGAAATTCAGTTAAAAAGGGGTCAGACAACTTCACCGGGGTACTGAAAAGGCTCGTTGGCGGTGAAGCAATGTCTGGGAGATCTGTAAGGCTGTTATACATAAACATCAATCTACTCTGGTAATCAACACTTTCTGAAAACCTGATCATTTCCCCAAATTCAGACGGGACTTCCCTATTTTAGATTATATAATATCGTTCTTTTTTATGCAAGCTGAGAATCATAAGACCTGTTGAATATCCTAGGATCGTTACGACTGTCTTGAAACGTTCCCCAAATTTAGTAGTGGGAAAGGGAAAATTGCGAAGGTGACTTCAGCTGTGTTTGGAAAGAGTATCTGAGTTCGAAAAAATTTCTAGGTTATCTAACGAAAGTTTTTTCCCCCTTTCTATCTTTTTCCTTGGATTGTTCTCTTGATTTTAGCCTATGACTCCATTTACCCAATTTTGGCAAATGGTCTACTGTTCTTCCCACCTCACGGGGAAGCGGGATCCCTATTTGGAGCCTATGTTGGAGACGCCCTTATTTTTTCACCTCGCGCAATTTTCAACGTTTAATACTCGAGATCTAAAGTTATTTTTCTTTTCCTTCTGAAATCATAAGACTCTTAAATCTTGTCGTCCGAATAGCAACGCTTTTTCACTTTCAAAAGAAAAGATCCATTTTTCGCAAGTATGTTTGCTTTTTTATTTTGGAATATCGCAAATTGGATATCGCAAGTTGGATGCTTTAATTTTCGACTTCGCAAGTCCCGAATCGCGAAACTGCGAACTCGTATTTCAAATATTTCACCCACGGCATTGACTATGGTAAAACCGTTAACCCTTGATTAGACATCGTCGGGATTTCGTGCCTCGGCATTCGTCGAGGCCAGGATTTTGTTCTTACAGCCCCGAGGGCCGATGACGCGATAACCTTTGATAACCTTAGTCCAGAACCAAAGGTAAAAAGGGTAACCACGGTTAAATTTTGTTCTCGGCACATCGGCGCTCGGTATTTTCTTTCATAAATTAAAGGTGTCCAAGACTCTGATTCGCGAAGTTGCGACATCATTATGGCCAAATTAATTAATCACCTAATCTAAAATTTCCCTCTCTTAATTCAAACCTTAATTATCGCCACATCGCGACTCAGCATATCAATCTCCCAAAAGTTTGTCTTCGAATTCCCGAGTCGCGATATGGCGATTAAGTTAATTACATAATTAAGGATCCGTCAAATCACGGTTATTGATAATTAGACTAAAATCGGAACTCGCAGTCTTGCGAGCTATAAAGTCAAAACGTTAAAAGGAAATGCGCGATGAAGCAAAAGGCGAGGAAATCTTTAAGTTGTTGAGATTTTGAAATTTTAGAAAAATGAAATTAAACGAGATACGTCCCGCGCATCGAGGTTGGCACACTTCACTAGGGATTTACTCGGTCTCCACGACCCGATTGCCTTTCAAGCCGTCAAACATTGATGACATTAATAAAGATTTAGGGAAAATCCATGAATACATAAGATCAGATTTACGCATTTAATTTGGTTTTATGTGCGATTTGACAGACTACTTTCGAAAGGTACAGATTTTCAAATAAATACGAAAATATTTGCTCTGTTCTAAAAACATTTCTCGTAAAGCGCATAGAACTCACTTTGCTCCGAGGAAGCTCATTTCTGCATGTATACACAGGTCTACTGCAGAAGAGAAAAAAAGAAAGCTTCAGCTATGGCGCCAAGGAGAGCAGCGAAAACAAACGTCAAGGTTGCAGCACAGGGTCCGGACAATGTCTCAGATACTTCGCCTCGGACGAGTGGCTCAGTATCCACCTGGTCATCTATTTCAAACATTCTGCAATCCGAGCTGGTAAACTATTCAGAATCTGATGACGATAACCTTGATATCGTGAAGGACGATATGAACACTAAGTACAAGACAATTGTTCAGTCGGGAATGCACCTGGTTGCAACCAGACCTCGGTTTCTCCCATACTACGATATGATCCGATGGGAATTAGATCATATCGACCTATCTTCCAAGACTATCTTGAATGACCGACAGGCCATGATCGGGAATTTTAGGCCGGTGCATATCCAGGCTATGTATAAGCTCCCAGCAACTTCTGAATACACATATGGCAAAGAATTCCTGGTGGACTTCAAAAAGAAAGAGTGCGAAGAATTTGACAAAACCATGCCAGGCTTGATAAACGATTGGGTGTTGCGTTCCGCGACATTCAGAGTGAACGACAAGGGTGTGTATTCGAATTCTTCGTTAGAGCCAAATTATATGTATGTGGCGATGATGGCTTGTCGGATTTTCGGTGGGTACCTCTCATTTTTACGTCCAGTGGGTACCTCTCATCTTTCGGGTAGCAGAAGGTTCTTCATTCAATTGGGCAAAAATGCTCTCCGATAGTTTGTTCAACAGGGTCACCGAGTACCGGGAGCAAAAAGCAGCCGGAAAGCCATCCGGATTCTTCATGTCTGCATATATCATGGACGCAATATGCTCCATGACGCCTTTTCCTTTGATGAATTGGGCTTGGAGTCCAACCCAAGAGAATATTGTTCATGAGTACCACGATAAGTTGTGGGAAAATAATGCAAACAGGTTCATTTATGAGATCTTTAACTGGGTAGTGGTGCCCCTACACGTCGCCCTTTTTGGTCTTTTGCCACCCCGCATCTCAGATAGCATTGCTGGGAATCTGAGCCATATCGCAGACTGGTACGTGGAAGAAGAATTCTCATATTTGAGAGTCTTCGGAGCAGCTGTCCCTCCTCTGGCGCTACCGCTTTTCATCCCTGACAAGCTATCCTATCGTGAGATTGCGCGACAAACAGTAATCGGCGGAGTGAGCAAAGAGCTCAAAGCGTCAGCAAAAAAGGTATGGTCGTCTTTCCCGATCCGGCTAAATTCCTATTCCCTATTAGATTTCGGACATGCTAAGGCTGAGGCCGCGGCCTTAGAAGACTTGAGCCTATTCTCCATTGAGTACAAAAAGCATGATCCGCAGAGAATTGTAAGTACTCATTTGGGGAATTGTGGATTAAAAAGGTTTGAACACGAGTGTTCACCCTCGGATGATGTTTTCCGAGGGGCGAGGTCCTATTCGGAAGTGCAATTTCGAATCAGATCCCTAGCACCCGAAGATAGGGCCTCTGTTTTAAAATTTCAGGAACATAGGAGAAGATGTCTCCCCGTGGTGCTGGGAGGTTTAGGACTTTCTAAAGACAAAGAAAAGGAGGCCAAAATTTTTGCAGGGAAAACCTCTAACCCCGAAAAACGTCAGGAATAGGAGCAGGAGCAGAACCCTGAACAGGACAAAAGTCCCAAATGGGGGAAAAGTCCTGAGCAGGAGAAGAATCCAGACAAGGAGAAGAGTCCAGAGCAGGAAAAGAATCCTGAAACAGAAAAAGAGGCTACTGACCCTCCTAAGGAGCATAGTCCCGAGGTGGAAATAAAAGACACAGACCCACCAGAAATTCAGAATCCGGAGGTGGGAACGAAGACTTCGCCACTCGACACACCAGGGAAGGTTGCGAAGCAGATCAAGCACCCCATCACCTCCGTCACTCCCTTGCAGCCGGCGAAGGGAAACATACAGGAAGGATGGATTTTTGGTGAAGAACTGAGACCTATAAGGGCGGAGGAACTCCCTCCTAATGAATTCTTTTTTGACAAAAAGAGGAAAGTTGTAGTGAAGCGAGAATTTTATCAAGAGGGAGTGTCCACTGTTAAAAGATTTAAAGTTATGGCCGATGGAATGAATAAAAAGAAAGATGAATTTGCCACGGAGATCGCAGGAACGCTAGGAGCGTACGCAACGGCAAATCAATTCTCAGTCAAAATGTTAAAGAAGCAGCTCAAAGCAAAAAATCGCCTGATCAAGACTCTTGAGGCCAGGGTGGCCTCAGCAACAGAAAGTGCTAAGATTCAAGCAAGCGGAGAAATCGAGTTGTCCCAATTGGCCGATAAGAAAGAAATTGAAGTCCTCAAGATCAAGCTGGAAAAATCAAATTCTACGGTCCGAGATGGTCGGGTACAATCGGGCCAGCAGAGGGACATGATTACACAGCTGCAGGCTTAGTTGGAGGTCACAGAAAGCAAGGCGGTTGACATCGAGATCATTAAATCCCGAGCAACCGATATTCGGAGAAGGATCTCCTCTGCTAAACACAGCCTGCTAAATAAAATTGGAGAGATTCGAGAAGACTGCTTGTTAATTCATCGGATCTCCGTGAATCTGACTAACAAAGAAAGGAACGCAGAAGCTGCTCGGGTCGCTTTCCAAGAGGCAGTAATAGCGACCAACAACAGGTTTTCAGAGCCTCCTGGGTTCACCATTGCCGAACAAACCAGAGGTAATATCTTGTTAAAGAATTGGGAACAGGATATTATTTTAAGCAAGGAGCAGGCTCAAAAAGTGACAGATTCGTTGGAAGAGGTCGTCAATAACATAAATGGTGAGCAGTTAGGGATAGAGATTGGAGGCGACACAGAGGCGCTGAGGCAGATAAATATAGACTGGATTTCTCTCGACACAAAGGAGGAGAATGAGAGAAATTCAGCGGAAATCTCCAAGATGGACAGGGTGGACCCAGCTCAAATCGACAAACATTTGGTTCAACCCAGTGCACAACTTGGCGCCCTTGAACTCGTTGATATACAAGTAGATGATAAGCTTCCACAATTGGCACGAGAGTGCTATTTAGCCGAAGCTCGTTGTCAGGCCGAGCCTTCACAGCTTGTCACCCAGTTTGTGGACAAGTGTATAATGTACACTGAATCCATGTGAGGACAGGCACCTGGCACTTCTTAAAGATAGAATTGGTGAAATGGAGTTATTTCGCTCCCCCCAGCTGTCAATACAAAACCTTCACAGCTTGTATTTCATTTTTGGGACAAATGTATCATATGTGTTAAATCTAAGCAAAAACAAGCACCTGGCACCTTTTGAAAAATGGATTCGGACAAATGGAGTAATTTGGCTCATCTGAATCAAGAGGTAAATTGTGTATAAATACATCACAAAAAGAAGAGAAAAGGGCTGGACGTTTTGGTATCAATTGTAAATAGAGTTTTTTGTATGAAGGAAGCTAATACAAGCAAATTTGAGGATTCCTGATTCTGTCCCGACCGTGTTATGAGTTTGTTTCATTGTGTTAATTGTTTCTTTTCATTTTGCTCTACATAATTGACGTGCATCACTATAATTTCGTACGACCACGACTATAGTGAAGTGATATCATATTTTCTGTAATTGTTTCTTGATTTTCCTCTGCACTAGCTATTAGCGGGTTCAAGACCAATTTACACTTATGGAATTTTATGTTTATTTACATTATGTCGATTATTCTTATGTCAATTTCTTCTTCTGTAAATACGTGAGTTTTTCGTTGATAGGAGCTTTCGTTACCTACAGTTAAACATTTTTCTCCCATTTCATATCTTTACTAAGATAACACAGTTACGGGAAAGGGCCTTCACTTTGTATGCTT
>ML776831.1:109823-120533 GCA_009831015.1 Picea engelmannii | reverse complement strand
ATGGACTTCACTAAAACTGTTCCTAGAAACATTGCATGTCTGAAACTTTAGAAACTCTCCATTTTCCATTGGTGAATGGTCCCTTGATAATGAAGTGTGCTCTACCTTTGGCTTAGGTCCCACCACTGAGGGGTATCTATTTTTTCAAGTAGTCGCCTCTATTGGTTGCATGGATACAACATGTCTTAAGCAGTCTCCAAGGGGTTTTGAACCTGGGTGTGAGCATTGTAAGTTCTTTCACTTGATAACAATCAAGTTGACAACTTGAGAAACTTTGTTTCTTCTTTATTCCATATATCCTCTTTTTTAATTTTCACTTGTGATGTCAATAAATTGTTCCCAAAAAGGTCTTGTTGCTATATTAACATTATATTTGGGAGTTTGTTACATGTTGAGCATTCATAAATTTAAGGGGTTTATCTATCTACCACTATAATAAAGTCATGTAGACATGCATTTAGATTTTAGTATGCTCTAGGTTATGTTTTTGCTTGGCCTTTTTTTTTTCTCAAAACATTTTCCTTGAACATTTACAACTATAGATTAGTTAGGTAGTCATGTGTGGCAATGTCTTCTAGGTTAGTCACATGTGGCAATGAATTAATGTAGGGATTCTACGATGACTCTTTCTAGAAACATAAATGGAACATAAATACACTCTACCCTAATGTTCCTAACATATAAGGGAATCCTTCGACAAGTAAAAAATTTAAATGAAACTCAAATTATTATTTTGTAGATTGTTTTTTCTTTAGGATTTTAAGGGTCCAACGTCTTATGAATTGCAAATTATAAGCAAATTATTACAATTGTTTATTTTTTCTTATATATTGGAACTAAGTTGAAATACTAATAATTAGTTCCAAATTAAAAATTATGAAAAAAATTGCAAAGTGGCTTTGTTGCCAATTGTTTCAAGTGTGTACATTTAAGATTAAAATTTTCATGCATTCATTCTATGTATGTGATCTGGATTATTTTCGGCACGAAATGAGAGCGGAGATATAACAAAGAAATGCACAGAGATATCACAACTATTCAATAGTATAACAAAAATGTATGAGAGATGCAACCATAAACACAGATATACAGTAATACATGATTTCTATTAATGAAAGAAATGTACAGAGACTGTAAAAATATAGAGTGAAAGACTCGCTAGAACGGTGGCAGCTTATCTCTGAGAAGAGATGTGATGGCTACTCGCATTTGTAAGAATATGGTTACAATGAGGCTCTGAAGGACTTTTTACAATAAACAAGAATGTCATAAACCCTAGACATCCAAAAACCTAACCCTAGGAGATGAAGCACCAAAAGTCATGTGGGCCCCGTTTGGGTAAGTTAGTACATCAACTTCCCGGGGTCATAACTTTTGCATACGATCTTCGTTTTAGGCATATGATAGCTCGTTGGAAAAGTATAATCGAGGAGATTCATTTTGGGGGCTCAATCATGCTTTTTACTATCATTGAGAACCTCTATCTCAAAAAACCTTCATTTAGGCCCTCAAAATGGCCCCGGAAGTTAAAACCTACTAAAAATAGTAAACTGCCAAAATTGTCAGTAAACTGTTTTGAGCCAGTCAGAAAAGGTGGCTGACCATCGATATCCACCTGGATCAATCCTCTCTCCTTAGGAAGCAATGGTCTCCATTGCGTTGAGTTCTCGGGGGAGAGGGAAAAGTGTTTGCTGGATCTGCATCTTGGTGAGTTGCTTGTATTGTTGGAGACGTCACGCTGCTTAGTTTGTGGAAGTCTGTCATGAACCTGTTGAAGCTGAGGCTATTCAACAAGTCGATACATGAGAGGATGGTGTGCAGAAGGAATCTTTGCGCTTTGCTGCAACCTTGTCGACCTGCTTCTGTTGGATAGAAGGTGCAGTGGGCGAGGTTGTAGTGGTTGCAGTGTCCTTTTGTTCCCCTTTTGAACTGATTGTGAAGAAGCTGAATTTTGTAGTATGAGATACTACCTTGCGACACTTTTTAGGTGTTACAATAGTTGGAACTACCTCTGGTATTCTGTAGAGATGACCCCCCAAAGTAACAATGACACTACGGGGTTGAGACTCATAAACAACATGGCGTCTCCACATATATGGTTGGCCCAAGAGAACATCACAGACGTCCAGTGGGGAAACATCACATAATACCTCATCCTTGAAGGGTTGGATGCTGTATGACAATCGACATTGTTGGATGACACAGAGATCTTGTCCTTGCCGAAGCCACCCGATGTTGTATGGCTACGGGTGTGGCGTTGTCAACAATCCCAACTGTTTGACGACCTCTGCTGAGATGAGGTTTTTTTGGCTTCCGCTATCAACAATAAAATGCAGCGGGGTCCTCTTCACCCACATCTGTGAATGAAAAAGGTGCTCCCCCTCTTCGGGATCTGTTGGTTCTTCTGGTTGAATTGTTGCGGCTGAGACAATAGCAGTGGGGTCTACGTCAATGATCTGTCATTTACCAATATTTTCAAAATCGGATTCTAAATAAGGGTTCGGCTCCTTGTCTTTGATCTCGGCCACCAATGACTATTTTGAGCGACATTTATCGGTGTTGTGCCAGGGGCTTTTGTGGAAATCGCACCATTTTCTGGTGTCCTTTGTTTTCTCATGACCCTTCTTTTCCTGTGTCTTGGACTGGTTTTCGGGAGACTGTTTGTTAGGGATGTCTTTGTCATACTTTGGTTGTTGCGGATTTACAGATCCGAAATCCCGTTTGTTCTGGTGCTTAAATTTCTTCTCGATTTTAACAACATATCGATAAGAAGCACCAAGTGATGAAATGTACAAAAAATCAATTTCAGTCTGGATGTATCTGTGTAGAGCCCCATGGTATTTCAGAACCAAATGTCGCTCGGATTTTTTGATACCCAGCTTGGTGCACAAGGTATGGAAGGTATTGGTGAACTTTGGAATTGCTTGGCCCCTCTCTTGCCACAGTGTGGTCCATCTCATGTACTGGTCATCATAGTTTCCAACAGGGTAATAGTGTTCCTTTACCGCATCCACAAAAAAATCCCAAGGGGGATCGACCCCATATATTTCAGACTCCTCTATGGAAATCTGCTCCCAATAAGTTTCCCAATGTTTGACATGGGGGAGAGCTTTAAGGAGTGCGAAGGTGATCTTTTCTTTGTTGGAAAATTTGTGAATAGAGAAATAACCTTCTAGCAGATTTAACCATTTGTCTAGGGCTTCTGCATCTATTTGTCCTTCAAATATAGGAATATCAAAATTAACTTGTACATTGAAAGGTGAGGTGCCTCCAAAGTGGCCGCTTGATGAAGATGCGCCTGTTGCTATCGACAGGCGTTGAAGGATGTGGGAAAAATTCTCCATCATTTCATCCCTCTATCGCGTGAGAGCTTGCTCAAGCAACAGACTGATAGGATTGTCTGCTCCGTCATTTTTCTTTTCTTTCGCCATTGAGGGTTTCTTGGGTGTGCGAGAGCGATTGTCCTCAAGAGAGACAAGCTCGAGACCCAACTTGCTATAATTGGACCTTATCGAGGACATGCACTGAAAAAACGATCAAGAACAACCTGCTCTGATTCCATTGATCCGGATTATTTTCGGCACGAAATGAGAGTGGAGATATAACAAAGAAATGCACAGAGATATCACAACTATTCAATAATATAACAGAAATGTATCAAAGATGCAACCATAAACACAGATATATAGTAATACACGATTTCTATTAATGAAAAAAATGTACAGAGACTGTAAAAATACAGAGTAAAAGACTCATTAGAATGGTGACAGTTTATTTCTGAGAAGAGATGTGATGACTACTCGCATTTGTAAGAATATGGCTACAATGAGACTCTGAAGGCCTTTTTACAATAAACAGGAATGCTAAAAATCCTAGACATCCAAAAACCTAACCCTAGGAGATGAAGCGCCAAAAGTCATATGGGCTCCATTTGGGAAGTTAGTACATCAACTTCTCGGGGCCGTAACGTTTGCATACAATCTTCGTTTTAGGCGTATGATAGCTCGTTGAAAAGGTATCGTCAAAGAGATTCATTTTGGGGGCTCAATCTGCTTTTGGTTATCATTGAGAACCTCGATCTTGAAAAACCTTCATTTAGGCCCTCAAAATGGCCTCAGAAGTTAAAACCTACTAAAAATAGTAAATTGTCAAAATTACCAGTAAACTGTTTTGAGCCAGTTGAAAAAGGTGGGTGACCACCGATATCCACCTGGATCAGTATGTGTGGAGATCAATATATCTTTTCTCTAGAAAATCATCAATATAAAACAATTTTACCATTCTTGTAAGTGACAAAATGAAGAATTATTTATTGATTTAATATTGCACTTTTTATATTAATGTAAAATTTATTCATTATTTTAGTCTCATATAACAAGTGTAAGTTTATTTTTTTTATTTTTATTTTTATTTTTTAATCTTAATAAGTTTATTTTATTTTTTTTATTTTTTTAATCTTAATATAACAGAGGATTGTCGTCCATCATTTGCATGCAGAACTTTTCCCTTGAGTTTGTGGTTGCAAATTTTTTTGAAACGTTTAAATCAATTGCCTGTGGAGGTCGAGTTTAAATCAATTGCCCAAACATTCCTCAAGATTGCTAGGCATCTGTTCAATCTATACTTACCCTCAACCCCGGGCAGGGTCGGCACTTTACATGGTGGTGTACGCTGAATACCTACAGGGAGCACTTGGTAAGTTAATTATGGGCGCGGGCGCTCATTTTCTAATTTAAAATTTGAAATTTAAATTCATCCAGATTCACTAAATTCCATCGGCCACATCAGTAGATGCCAGTGTACGATGAATACAGAGAAGTGGGACATGTCACAGAGCGTGAGCTAACAGCGTCTGTTTCGAATAAGTTGCCAGAAGATGGATAATCAAAACGAGGTAGATGGATAGCCAGAATTGGTATTCTGGCGTGGCGGGCAAATGTACAAATCGTTTGCCCTTTAGCCTACTCCATTTATTAGTATTTAAGCTGCGTTTTTTTATACTCTCACTCCAGGAAATTTGTAAAAACGGATATTAAAAAATATTTTTTTACTTTCTTACCGGATTGGTTCATATACTTTTGGCAGTTTATTTATCTTTCTACTTTCTTACCGGAAATGGAAAACAACTCACATGGAAATGGGAAACAACTCTGCCCATGTAGTTGATTTTCCAGCACTTCTGCACGCCAATGTGTTGGTTATCTATAAGTTGTAGACAGAGAAAAGATTATTTAGGTTCTGTTGCTTTTATCTGACAAGCCCAGTATTTCTAACCTCCAATCCTAGTGTTGAAATTATATGTCTTATGGCCAAAGTTGATGCTGAAATTTGATCCTAAAGGAAACATTAGATTGCATATAATCAAGAGCAGGTCAAAGTTAATAGAGTATTAGCAAGTTCATCCATTGCAAATACTAAAATGTAGAAGATTGCAAATACTAAAATACTACTTTCAATTACCTCATTCACATTGTTTGGATATGCAAAGTTTACCCCATTGTGCAAGTTTAGGTCTCCAACAAACATGTGACTGGTTGGTTGTTTTCTGGTGAGCATTTCCAATAACATAATTCCGTAGCTATAAACATCTCCCTGGGTAGAAACTGTTCCACTCAATCCATACTCTACAGTGAAGGCAACCTTCATTAAAATTTAGTCAATCAATCCATACAAATATTGTTAATGAGAAAAGAAAAATGAAAGTGATGTTTAAAAAAGACATACTTGGGGCAATGTAGTCGATGGATCCCCTTAAAGCAAATGATAAAGCCTGTGAATTGGTAGATATTTCACCAATTAATCTTGCAATACCAAAATCTGTTACATGGCCTAACATATTTTCATCCAAAAGTATATTGCTAGGTTTTATATCACAATTGTAACACCCTATTTCCCCCAGTCTGTAAAAATGACTATACTGGCCAAGAACTGTGGAAAACCCAAAAATGTGAATGTGTGATGTGAATGGACCTTGTGAAAAAGGTCGATGAATGTGAATAATATTATGAATATATATTGCAGGACTGTTGAGAGGGGATATGCTGAAAAAGAGACCACGATGGCTGAAGAAAGGTGGTGGAAGGCACCTGGAAAGGTGGCGTTAACTTCCACTGAAACCAATACCGTATTTGGACTTCACTGGCTCGGAGAACCAAGAGCGGCTCGCTGGCCCCGAATTAAATGACTCGCTAGGATTGGTAGGTAAAGGGCTCCTCATGAGTAATGAAGGATGGGGGTGAACCACCCATCCGTAGAGTCCTCAGACCTGACCACTGCGAGGAAAATCGTGCCACACGCAACCTTGCCGAATAGAGAAAAGGCAGGAAGTGTGGGTGATCAGGGGGCAGACGTGAGGGAAGGAAGAAGAAGAACTCTGGAAAAACACAGAGTGAGTGACAGAGGAGAAGAAGGAGAGTAACCTTCATTCTCGGTCACTGAAAAACAGAGACGCAATCTTGCAGCATCGTGGTCTCAGCTCGAGGGTGGCTAGTGGTAAATCTGTTGGGAGTCGTTGAGCCTATGGTTGGGTGGAAATGAGCACCCCTCTCAGCAGTTGCAATCACATCTAGTGTTATTTCTGATAAGTGTTTTTACATCTTGCATCTTGAAATTTATATGTTGACATGTATGTTCATAGTCTGTGTAGTTTTATGAATGGTTTGTGTATAAGACTGCTTGTGTAGTGTTTTGATTTAGAAATGGTGGTTGCACGCTTATAATGGAAAGACTACGTATGGCCTATGTTTTATAAATCCTTATTTATACACATATTGAATTAATTTAGACTTCAAGTCCGTTCTCGGGAAATCTATACCCTTATCTGTCTCAGGTAATACCCTGGATAGATCTCCCCATAGAGACACCCTTCTTAGAAAGCTCACCAAGAACCTGGAAAAGGATTTGAAGGCGCAAGTCTTAGTAACCCTGTACGAGGAAGAATGATCCTCTTGAAATCCCAAAATAACAGCGAAGGAATTACCGTGTTCGCTTCGCAAGAGTCGTCAAGGAGGCATTGGACGGTCAAAATTCTCCGTGGAGAATTCGCGAAGTCCCGAGAGCCGTCAAATCTTGCAAGAGGAGTAGGGGAGTTACTGTAAGCCTATTTTCAAGTTTTAAGTTTGGGAGAAATTGGACCGTAGGATCTGAGTCGACAAGAACCGTTGGATCACTCGCGTAATCTCATTTCTTGGATTTGCGAGTTGAAGGGTTAAAACCCTTGCTTCAAGATTCTCGAGGTCATGAAAGGTGAAGTCCCGAAGGGGCGAAAGGATTTGTGTGGGCTAGTTATTGGTGAAGTGCATCGGAACTCGGTATTTCGGGGTTTCGTGGGTTGAAGAACCGAAAGCTTAGCATCAAGATTCACGAAGTCGCGAAGTCCGAAACTCCAAAAAGGCGGGAAGTTCCATTGTGGGACCCGCGTTGACGACGTGTCAGAATTTCGACATTTCGGCATATCAGCGGATAGGAGGTCGAGACTTTTGTCTTGAAAGTCCCGAAGTCACGAGTTGCGATAAGGTGTAGCGATGAGTTCAGGATCTCGACACTTCGGGTGTCGGAATACAAAGGAGGTAGTGCTTTGGGAAGCGAAGTCACGAAGTGCCGAAGCTGGGGACAAGGGACACGTGATAGAACAGCAAGGTGGGCCCGTGTGATAGATAGGTGAACACGTGTCACCTAGTGAAAGGAGTCAACACCCATTGACCTCTCATGTCTCGAGGATTCGTGAGATAAGGGAATGAGAGTTCAACCCTTCGACTTGCGAAGTTGCGAGTAGCGAGAACACGAGAGGGAAAGCTAACATCGCTTCTCGGGGTTTCGTGAAGGGAAGGTGCCAAGGTTGGATGCCGCAACTTGCGAAGTTGCGAAATAGCGAGGAGCGGAGACAACCATTGGATCCAGGTTGCGGGAGGATCGTTGGATCAGGTACCCCATCGCATATCGCGCATTCGGGGATTTAGAGGTTGAGAGAACCTCTTCTCAACATCAGAAGTCATGAAGTGCCGAGAGCCGAGGCATGAGTGTGGAAACGTGGCAGAACCACAAGGTGGGGCCCGCGTGGTTGACAGGCGGACATGCATCGCCTGGGAAAAGGAGTCAACCCTCCATTGACTTCTCGCGTCTCGAAGGTTTGCACGGGAAGAGCATGGAGGTTCAACCCTTCGACTTGCGAAGTCGCGAGATGCGACGAGAGCTAGTGTTTAGCCTAGCCGGTGGTCACGTGTGGAGGGCGCTGATAGAAGGGAGCTATACCCATTTCGTGATCTCGGGTATGGAAAGATTGGAAAGGAGGAGTCGAGAGCTTCGACTCGTGAACTCGCGAGATGGCGAGTTGCGACAAGCGCCTTTGGGAATAGGCCTTGGTCATAGTGTTGTGGTTGCTTGGGAGTCGTGGAGCTCGCGCCTAGTGCTATTCACACACGGGAACTTCCAAAGGACCTGTGGATCGATTGAATTGAGATTCTAGCAAGGAATCGAAGGAGCCATTTTGGCTCATAAAAAAAACTGAACTATCCTTAAGACCAGAAGGTTGCGCAGAGACGTTGTCGAGGCAGAGGTGGCGTCTGCAGCATGTGCTAAGCCCTGTAAGGTCTTGGGGATTTCGTCCCTCGAGAAAAGGCAAAAAGTATACTACGCCGCAGCGGGTATGTGACAAATTGGTATCAGAGCATGGTTACAACACTTGGCCTACTTGGGCTCATGAACGAGTTGCGCAGAAGCTCTGTTCGGAACACTCCTAAAAAGAGTAACCCCCCTGTCTTAACCTTCCTAATCAAAAGACGAAGCTAAGAATGAAAAACCCCTATTGTGTGTGTGTACATGTGAAAATATGAATTATGTACTGGCCATAAATAAATATAAATATTGACTAACAACCAACATTTTTCCTTTTGCACACAAGCGGAAGATCAACCGTGGGAAATTATCAACGCATAGTATGGTGACTCACCAAGAAGTGGGAGAAGGCTCCCACAATAGAGACGAAGATTTTGACAAAAGGAGGGCAGTAGGGACCCCTCCAGGTCTAGCCGAGACTGTGAGGAGCGTAATGGTCGAATTACAAAGCTGTAAGGCCGACAATGAAAGGATGATGAAAGAACAAGAAAAGCAAACAGAAATTAATTCAGTTTTACTGCAGATTTTATCCGATCTACAAAGACAAATGCAACATGAACCTGAAACTAAGAAACATGGTCATATCAGTGGTCACACTGAGAGGAGCACCTCGAAAAAGGTCCACCCCAAAGGTAAAGGACAAGCGTCGGATGATTCCTCTGAGAAGGAAGCTGGCGATTCAGAGGGCTCTTCTAGCAGCAAAACCAGTTCCTATTCCCGAAAGAAACAGAAGAAGAAAAAACCTTCCAAAGGTCAAAAATTTGAAGAATTCAGAAAAGCCAAACCACCCTCCTTCGATGGTGAAATAAAGAAGGGAGAGGAAGCAGAGGCCTGGCTGCTTGGACTAAAGAAGTATTTTAGAGTCCATGACTTTTTAGAAAATATGAAGGCCCGAGTGACCACCTTCAAATTGAATGGAAAGGCTTCCATTTGGTGGGAAGACCTTAAGAATTTGAAAGGGGTTCGCGAAGAGGACTTGTCTTGGGAACGGTTTGAGAAATACTTCTGGAAGAAGTATCTGTTGGAAAAATATTTCGACAAAAAGACAAAGAGTTTTATGAACTCAAACTGGGACAACTCACTATAGAAGAATATGTCAACAAATTCCTCGATTTGTTGAGATATGTACCCTATATAAAAGAAGAAAAGGCAAAGGTGCAATGCTTCATCAGTGGACTACCTAAGTACTATTGGAGCAGAATTGAATTTGATGAGCCAAAGACTCTAGAAGGCACTATTCGAAAGGCAACCTATTGTCATGAACAGTTTGGGCATCAAGTAGAACCTCGTGAAGGATGGAAACAGAAGAATAATTCAAGATTTTAGAGAAGGGGAATTAAATCCCCAGGGTTTAAGAACTATAAGAAGAACCCAAGAATGAGCTTCCCAGCCTAGAGTATGCACCAGCAGAATTTTCCCTCCTTGAGCGGAAATAAAACTTCTGGACCCATATCAGTGAAGACTGATAACCCAAAGAGAGAACCTTTGAACTGTTGGGGTTGCGGGGAAGAACATCTATTGAGAGACTGTCCACACCGACAATAGAATAGTCGGAGGATTTATAACATCCAAGAAGATACCAGTGTCAATGATGTGGCCAGGAGTGAGCCACAAATTTACACAGCCTTGGATAGTAACCAAGCTGACCACCAAGCTTCAGTGGTGGAAATAGAAGGTATGATTTCCAACCATCTAGTGTCTGTTTTGATTGACCCTGGTTCAAATTTGAGTTATATAGCCCCTAAAGTTGTTGATAAGTGTAAACTACAGCCACAAAAACATACCAAGCAATGGTTGGTACAGTTAGCCACTGACACCAAAAGGAGGATAGCAGAGGTCATACCAGCCTGCCAATTAATGTTGGGTGAATTCCCCACCCAAAAAACCCTTAACTTATTACCCTTGGGATCGTATGATCTGCTGATTGGTATGGACTAGCTGGCACCCATAAAGCCAAATTGGACTGTTACCATAAAACCTTAGAATGTGTAAGTAAAGAAGGGAAAAAGATAACCCTTCAAGGGATTCGAAAACCTATCTCAGTGAGACAAATATCAGCTCTGCAAATGAGAAAGTATTGCCGAAAGGGATGTCCCC
>ML776831.1:93284-106265 GCA_009831015.1 Picea engelmannii | reverse complement strand
GACACAAACTAGAAAGAAACAGGCCAAGCTTGTCATATTAATGAGAATAACGACAGCAGTACTTACAATCGTAGATGTGAATGCGACAGCTTCGTCAAGTCCTCTTCGTCTAACCCTTGCCTGAAAGATCCACAACCTGGATGGCAGCAGCTGCACTGATTGCTCTTCTTTAGTTGACTGCAAGTTTCCTCCAAGATCATAAGTTTCACATACGTGATTTCTTCCTCTCAATCAGCTATGTTCCCACACCACTCATGAGATCATAAGTTTGGTGTAATTCTTCATTTTGCAGTCCTCACTTATGGGATCATAAGTTTGGTATCATTCTTCATTTTGCAGCCCATACCACTCATGAGATCATAAGTTTGGTATGATTCTCTCTTTCCGTCCTATTTCACCATTAGAAAGCTTGCTTATATAGCCTTGGAGAGGCTTCAACCACTTGAGATATCCTTGGGGAAGTTGAGGATTTGCCTCCTTCAGTTGAGGACCTACCCTAAGATCATGGATTGATCAGGGATTCGAGCTCAACTGCCTTCTAAGAATGAAAAGTTGCTTCCCCCATTCATCTCAATAGCTTAACAACCGCCCAGAATGGGTAGCGCTCCCTCAAAAGGGCCATCAGAGCGTTGTAGCGCTCCCTAGTAGGCTTTAGGGGGCGCCAACGCTCTCAAAATCTATAGCGCTCCCTAAAAAGGGCCCAGGAGCGTTATAACGCTCCCTGACAGTGTATGAGGAGCGCCGGTGCTTCGAGATAGTGTAAGGGGGAGCGCTCCTCTCCAAAAACTCAGTTTTTGAGGTGCTTTCAGGTGGCAAAAGGTTTGCAAACCTGTTGACTCATTTCTCCTCTTCCAAATCAGATGTTTGAGGTGTTTCAAGAGTCTTTCTCATGTCGTTATAGGCACGACATAGGCATCATGGCAACATGCTTTGTTTGATGTTTTTACGACACTCGTGAGCAACATACGACACTTGCGACCTTGTGAGCAAAATGCGACACTTGCAACCTTTGTAATGACGACACTTGCGACACTATCAAAGTGAGTAATTTTGATGTGTAACAACCTTCGTTCTCGGTCACTGACAAATAGAGATGCAGTCTCGTAGCATCGTGGTCTCAGCTCGGGGGTGGCTAGTGGTAAATCTGTTGGGAGTCGCTGAGCCTACGGTTGGGTGGAAACGAGCACCCCTCTCAGCAGTTGCAATCACATCTGGTGTTATTTCTGATAAGTGTTTTTACATCTTGCATCTTGAAATTTATATGTTGACATGTATGCTCATAGTCTGTGCAGTTTTATGAATGGTTTGCGTATAAGACTTCTTGTGTAGTGTTTTGATTTAGAAATTGTGGTTGCATGCTTATAATGGAAAGACTACATATGGCCTATGTTTTATAAATCGCTATTTATACACATATTGAATTAATTCAGACTTCAAGTCTGTTCTCGGGAAATATATACCCTTATCTGTCTCAAGTAATACCCTAGATAGATCTCCCCATAGAGACACCCTTCTTAGAAAGCTCACCAAGAACCTGGAAAAGGATTTGAAGGCGCAAGTCTTAGTAACCCTGTACGAGGAAGAATGATCCTCTTGAAATCACGAAATAACAACGAAGGAATTACTGTGTTCACTTCGCAAGAGTCGTCAAGGAGGCATTGGATGGTCAGAATTCTCCGTGGAGAATTCGTGAAGTCCCGAGAGCCGTCAGATCTTGTAAGAGGAGTAGGGGAGTTACGGTAAGCCTATTTTCAAGTTTTAAGTTTGGGAGAAATTGGATCGTAGGATCTGAGTCGACAAGAACCGTTGGATCACTCGCATAATCTCATTTCATGGATTCACGAGTTGAAGGGTTAAAACCCTTGCCTCAAGATTCGCGAGGTCGCGAAAGGCGAAGTCCCGAAGGGGAAAAAGGATTTGTGTGGGCCAGTTATTGGTGAAGTTCATGGAAACTCGGTATTTCAGGGTTTCGTGGGTTGAAGAACCGAAAGCTTAGCATCAGGATTCACAAAGTCGCGAAGTCTGAAACTCCAAAAAGGCGGGAAGTTACGTTGTGGGACCTGCGTTGATGACGTGTCAAAATTTCAACATATCGGTGGATAGGAGGTCGAGACTTTTGTCCCGAAAGTCCTGAAGTCACGAGTTGTGATAAGGAGTAGTGAGGATTTCGGGATCTCGGCACTTCGGGTGTCGGGATACAAAGGAGGTAGTGCTTCGGGAAGCGAAGTCGTGAAGTGTCAAAGCTGGGGACAAGGGACATGTGGTAGAACTGCAAGGTGGGCCCGTGTGATAAATAGGCAGACACGTGTCACCTAGTGAAAGGAGTCAACACCCGTTGACCTCTCGCGTCTCGGGGATTCGTGAGATAAGGGAACGAGAGTTCAACCCTTCGACTTGCGAAGTTGTGAGTAGCGAGAACGCGAGAGGGAAAGATAACATCACTTCTCGAGGTTTCGTGAAGGGAAGGTGCCAAGGTTGGATGCCACAACTTGCGAAGTTGCGAAATAGTGAGGAGTGGAGACAGCCATTGGATCCAGGTCACGGGAGGACTGTTGGATCAAGTACCCCATTGCATATCGCGCATTCGGGGTTTTGGAGGTTGAGAGAACCTCTTCTCGACATCAGAAGTTGTGAAGTGCCGAGAGCTGAGGCATGAGTGTGGACACATGGCAGAACCACAAGGTGGGGCCTGCATGGTTGACAGGTGGACACGTGTCACCTGGGAAAAGGAGTCAACCCTCCATTGACTTCTCGCGTCTTGGAGGTTCGCACGGAAAGAGAACGGAGGTTCAACCCTTCGACTTACGAAGTTGCGAGATGCAATGAGAGCTAGTGTTTAGCCTAGCCGATGGTCACACACGAAGGGCGCTGATAGAAGGGAGATATACCCATTTCGTGATCTCGGGTACCGCGAGATTAGAAAGGAGGAGTCCAGAGCTTCGACTTGCGAACTCACGAGATGGTGAGTTGTGACAAGCGCCTTTGGGAATAGGCCTTGGTCATAGCATTGTGGTTTCTTGGGAGCCATGGAGCTCGCACCTAGTGTTGTTCGCACAGGGGAACTTCCGAAGGACCTGTGGATCGATTGAATTGAGATTCCAGCAAGGAATCGAAGGAGCCGTTTCGGCTCATAAAAGAAACTGAACTATCCTTAAGACCAGGAGGTTGCGCAGAGACTCTGTCGAGGTAGAGGTGGCATCTGCAGCCTATGCTAAGCCTCGTAGGGTCTCGGGGATTCTGTCCCTCGATAAAAGGCGAAAAATCTATTACGCTGCAGCGGGTATGTGACAACAATGCACTACTTGTACAAAAGAATCATGATGAAGATATTCCATGGCATGGGCCACATCTATGGAAATGTCTAATCATGTTTTCAACCCCAATTCACACACATCATCATCATTGTTTCCATCTCTATTAGGATAGAGATGCTTCTCTAAGCTTCCATTAGACATAAACTCGAACACTAAACCTTTGAAATGGAGGTTGGAACATGAGGTTATGACTTTCACCAGATTTCGATGTCGAACCTTTTGCAAGACACTGCATTCTTCTTTAAAACTCTTCTCACCCTGGTCATTTTGCAACTGAAGAACCTTCACAGCAACAAGTGTGCCATCATTCAAAATTCCCTTATATACTAACCCAAGGCTACCTATTCCCAGTAAGTTGGCTTCGGAGAATCCATTAGTCGCTATGTGAAGCTCTTGATATGAGATCCTTTGGTGCTCTAACTTTTGGGAAATAGCTCTTGAGACATCAATGTTTTGTATATGCTTATTCCCTCTCCATAGGAAAATTAAAACCACACAACATAATATAAAAGAAATAGCTCCACTCAGTGGCAATATTACTCTTTTCACAATTGAATGATGACCTCTTGGTGTTGAACAGGCAGATAAATGGAATACTTGTGGTCCACAAAGGTTAGGATTTCCATTTAAGGACATGATAATTGTTTGATTTGCAAAAAGTCCTCCTTTTGGAATTTCCCCGGTGAGCTTGTTAAAAGATAAATTCAAATATTGAAGCATTTTCAACTTGTTGAGACTAATTGGTATTGCCCCTAATAAGGAGTTGGAAGAGAGATCTAGACTCATAAGACTTTGTAAATTTTCAAGTGAATTTGGAATAGAGCCTCGAAAGGAATTTTGAGATAAATTCAAAGACAATAGTTCAACGTAGCTTCCAAGTGTAGATGGAATGACCCTAGACAAGTGATTGACAAAAATGTCTATAGCTTGAGCCATTGCAATTTTACCAATCTCTGTGGGCAAAGAGCCTTCTAATAAATTCCATGACAAATTCAAATAGAAATGTAGATTATAAATGTCAAAAATTTCTCGTGGTATGGTTCCTGTGAGTCTATTGTGAGACAAGTTGAGCAATTCCATATTTGTGCATTTTCCTAAGTTAGAAGGTATGCCACCTGATAATTGGTTGTAATGAAGGAAGACATATCGTAGTTGTTTAAGGGGTGCAAGGGAATTGGGAATCTTTCCAGAGAGCATGTTTATGCTGATGTCCAAGAGACCAAGATGTTGAAATTGTTCAAAATCATTAGCTATGTCTCCTTGTAATTTGTTGTTTCCTAAATCTAATCTTTCTAAAATTTTGAGGTTTCTTAAAGATGGAATTCTACCATTTAAATAATTTCTAGATAAATTTAGATAGGTTAAGATGCTAAGATTTTCTATATGTGGAGGGATGTTTCCTTCTATCAAGTTTTGTGCTAATGTCAATAAAGACAAATTGGTAGAAAGTTTGCCTATGGAAAGGGGTAAGACACCCGCTAGTTTATTCTTTCTCAAATCTAGTTCTTTTAGGTGGGATCAATTGGTAAGGGCTATAAGAAAAGACATGGTTGTAACACTCCCACTGTGAAGCTGATTAGACGTCAAATATAATATTTCAAGGAGGACTAGATTACCCAACTCTATCGGCATACTCCCACTCAACATGTTGTAGCTTAGGATGAGCTCTCTGAGTTTTGAACAATTTCCAATGGAATTTGGTATGTTTCCACTAAGTTGATTTCCCCATAAATAGAGCTCACTCAAGTTAACCATATTTGACAAAGAAGTGGGAATGCTCCCTGTGAATTTGTTTTCGGAAAGGACCAAGCTAGTCAAAGTGGAGATATTTGACAAAGAAGAAGGAATGGTGCCTGACAATTCATTTTTAGAGAGGTAAAGTATTTGGAGACTAGTGAGTTGACCTAATTCTTGTGGTATACTCCCGATGAGTTTGTTTATGTAAATTTTCAACTCAATCAATGTGGAGATATTTGACAAAAAAACATGAATGGTTCTTGATAATTCATTCTCATGGAGATGAAGAGTTTGGAGACTAGTGAGTTGGCCCAATTCTTGTGGCATACTCCCTGTGAGTTTGTTTGTGAAAATTCCCAAGTGAACCAAAGTGGAGATATTTGACAAAGATACAGGAATGGTGCTTGATAATTGACAATAACACACTAGTGAGACACTTCTTTGCAATCTCTAAAATAATCAAAATCTAGAGGTTTCCAAAGGAAAACGAATGGTACCTGTGAGGCTGTTTGCTCCTAAGAAAAGTCCCCGCAGATGAGTTAGGGAACCCAACTTCTGGGGAATACTTCCAGTCAGATCATTGTAGGAGAGCGCCAAGTTAGCCAAATTTTTGCAATTGCCCAGATCACTGGGAATGTTTCCCTCCAATTGATTGTTGTACAACCAAAGCTCCCTCAAACGAAAAAGGCGTCCCAACTGAGTTGGGATATAACCATGGAGCGCATTGTTGGAAAGATTGAGTGAGTGGAGAAACGTCAAATTGCCGAGGTAAGGAGATATGGAGCCGCCCAGTTCATATATTATTGGGTCCATATTTTATAGGTCTGAATAGGCTTGTATGCATGCTTCCCTTAAATTATTGGATCCATCGAAGGAAGTCTCAAGCGCAGTACACAAGACACAGGTTGTTGGGTCCATCGAATTCTCATCCTGCAAAGATGTTAGCAGCAGTGAACACTTCAATTATTTTTCATATATTCATATTTAGATGTGTATTAATTTTTTTTCATATATTCATATTTAGATGTCTATTAATTTTTTTACATAAAAATATAATTGATATTTATTTTTCATATATTTATATTTAGATGTCTATTAATTTTTTTACATAAAAATATAATTGATATTTATTTTTAAAATAAAATTATTTTTAAATTAAATAATAAATAATTTTAATATCATTATTATATATACATCTTGAGTGGGCCTAATGGTTAAGAATATGTCTTTCTTCCTAAGAGGTCACAAGTTCGAATCGAGAGGAGGGTATTGTATGTATACCTCCATAGACTTTATTATTCAAATAGTGAGGAGGGGAGATTAGGGTTGATTACCTCCTTAAAATATTTTTTTTCCCCTCTCTTTATAGCACCACATTTTCTCCTTAAATTTTGATTTAATAATATTTGTAATATTATCCTTATTCTACAATATGATATGTCCCTTTATTCTCCATTGATTTAGCCAATAACATAGCTAAATTATTAAAACATTAAAAAAATTATTACTATTTATAAATAAAAAGATAATTTGTTTTTAACTTTTCTATGAAATCTTTTCATTAAAATCTTAAAATAAAAAAATACAACATTACTTAGTTTTTAGAAAAACTCATAATTAAAAAATTAAAATTTTTATAACTTCTTATAAATTAAGGAGAAAGATAATAAAAATGAGACAGTGTTTTGTCCGTTTTGTCCACTAAAACAATGTATCTCCATGATAAAGATGGATGGAGCAAAGAAACTCAACAAGTGGTGAAGAAGATATGGCAATTTATTTTCTATATTCCCATTGAAACAATTACTGGGTTATTACATCAAAGACATTCTTTTAAGGGAGGGTTCTTCTAAACTTTTTTATCATCAATCGATGATCTATTAAAGATCAACAAATGCTTGCCATCCCTCTTAACCGATATGTCTCTACAATGTTTCCAATATTTGGTAGTATATCAATATCGTATCCAAAATTGCTATGTGTCTTCTCAGTGTTCAAGATTTTTTATTTTTGTTTTACAAAAACTAAGGAATTATTTTCATTAAAAAGGTGTGGTCAAGACCACTGAATACATCAGAATTGTTTCAAAGTTTCACAAAAATAGTCTTACTTATGCCATCATCCAAACAAAATTCATGCATTCCCCCCGTATTTATCCATATCTTAATTTTACTTCTAAACTGGAATGTATATATGCGGTAATAAATATCGTTAATACAAATACTGAGGAAAAACATAGACAAAAATTACAACATTTGTAAAACTAACTACCATTTCCGTTCTTCATAACTTCCTTTCCCTGGTGATCCCATTCCTTCCAAGCTGCCACAAGAACATTGAGATCTGGAATTGGAGCCACAAAGGTGGTTGAGTTGACCCTCGTACTGCCAGCTAAAGAAGTTTTCCCACTGATCACGACTCTTTGTGCCAACTATAATTGCAACCCCTCATTTTGACTCATCAAGGCATCAACTTCATCTTGGAGTTGGCCTATTAAATTTTTTTGTTGAGACAATGTTTCTAAAGCATATGTCACTGTTGAGCTAAGAGCACAGACCCTCATAGTCATCCACATTCAAATATCCATATGGGAACTGAGTTTTGTCCCTGAATTCCATGTTCCTATTACACATGGAAATATACCAACTCCATAGTCAAATTAGGTTGATGATAGCCTCTAGAGACGAGATAATGAAAATGAAAACCAAAGTAATCCAATAAGACTGAAAAGAGCCACTGCAAAATGGATAAAGCACCCAAACGCAACTGACGAACTTAAAAATTGAGCGGAGAAAACCTTCCCAAATGCAAACCCCAGTTGCCAAAGCGAAGACTAGGCAACCCCCCAGTGAAACACAGAAGAGCCAGAGGTAGCCCAAAGCAAGGTGGCGAAAGAACTCTCCCAACGATTTTCCAATACTGCCCCCGAAGACTCATCAACCATAAAACCTCCCAAAATGCTCATGATGCTATTAAAATATGAGGTGACCCAATTGCAATGAGTATTTGAAATGGAATGTGCCTGAGTTACCTAGAGTTGTCAATTTATCCCACACACCATTTCCAAATTTGTGTATATGTTGATGACTTCACTTGAGATTGCATGCTTCCATTGTACATGTCATGCAATCCCAACTTCAGTGACAAGGCCTACAGATACCACCTGCATGCGATCTGTTTGATTGCCCCTGAGAGCGTACCAACCTCGCTTCATTTCACTTGGTCTGAACCACCACCGACGCACTAGAGTTATGCGTCGGTTGTTCCTTTTATCCTTTTGTCTTGTCCAAGCTTGCATGACAATATACATGTGACCCTCCCTTCTACATCGTCCATGCAGAGAGAAACTCACCGCGTGGTGAATTAAAAAAATGTCAATGTTCCTAGGCATGAGGTCATGGGGGAGTTACCATACTCACCGCTCCTGCTGCCCCCATGACACTAGGGTCTTTCTTATGGCCTTATTGGCCATTTTGTCATCTTCAAAATTATTTTGATGAAGAACATGATAGAATTGGACTTTAAGATTCCACAATGAAAGATGAATATGGTCCATGATAATCTTTAGATGGATATCCTTTGGAGAAGATCCAGAAACAAGATATCTAATTGTGTTTTTAGAGTTCCTGGCTATATTGAAGCTTGAAATTTGGCATTGTTTCACTAGTTGGATCCCCTAAAACATTGCATAAGCTTCGACCTTGTTGTTGGAGGAAATCCCTATGTTCCAATAATAATCGAATACTATATGTCCTCTGGGTCCGAACAAACCCTCCCCCACACATGCCTCCCCTCTCTGTGTTCACGATTTTCGTAGATAATGGATTCAAGATTTAAATTTCCAGTCCTTGTTGGATGAATTCCATGCCCATGTACCAATAGACATTTGGTTGGCATATAAATCAGTAGGGGATGACAAAGAAATCAACAAGTGAGAACTGTATGCAACCTAGGCAAGTCGGTTAAGTACAATCTTGAGAAGAGAGTAGATGTGAAGATCTCGTTAATAGTCTTTGCATGTAACCTAGGTAGGTGAGTTAGTAGTCTTGAGAAGAGAGTAGACATGAACATCCAGTTAGTAGTCTTCTCCTTCTCCTAATCTTCATGGCCAAAAATGAGAAACTATCATTGGATTACATGCGGAATCCAAACAATGCTTACCTATCTATTGTGGCATGCAACTACAACATTTTCCAATGGAATGGAAAATATAGAAAATTACTACCATTTGGCACAATCGTTTGGTCTATATTAGTTAGCAACGAAGCTAGATGGAGCTAGCATCATTTCATTCCAGAGAAAGAGCAGCTTAATCAAATGCCTAGATCTTCACATGGGACTAATACACCAATTTGGTGTCTGGCTTAGTCGTGACCTTAAAAAATAGATTATTATTATTATTATAAAAATTTAACAATAAATATTTATTTATTTGCTTCAAAAGTTAGTTATAAATACTTTAGTGTTATGTTTATAAAAAATATTTTAATATTAATAGTATTTGTGATGTTAAATTGTGAAAATAAGTGATATTAAATACAATGTTGATGATAAATCTAAAATAATAATAATAATAAATAAATGTTGATATATCATTTAACACTATTTTAGATTTTAATTTATTTCTTATTTTTCTATATAAAAAAATATTAATTTAAAAAAAAATTAATATTATTCTTATCTTTTAACAATTCTTTTAAAGAAATTCATTGATGATGATTAATGTCCATTGAATTGGTTTTAGAATTTTATGTATGTGCTTCAAAATATTAAGAAAAGTGTTCCAAGATCACACCATAGTGTTGTTGAGTTAAAATGTTAGGAATGTTAGTAGTGTGACAAGTCTTTGGAAAATGATATCTAATCTAGGTATACCTTGGACAATCTAAGAGAATCTGTTTTTCATCTTTGACCTTCTTAGTCACTATGGAGCTCTTTAGAATTTGTTCTTATTTTAACATTTTTTTTCTTTACACTTGTCAAAACAGAAGGATATTTTTAATCTTTTAGATTAGGGTTGATTACCTCCTTATAATATCTTTTTTTTCCCTCTAACTCTTTATAGCACCACATTTTCTCCTTAAATTTTGATTTAATAATATTTGTAATATTATCCTTATGCTACAATATGATATGTCCCTTTATTCCCCGTTGAAAGAACATGGCTAAATTATTAAAACATTAAAATTTTTATTACTATTTATAAATAGAAAGATAAATTGCTTTTAAGTTTTCTATGAAATCTTTTCATTAAAATCTGAAAATAAAAAAATACAACATTACTTTCACTTCTTAAGAGTTTTTAGAAAAACTCTTAATTAAAACATTAAATTTTTTATAACTTCTTATAAATTAAGGAGAAAGATAATAAAAATGAAACGGTGTTTTGTCCACTAAAAACAATGTATCTCCATGATAAAGATGGATGGAGCAAATCAACTCAACAAGTGGTGAAGAAGATATGGCAATTTATTTTCTATATTCCCATTGAAACAATTACTGGGTTATTACATCAAAGGCATTCTTTTAAGGGAGGGTTCTTCTAAAATTTTTCATCGTCAATCAATGATCTATTAAACATCAACAACTAGTTGTCATCCCTCTTAACCAATATGTCTCTACAATGTTTCCAATATTTTGTAGTATATCAATATTGTATCCAAAACTGCTATGTGTCTTCTCCGTGTTCAAAATTTTTTATTTTTGTTTTACAAAAACTAGGGAATTATTTTCATTAAAAATGTGTGGTCAAGACCATTGAATACATCGAATTGTTTCAGAGTTTCACAAAAACAGTCTTAGTTATGCCATCATCCAAACAAAATTCATGCCTTCCCCCCATATCTATCCATATCTTAATTCTACTTCTAAACTGGAATGTATATATGCGGTAATAAATATCGTTAATACAAATACTGAGGAAAAACATAGACAAAAATTACAACATTTGTAAAACTAACTACCATTTCCATGCTTCATAACTTCCTTTCCCTAGTGATCCTATTCCTTCAAAGTTGCCATAGGAACATTGAGATCCGAAATTGGAGCCAAAAAGGTGGTTGAGTTGACCCTCGCATTTTTAGCTAAAGAAGTTTTCCCACTGATCACGACTCTTTGTGCCAACTATAATTGTAACCCCTCAATTTGACTCATCAAGGCATCAACTTCATCTTGGAGTTGGCCTATTAAATTTCTGTGTTGAGACAGTGTTTCTGTGTTGATTGTTGTACAACCAAAGCTCCCTCAAACGAAAAAGGTGTCCCAACTGAGTTGGGATATAACCAGGGAGCGCATTGTTGGAAAGATTGAGTGAGTGGAGAAATGCCAAATTAATGAGGTAAGGAGATATAGAGCCACCCAGTTCCATGATAGAGAGGTTGAGGGAGACCACGTTGTCCATGTGATGGCGAATGTAGGTGACGACAGTCCAGTTGCAGAAGGGGACCGTGGGACTCCAGTTGGCCATGGAACCATGAGGATAAGTGGTTATTTTGTTCTTGAATGCCAAGAGCGATTGTCGATCATCGTGAAATGAATGCAGAGAGGAGGAGACAGTGAAGGAAAAAAAGAAGAGGAAAAAGAGCATATGAAGAGTAAAAGAAAAATAGAGGAACAACATGGTGCTTGAAATACAAAGGATAAATTGTAAAGATTATTTAAAACGGAGAGAGCAGAGAAGAGCAACAATATGCAGAGGAAAAGTGCAGTGCTATCTATGCGAAGGATTCTCGTGGCTATTTATAAACGGGAGAGAGAGAAAGAGGTGTAATTATTTACAGAGACCAGAAAGTTTCAGCGTGGTGAAGATTGTGCAGAGCCATGAGTGGAGGTGTAATTATCGACCGAGACCATAAAGTTTCGCCATGGTGGGGACGGGGCGGAAGCATCGGAGAATGGCGAGATTTGTCTATATAGGAGATAATATCAAAGATAGAAATCTGCATGCCCTTCTGTCAGTGCGGACAGTTGGATAAATATGTAGTTTAAAATTCTTATTCTTTGTTTAAAATATTATTGAATATATAGGATTTTCCAGTCTCTGAAATAAAAATGTTAATGGCCTACATGCGAAGTAGAAGTGAGAAGTGAATATAATGCTTCATAAACATTACACAAATTTATTCATTATTTTTTCATATTTTATAATCCTGAATAGGTTTGTACATAAATTTATATATTATTTTTTCATATTTATGTTGAAGGCATCTTTAGTGTTAGGTTTTGTAGAAAACCTATCAACTGATTGGTTGACAGGTTTTGCAAAACCACCATTTTCCTCCATCTGTATAGTACTTTGAAACAACCATTGAAAATACTATAAATTCCATAAATACCATCATAGATGTGATGTGATGTTGAATAAAATACAATATAAACAAAAACCAAAATAAAAGCCTGTGTTGACGAGAAGCCATTGGAACAAACCCACCTCGTCGAAGCTCGACCTTTTCACGTCACTTATGCAATTCTTCTTGCTTGCTTCCTTTGTTGTTTGGTCTTGCTCGTTGTGACTCCATTGTAGATATACGAAACATTCCAGTATTGGTTTGTTTATTGCTCCAATCGTCTTTCTTTACACACAACACAAGCTTGTTGATTAAAAGGGCCTCTACTTTTTCTTACTTATATTAATTAAAAAAACTCTTTTTTAATTTTGTTTAAAAGGGATGTTGAACAACCATCCAATTCCAATTTTTTTTTTTTTTTAATTCTTTTAAGTGCCCCCTTCACAGCTCCTCCTTGTATGGTGGTGATGATGGGATACTTAGGTGGTGGCGATGGTGATAGAACCATCATCTTTATTTAGTATTAACATGTGGAACCATGAACTTCAATCACTTTTTTATATTATTGACGAACCATGGACTTAAATGATTTGAAATTTCTTTTAATATTTTTCATTCAACTACAATCAGATATTATTATTATT
>ML776831.1:59202-74207 GCA_009831015.1 Picea engelmannii | reverse complement strand
CATCACTTGGCTCCAATAATTTTATGATTGGTATGATTCGTTTGAAAACTTCTAAAAGTTGGGTTTTACTTGCCAAGGTCACTATCCATCCATGGGGATGGAGATCAATCCCATGGCATATTATATGCTTTGTTCAAAATGGTTTGAAAAATATCATTTTTAATTTTACGATAATGTAATATATGCTTTATCCAAAACATCATAGAAAATTTCATTTTTTCAAGATATTGGATAAGTTTAGAGACCCTCGAAAACTCTCAAGGGTATAAAGGAATTATAGCTTTGGAACTTTGACATATAAAACTATGCCGCCAAGTATCTCAATTTTAAATTTTTTTATTTATTTAAAACTTTACTAAAAAAATCAATTTTACATAATGTTTTTTATCTTACACCTCATTCCCACTACCAAATTTCAATAATTACAAATCTTTTGTACCCATATAATAGATATATGAACCCTTCTTTTGACTCATTCATTCCCAAAGTTCAATAATTACAAATCTTTTGTACCAATATA
Source organism: Picea engelmannii (assembly GCA_009831015.1). Lineage (NCBI taxonomy): Eukaryota > Viridiplantae > Streptophyta > Pinopsida > Pinales > Pinaceae > Picea > Picea engelmannii. The sequence continues at coordinate 73,687 of ML776831.1, read as the reverse complement.
ATAAATATATGGACCCTTCTTTTGACTCATTAATTCCCATAGATGAGATGTTGTACACTAGGCCACGATGGTGTGTTGGTTCAAGGCGTACACAAAACTACTACCACTAAGTTTGTGGGGGCAACATTTAAAGACTAGATATGATTATAGCTTTTATGCCCTCAAGATACAAAAATTGAGCCTTTTGAAAGGTTTGGAAAACTATTAAGCATTACAAATTTATTTGAGAAGACGATTTTCTTTAAATAAAGGGTTCAGCTGAACAATATTGATAGAAAATAAATATCAAGATAGGTCATTCAATATTTATTTCTTTTATATATATATATATATATATACTCTCTGAAAAATGATGGTGTTGTCCATGAAGGTATAATTATGTTCTTCCTTAAATATTTATTTCAATTATTTAATCTTTACTTCAAATAATTTTTAAAATATTTACTCTGGTTATTTAATTTTTAAATCAAATAATTTTCACATTATCAATTACATGATATGATGTAGGATGATGATAATTATATTCTTCTTTGTAATATTTACTCATATTATTTAATTTGAGTTTCAAATAATTTTTACATACTTATGCTCAATTATCATGATTTTGAAAAAGATGAATAAATATAACTTATATTGTACTAGCATTATCTATGCATATACCTGTTATAAGGATATTATATATTGTACTAGCATTATAAGGATATTATAACTTTTCAAATGATTAGTATTATTTTCCAAAAAGGAAAAGTTCCATGAATAAACAATATTAAAGTTTTCCTATTTATTGGTAATTAGGAAAGTTTTTTTAATATTAATAAAAGATTAATCTAAACTATTAAATACATAAATATAGTTTATAATTTAATTTAAAAGAAATGTATAATGTATATGTTTAATGTAATTATTTATATTTATTTTAATTTTTAATATTAAAATTTTATATATTTTTTAATTTTATTTAATAAATTTAAAATAAAAATAAATATATTTTAAAAAATAAAAATAAATATATTTTAAAAAATAAAATAATTTTAATAAATAAAATAATTTTGATAAAAAAAATAATAATTGATTTATTTTTATATTATTTATTTAAATTTATAAATATTAAAAATTAATATAAATATTTTAATATTTTTTTGTATAGCCGAGAGGATGACCCTTAGTTTAATGGACAGTTTAATGGACATATGCATGATAAACCTTCTTTTAATTAAAATCCATAGAAGCTAATAAATTACAAAATTATTTGTTGAAAAGTGTGAAAATATTTTTAATTAAAAAAAATCATTAAAATATTTATGGGTTCATGTACAAAGTTGAGTGCACTAATTTAGATGATTATGGATTTCAAAAAATGTGTTAGTTACCAAAATCTATAAAGCAAATTTATTTTGGTGCTTAGCATTGGAAATGTTGAGCTTAGCACCAAGGGGATGATTATTTAAGGAATGCATGCTTAGGGTTGGGATTTCAATATGAAATAGTTTGTGAAATTTGACATTTAACAATTGAATTATTGGTTTTCATATTTTTAAGGAAGAATGATGATAATTTGAAATTTAACAATTCAATCATTGGTTTTGTTTTTAACGAAAAATGATGATGATGATGGAGAATATATGAGTTATATCTTGAATGTTTTATATTGTGATTAAAAGAAAAAAGATTTTTATACATCTCCATCAGGGATATGTGTTATAATGCACATGTGTTATGTTTCACAACAAAATCTACAAGTCCCTGTTATTGTGAACTCTTCATGAATAAAGATTAATTACAGTATATAGGCCCTAAATGAGCTCTTTAATGCTCAAGTGCCATGAACCATGCCCAAACGTAGGATACATGAACTCTTTAGGATTCTTGGGGCTCAAAGACCATGAAAGAGACCTCAAACCATCAGGTGGAAATATAAGTGTTTCTCAGAAGCCATCACATGGAAATATAAGTGTTCTTAAGAGGTATTGTACTCTATGAATGAAAGTCGTGTTCTTGACAATGGTTAGGGGGACAAAATCAAGGCCCTTAGGCCATGATTGATGCTACTTCAGTTGACTTTCATAGATGAGTCCTCAAACCACCAAACATGACCACTATAGAGATCTTTGGCCTCCAATTAGGAATTCTATCGTTGATAGGACTCATTGTGCCCCAGATTCAAATCTTGAGGCTTTGACAACTATGAAAAAGAACTTAAACCACCAAACATGGCATCTGTAGGGCATATTTCACCTCCAGTTGAAAACAAATGAGCACCATTAGGATGTATTACATACCACATGCAAGTATTGATGCCTTCATAATGGTTGAGGGATGCCTTCATAATTTTTATTTATAGAATTTATGTATGACTATGTGAAATTTGAGTTTTTCTAACAACTTAGTATGTTATTTTTCATGCAAACTATAATGCATATGTTCCCATTAAGTACGTAAATGGTGGAATTTCCTTTTAAAAAACTATAGAAATGTAGAGAAATCATTGTTCTTGTGTAGGGCCTTTTTWTCAAATTTTATAATTTTAATTTTTTWAATTATGAAATTCATTATATCCTTGAAATWACAAGGCCTTCCATTAATGTAGGGTATGAGGGCGTTAACATAATCAAATAATTTTATTTTATTAAATATTGKAGATCTTGGTTTGTACTAGTGCATCATATAACTTATTCAAAAAATTGTTAAGGTGATATAAAGTTATAGTAGGAATAAAAGATGTATGTGTTTTAAGATTCTAATATATGTCAAGWCAAAAATATATTAAAAATAGTAAACATTATTAATTTTTTTTCTAAATTATATATTTGGAATCTGCATAGTCAACTCTATATGTGTGTGTAGTTTCACTAACAATAGATTTATGTAGCCTATATGAAAATAACGTGAAAAATAGAGATGTGGAGAAGCATTAAAAAAAATTGAGGTTTCGATGTATTTGTAACCCAAACCACTAGGTTTGTCATTTCGAACCTAGATCCAATGTATCTAGATTAACAAACATGTATGCTAAAGTTGTCACTCCTTCCCAAAAATATTGAATGAAAAGAATGTGTTTGTTTTCTAGAGTGTCCACACTATGTAGAGTGTGCACGTGTTCTAGAGTGCATGCACATTCTTAGAGCACGTGCACATTCTAGAGTGCATGCATGTTCTTAGAATGCTCATGTGCACATTCTATAGTGGGTGTGTTTTCTTAGAATTCTCATGTGTTATTTTGACTAATCATTCACATGGTAGGTCTAACAAGAATGTGCTAAAGGAATCTTGTAGGTATCGAGGGCCATCAATGACATGTTGACCCACCATAAAGGATGTTTCAAGTGTATTCTTGGTCTCTAGATGGGGTAGTCAACATTATGAGTTTTTGAACATTGAGTATGAGTCTATGCAACTTGGATATGGATAGGAGACCAAACCAAAGAGTTAGGCCCTAAAGGAAGCTTATAGTCTAGGGGTAAGAAAGACACTTTGAACCACCACAAATGCCCTATCAAGGGCATCATTTGCCTCTAACTAGGTATACAAATACCACTAACTAACATTTTTTAGCACTAGGTATGAGTCTCGGGGCTCTAGGCATGGCCAATTGAGGAAACATAAATGTCAAGCACTAAAGGAATACCCAAGCCATCTAGGGCCAAGAATGATGCCTCAAATAACCACATATGGCCTCTTGAGGATGTCATTGGCCTGTTATTATGATTGTTGGCACCACCAGGTGGTTTTGAGTAGTATATATGTGTCCTAGGGCCCTAGAAATGATCTAGGGAAGAATTCCATGCCTTAGGTCCTAAAGGACTCTTTGAGGCATCTAGAGCCATGAACAATGCCTTAAAGCACCACACATTACCTCTGGAGGGTGTCCTTAGTCTTTGAAAAGTATGTTGGTTTCCGCATAAATTTTTTATCATTAGGTATGGGTCTCAAAGAATTGATATGGTCGAGGGTGGGAACTGAAGCCTTAGTTGAAGTGAGCTAATATCCCCAACCCCATCCACTCTTTGGACCCTAACTCCGCATGCATACCCATTTTACCCCAAGCCATCGATGTCCTCTTTCATTGGTCCCTTGCCTCTATCTTGACCACCTTCACAGCAGGGCCATAGCCACCCCTTGGGACCCCATCACCTCTACCCCTAGAATATCTTCCCTAGGGCCCTATATTTCAAATGTGTTAGATATGAGATTTTTTGCCCAATTTTCCCAATTTTTTGCCTTATCTTCCACTTGCGCTACCACAAATTGCTCAACTTACTTGTTCAAAAAACATTCATGGCATCGTTATTTATACATTCCATACCTCCACGGATTTGTCCACACATAAAAAATATTCTCAAGAGGTTATCTCTAAATTCTTTGAATTTTCTTGAAATCAGGTTGTATGGAATTCTTTTCAACCAGTCCCAAATCCCTCCTATTTTGCGTATTGTGTTCACAGGTTGCAGCACAAACGTTAACACACAAATATTATCGGATGACTCTGGGAATAAACCATTGTCGACAATTTGTTTACTTACCATCGAAACACATTATAATATCGATACTCGACAACCATTGGATCAAGCTATGATTGAATGTGAACTATCGATCTGTGATCTCATTCTCTCCAAAATGTTAATTGGGCCACCGGTCAATCATTCGACCGGGTCCTCAAAACTTCAACCATACGCTTTTAACCTCCTCAACTATCGGATCAAGTTCTCAATTAAACCTCAACCATTGATTTATTCATCTCCCACCGAAACAAGAAACATAACCTTGACACTCAACAACAGTCTGATGATGCAGGGGTTGAATCTTGACCATCGATCTAGTTCCCCGAACATCGAGACTATCGGGCCCTCAGGACATTAACTTTGCATTCTCAATATTTTTCTCCTATCTAGTATGTCATAGGGCTCACCAAGCCACCGACCTACCAAGCCCTCGGTCATTTCACTTTGCACCCACAAACAGTTTTCCTTGATCATAGTTCCATAGGTCACAATTCCAAAGGTCATAGTCCCTGTTATCCCCTATCCCAGGGACAACTAAGGAGATTATGTCTCAAGACCCACAGGTCCTAGACATGGAGTACCAAGAGCCAGACAAATTGAGCTTGGCCCCAGAGGGCCCATGTTTTCTTCAATGCATCCCATCTATCAACAACAACAACATCCATCCCACTAGCCTGGTCTTGAAGCAGCAATGGGTCTTTCTCCATGAGGTAATGAGTCTGGGTATCATGGTATGTGTCACTCTAATTTTCGAAGCATTTGAATATGTTGCACTGAACTCTCTTTTATTTCATAACATTTTCTTGGAAATTATTCTCTTTAACTTGTTCATACCTTGGGGGTGACAGAATTCCCTAGTAAGTTGGTTCCTTTTAGGATGAGTTTCCAGTGGGTGGGTCTATGAAAGGTCACTGTCCATTCCTTCCATACTTACCATTTTTCATCATTATCCCTCTCATCTTCTCCTACCTTGGTTTGGGCATTAGGTTTTCCACACTAGTAAGGGTTGTACCTTGCCTCGTGGGAAGAAGGGGCTAAAGGACCAGAGGGTAAAAGTAGTTGGCAAGAGTTAAAATCCAAAATCAAACCTTTAATATTCTTTGCCCAGGGATTCCAGAGAAATAAATAAAAGGATTCTCAGTAAGAAAATGGGATCCATAAGATAAAATAAAACTCAAGGTTTAGTTGGTGGATGGGAGGTCTCATCATGAGTCGGCCTATTAGGACCATGGGAATGTAGCGGTATGACACTACCATCTATCTTGTCACCAAACCAGGGTAGCGGCTCTTGGTGTCATAGCCAAGAGAAAGGGGGTCTCATCACGAGCCAACATTCTTATTTTCGTGAAGTGCTTATGGGTAACGTTGTCACCACTGGTCACCACGCCAAGACAATGTCCCCCAACTATTCTATTGAAAAGAAAAATAAATAAGACAAAGAATAAAAGGCATTGAATGGGCTAGAAAATAATGGCATCCATGACAAGGTGCAACTCGCCCTCTACAGAGGCACCCACATGCAATATCTACATTTACATGTTATCACTGCACCCTTTGCCCAAACATTCACCCCTACACCATTTCACACACTTACATGACCTAGATTGGTCTTCACCTGGGAAACACCCGATACTTGAGGAGGATTATCCCAATAGGACATCCTAAGACCCTCTCCAAACCTGACTTGTTAAACTACATAACGTATTTGAGCATTTTTCTAGTTAAAGGGGGGTTGGATGTACATGTTTGGGTAATTTGATTAATTGATGTGATTGACACTGCTATGATCCTCGTGACTTATGAGCCCATGGAGGGTGTGCCTTTTGTTGCAGCAGGACCATGCCCGGTGGATAGGTACATATGGGGAGATGATTAGCTTAGACCTCCATGGGGATTAAATCCCCGTAGATGGATGTTGTGACCCCAACCAAGGTCAGAGAGACACCAGAGGATGGCACCAGGAAGAAAGAAGGACGTTTTCCCCAAGACACCCTGGCAGGCCTAGACCTAGGGGGGTCTTGCCCTTCCACCATGACATTGGCCCTTGAAGGCCCCTGACGTCATCATGTTGACCCTTGACGTCATCCAATCAGGGTTTGGCATTTATGAGGATGGTTTGGTGATCATAGTTTTAGAGGGCATAGCTCCAAAGCTCATAGTTCCACAGGTCATAGTTCCCGGGGTCACAGTTCCTTAGCTCATAGTTCCATAGGTCATAATTCCTAACGTCAAAGTTCCATAGGTCATATCTCAAGAGGTCATTACAAGGGTCATAGTTCCAGAGTTCAAAGTTCTAGAAGGCATAGTTCCATAGGTTATAGTTCTTGGGGTCAGAGTTCAAGAGGTCATAGTTCCATAGGTCATAGTACTTGGAGTCACAGTTCTAGAGGTAATATTTCCAGAGGTCACTCCAAAGGTCATAGTTCCTAGGGTCACAGCTCCAGATGTCATAGTTCCAAAGGTCATAGTTCCACAAGTCATAGTTACAGAGGTCATAGTTCCACATGTCATAGTTCCATAGGTCATAGTTCTAGAGGTCATAGTTCCACAGGTCATAGTTCTCGGGGTCATATTTCCACAAGTCATATTTTTAGGGGTCATATTTCCATAGGTCATAGTTCCAAAAGTCATTCCATAGGTCATAGTTATAGAGTTCAAATTTCCAAAAGGGCTTAGTTCTAGAGGTCATATTTCCATGGGTCATAGTTCCTAGGGTAACAGTTCCAGAAGGAATAGTTCCACAAGTCATAGTTCCTGGGGTAACAGTTCCAGAGGTCATAGTTCCAAAGGTCATATTTCTTGGGGTCATAGTTCCATAGGTCATAATTCCAAAGGTCAAAGTTCCATAGGTCATATTCTACAGGTCATAGTTCTAGAGGTCAAAGTTTTAGAGGGCATAGTTCCAGAGGTCATAGTTCTAGAGGTCATAGTTCTTGGGGTCACAGTTCCATAGGTCATAGTTCCACATGTCATAGTTCCTTGGGTCATAGTTTCAAAGGTCATTCCAGAGGTCATAGTTCCATAAGGCGTAGTTCTAGAGGTCATAGTTCCACAGGTCATAGTTCCAAAGGTGAAAGTTTCAGAGAGTGTAATACCAGAGGTCATAGTTCCCCGAGCCACAATTCCAGATGCCATAGATCTAGAGGTCATTCCATAGGTCATAGTTCAAGAGGTCAAATTTTTAGAGGTCATAGTTCCACAAGTCATAGTTCCACTAGTCATAATTCCACATGTCATAGTTCCACAGGTCATAGTTCCTAGGGTCATAGTTCCATAGGTAATATTTATAGATGTCATAGTTCCATAGGTCATAGTTCTAGAGGTCATATTTCCATAGGTCATGGTTCTTGGGTTAATTCCACAGGTCACAGTTCCAAAGTTCAAAGTTCCAAAAGGGCGTAGTTCCAGAGGTCATAGTTCCCGGGTTCATTCCACATGTCATGGTTCCAAAGTTCAAAGTTCCAAATGTCATTGTTCCATAGGTCATAGTTCCATGGTTAGTTTTAGAGGGCGCATCTCCAGAGATCACAATTCCATAGGTCATAGTTCCACGGGTCATGTTTTACATAGTTTTTTCCTTCACTAAGTCTCTTTTTGAACATGCGGATCGTATAATTCATACCTCTATTAGTCTTTTTGCAAGCATTATTAGGTTTATTCTATCAAAATTGCTATTGATCAACATGAGGCATGTGTTGTATTCATTTTTAATGAATTTATGATGGTTTATCCTTAGTCAAATGTGTGCAGTATTTTAACACTTGTCTTTTGATTAAATCAGGTCAAAAATGCAATCCAGTCCTCGATCCGTCCCTCGATCCAGCCCTTGATCTGACCATTGGAGCACAATGAGTTGTGGGTTGGCATATTGGTAGGCTCCTCCTGGAAAATGTGAAACATGGGTTTTGTACCCGCTTGAATCCTCTGGCTATGGAACTCATCACATGTAGATTCAAGCAATTGCATTCAACCTCTATTTTGAGCGCACAAAGTTACGAGGTCTCTCAGACCAAGCCAATCACAATTTTATATACAACTATTATACTGAATTACTCTGTAAATTCGATTTTGGTATTAATATGAATGGTGTGTTGAGATTGTGAATGTATCTTGAGTTGATGTAGTACCTTGACTATCTAGGGGGGGCACTAGTGGTCTGGGTATCTTGTTTAATTGATATAGATTTGTATTTATTGTTAACGTTTAAGCTATTATTGAGTTTCATTTCATTTCATTAGATACCAATAGCATAGATAGGATCACTAAGAAATACACAATCACAAGAGACACATCATTTATCCTGGGAAACCCTCATGGGGGAGAAAATCCAGCAAAAGCTTCCTTAATATAGATAGCCAATATAATGCCAAGAGATAACTCAAACAAATATAGAAATTCCTCTCCCAAGAATGTACCTCTCTCTCTCTTCTTTCTTCTCCAACTGCAGCTCTGAACTTGTGCTCTGATGAACAAGTGAGTGTGTGTCCAAATGAGGTGATAGCCTCGTTATTTATACAATTTGGCAAGTGACTTTTCACTGGTAGGGCCGACTTCTCAATCTGCCTATTACAATTAGGTTTTTACCAATTCGCAAAAGGGGATTTGGTTATTTACAATACCCGACATGATCAATCTTCAAAAGGGGATTGTAATTATGGACCCTTCAATAATTACAAATCCTTTGTACCCATATAATAAATATATGGACCCTTCTTTTGACTCATTAATTCCCATAGATGAGATGTTGTACACTAGGCCACGATGGTGTGTTGGTTCAAGGCGTACACAAAACTACTACCACTAAGTTTGTGGGGGCAACATTTGAATCGATTGCATGATGTTGACAAGTTTACATGCATGGTGCACCATGTGAGTATGGTCAACGATAATTTAAGGGGTTTGTGGGGAGTTGAAAGCCATGGAGGTGGATATGTTGTATGAATTGTTTTACTATTGATTTGAACCAGTGATTGGTGAATGGAAGAAAACGACAATTAGATTGCAATGATTTGTCGTGCGTGGAAATGACTCCTAAACTACCAGTCAATTGTGTGGAGGGAGGGAATTGAATAGATTCCAACGTCATTGCATTACATTTTCTGACAATGTTGACATGATATCGCATCATTCAGTTTGTTTCCATCGTTGAAGATGCTCACCAAATCAATCAACTTTCTGATCGTTGTCACATGATCTTCTCTCCCACTGATCACCATCAATCCTTTAATATCTTCTGAGTAGGCTAACTCGGGAGCAATCTTCCCTCCTGATCCACCTTACTCAGGAAATTCCCCGACGTCGGTGGTTCCTCTGTGGTGCGGGACCCTCATGCCATGCATGCATCATCCTCATATGGATGCCAAAGCTCCGACAAGTTAGCATACATGGTTGCACTGACATGCTAAGACCTCTCGACAACCACCAAATAAGCAATTGAAATTTCAAATTTCAAATTTAAACTATGGCGCGCGTGCTCCATTGGAAAGAACAACCATTAAATCGCTAAAACCCTTCTTCCTGGTGTATTTTCCACATCTTCATTCATTTCAGGTATTAAGGTTTGTGAGCTCTAGCTGCAACAACAAGTCTGCTTCCTTTATCATTTCATCCAATTATTGGGCTGCGAGAAAGGTAATTACTTCTCACTATAAGTTTTCAACTCTGTTGATGGAGAAGCCTAATAGCTTCACTAGTTTGGATGATTGTAGATATTGGGTGATATTGGATAAGCCTAATCGCTTTGCTAGTTTTATGGATCCATGAAGAAGGTAAAATGGCTGAGCTTCTTGCAAGGATTCCAACTGGTATGGCGGGCATAGTCTATGATGGGTGTGGAGGGGTCAGATTTATTCCTTGCATGGAATGCAGTGGAAGTTGCAAGCTTGTGAATGATGATAACATGGTGGTGGTGGGTGGAAGTTTAAATGTTGTTTAAAATTTAAGTTTAATTTTGTTTTTGTTTTTAATTTTATATTATATTAAATTTTTAATTTTAGTTTAGTTATAAATATATATATTATATATTATATATATTTGTAATTAAAATTATTTTTTAAGATTTTATAATGTTTGATTAAAATATAAATAAAATTTAAAATGGGTTTTGAACTATATGTTAAAAATTTAATCCCCCCCCCCCCAAGGGTCATTGGCATTTTTAATGTTATAACTTCGCCATATAGAGGCGGATTTTCGCCCATGAATAGTCGAAATGACCGGGGTGAAGTCTAGAATACATCCATGGCATTCACCTTAGAAAATTTAGCCCAGATTTTCAGTGACATGTCCCAAAGTGACAAGAACCCATTCTTGGCCCAGCAAGCATGCACCAGAAAGATGCCTAATTGGGGGCCTCTGAGGCCAAATTGGGCCAGGTGAGGAAAACCCATTTTAGCTATAGGTATGAAGGCCTATAGAAGCCTTTCAATTCTAGTGTCCAACCCAGAATTGTGCCCTAACTTCAATTTTTTACCTTGATCAGTCTCCTGGCCGGTTCCATTCGCATACCTTCCCGGGGCCATATCTTACTCATCCGGAGTCGGATTTGCGCCAAACGAAAGGAAGCAGAAAGGAAGAGGACAGAGATAAAGCATGGGTACAGTAAATTACATTTTTGTGGTTGTTTGGTATAGGGTAAGAGACTCTCAAGCTTCAGGTCCAAGGGGTCCCTTCACCAAAACAAGCCCAAATCGAAGCCATGCTTCAACCAACTCACAAGGAAAATTATAGGGAACAAAGGGGGGGTATAATCAGGTCTAAAAAGTGACTAAACAGTGGGTATTTCCTTACTTACAATGACCAAATCCCAAAGGCCCCTTGCCCTCTTAAGAAACTCAACAAATTCCCCACACCTTGGGGCTTCATCCTGGTGAATCCGACAACCATGGATGGTCGAGAATTGTCCTAAATTGCCTCACCTACAGCTGCAAAACATGGCAACAGTCAAAGAGCCTTTGGGATGGCACAAATCCCAAGGAAAATGGTGATGTGGCATATCAAGTTTTGTCATTTTATGAAAAATGACTTTTTGTAATATGAACTCTCGCATGATTTACTTTGGGCATGTATTACTATGTAATTGAAGGGTGAAATCAAATTTGATTTGAACCCCTTTTTGGATAAGGTTCTCTTTAGGATAAAATTCCCTTTTTGGATAAGATACCTTTAGGATAAGGTTACTTTTTGTAAAAGGACAAAAATACTTTAGGGTTGGTCCACTTGTCACTTTTCCAAAAGTGACAAGTGTCTTGTGAGCTAACCCTAAGCCTTCACCTCTCCTTTATAAATAAGAGGGTTGGCATTGTAAAAAAGGAGGATGAATATAGTAACAAGGCTCTACTGAAATTTCTAAGACTCTTTGTGTGTGTGATACTTGTTAGATTTTAGTTGTTGGATGTGTCACTTGTTGGTTAAGGGTTGAGGGGTAGGGGTAAATGCTTGTTATGTTAGCTATCTCCAGGAGGGATTGGTTAGCTAGGTGTTTGTTGTTGCCTCCTTGGGTTTAACTTGCTTACTTTCATCTTCTAACAACTTGGTTTAATTTGTTTAATGTGTTTTAGAGAATATTTTTTTAAGTATTCAATTGTTTTCAGCCTTAGCTAGTGGCTGGGAGTCCTAGGGCCCCTTAGGAGAACCCTTAAATAGACCTCTTAGCTGGCTTCCCATACTTGTTTGATTTATATTTTCATTCATGTATATTTCTGCTATGTTTTCTTACCATTAACCTTGTTGTCCCAAATAGGAGAATTTTTCATTTTGGTCAATTCCCCCCCACGAGATAACCATCTTAGTTGGTTGTTATATACTTCTTATGTGTAAATTTCTGTTATATTTATTTCAGTTTTTCCATGCATAAATACTAAAATTTCGTTGTTTGCCTGCAAGGATACAACTGATCACCCACTCTGCTTCTCTTAAGAAGTTGGGGACCACCTAGAGACCTATTTGAGGCAAAAGGGCTAGCAGGGCAGTGAAGAAAAACACACATTTTTATCGGTAAATCTACTCAATCACTCTCATATTCACTTTACTTATCACTTGCACTCACTCCAAAATTTTCTATACACATACCAATGTTTATATGTTTGATTTGTGTAGATAGTTTGAATAGTTCACTTATGAATTCATGTTAAACATCTGATTCATACTTGCATAGGTAATCATCACATTTTTTTATATTTCAAACACTAAATTTCCAATCCCCATACAAGGAGTTAGTTGGGGCTTTCATGCACATGGCAGCTTTGCCGCTCGCAAAGAGCCTCAACCCATTCCTTTGGGATGAATGGTGTAATTGTCATTTTGTAATAATCCAGTCTTGCTATATTTTCATTGTATCACTTTTTGCTCACTAATCTACAGGTGCCTGCCCCTAAAGGGCCCATGCAAAATTAGCGAGCTAAATACATGCAAAATGCCGCAAAAAAAAACTTGAAAACAATTCAAGGGTCTACCCCATACATTGAAAACAAAAACTTATATTATTTAGATATTTACATATACATATTATCTAGCCGTGACATATATGTCACCTATCTATTTACTTGTTTTATGTATATAGTTTTAAATAGATTTCAAATTCAGTAACCAGGAGGCACGCTTGTTAAAGCAAGACGTGACCTCGCCATGTGGATGGCATAGTATTTCATTTTATGCAATTTCAATTTTGTAGGATATTAAGAGTCAAAGAGAAGGAGTCTTCATCAGGAGCCCCTTGGAAGTTGTCTAGTTAGTGTTGGACACACCTACCACACTTAGAGGGGGGGTGAATGAGTGTGGGGCTCTTTTTCCCAAAACTTCCCTCTTTCACAAAACTTATCAATTAGCATTCAACATTTATTCATTACCCATTACTGTCATTTATAACCAGTTAGATGTAGGCACATATCAACAACATATATCAGTAATATATCATCAACAAGTCATCATCACAATGGACACAAAGAACACAATATGTATGTACAATTTTCTTTTTATTACAATCCTTGGGTTTATCAACAACAACTGAATAGAGTACAACTCTACAAGAGCACTAGCTCTATATGCAAGACTCAGTTTACACCCTCAACATCAACTGAGATGAGGCAACAATCCTCAACAGATATCAATCTGTCAATAGGTACGCGACCTGTCAGTAGTGCAACCCGCGTGTGAATGCGCTCTGGCTCAGTACAACCCGCATGTGAACGCGACCAGTGTATAATGCAACAAGAGACTGCTTCTGAGCAACTAGGGTTTTGCTTTTCTTCACATGCTCAGAACTCTTCTGTCTTCCACTGTCCAAACTGACCCACAGCCAGTCACAATACATCCAAGCTCCACAACAAGTCAATATGAATGCTATCTCAATCATGTATAAACAACAAGTATACCATAGCAATCATGTCACTACTGAATCACAAGAGTGTTTCTCACTCCATCCATTAAATCAACCAAATTGGGCCACATCATAGAAGCCATAACAAGAATGCCCTAAGCATTCACAACATATCAAACAATAACATCTATCAAGACAATAAAGTAACCATACCAGTGTCTCAATGATAGATCTGAGGCCATAGAATGCAGATCTGGAACCTGCCTCATCATCCAATAGCTTGGCACCATCTCAAACAAAAATCTCCATGATTTTATTCAGTCCACGCTCTTTGTACACAGTCAGCCTGTGTGTACACTCACCCTATACATAGCCAGCCCACGTGTACACGCACCCTATACACAGACAGCCCGCATGGGCATAAAAAATAGGGTTTTCTGTGACTCCAAGACTTTCGCCGTCAAGATCTCTGATATTGCCGAAACTTTGATGCGTCCATGAGATCCTCATCTCGCTCTCTTCCTCAGAATAGATCTTCAATCATGCTCAAGAGATCCAAACCAATAAGATTCTCTCACAAGAAGCTCTCCATCAATACTCCAAAAGATATTACCAAGAAGCTCTCCATTGATCCATAAAAAGGATTCTTACCAAATGTACATTTTACAAG
>ML776831.1:0-48453 GCA_009831015.1 Picea engelmannii | reverse complement strand
CTAGGGCAGTCGTGTGTTACCGTGAACGTCATCCATGACGTTATTTTGTAGAAGCTATAAGCTTCAAATTTTGATATTTTGGTCTTCGGACAAACTTTTTGTAAAAACTCTTTTGATCGTTATATATACAGATGGTTTCTACCAGTTACTTTATAATGTGTGAATTTTGATGTGTTTAATTTATAAATTGTTCAAATGTCTGTCCAATACATAATTAGTCAATGCATATGTTAATGTATTAAGACATCTAGGAATATGCTAATATTCTATGTGATCAAAATAACGTTCCAAGAGGCGAATTCGCAAATACACATGTAACAAAGTAGGACTTCGAATAGAGTAGATATTACTTAGCTGTAGTACTACAAGCTGCGAGTCAAGTCGCATGACCAAATGACGAATTCCAAGCGATATAGCATCAACCAATAACTCAATAACGACGCTATACTCTGCAATGTTGTTGGTTGCATGGCCGAGGCACACACCTCGTAAAGATACAAGTTCGCTTGTTGGGGCATAGATTGCCCATGCAGCGGACGCAAGGTTCCAAGTACTACGACTAGCACCATCAACGAAGCCAATATAGGGTAGCAAAGACTCCAACATTTGGAAATCAAATACAATGTCACATAAGAGCAGAGACCAGATAACGTCAAAAACAAACTAAAGTAACACACACAAAGTATGATACATAAAATACAAGTACTTGTGCACAAATGATTTATGCATAGTACTTCTTCAAGTACAACCCATTCTTGGGTTCACTCAAAGGGATACCATCGTAATCTACCAGCTCATATGCTCCTTTTTCCAAAATTCGGCGAACAATATAAGGACCTCGCCACATTGGTTCGAATTTCCCAGCCCCTAACACATCTCGATCCTGTTCATAGAGAAGAACAAGATCACCTTTAGATAAAACACGAGGCTTGACATGCTTGTCATATTGTGCCTTGACACGTTTTTTCTGGGCTTCTATTACTAAAGTGGCGTCACGTCGAGTTTCGTCTAATCGCATTAGATACAATAGACGTTCTTCTTCAGCAGAAGTGTTGGGTAAGAGTTTGACAGCTAGCTTCAAAGAGGGTATCTCGCATTCTATAGGAAGACTGGATTCCACACCATAGACTAATCGAAAAGGCGTAAACCCAGTAGCGGATTTAACAGATGTCCGGTACGCCCACAATGCCAAAAACAACATTGTGTGCCAACTTGATTTATGAATTCCTATCATCCGTCGAAGCATAGTTATAAGAACTTTGTTGATTGCTTCGACCTGGCCATTAGCTTGCGGATAATAGGGTGTTGAGTTATCATGACAAAGACCCAACTTTTTCGTAAGTTCAGACATCATAAAATTCCTAAAATGACTACCGTGATCAGTGACGATAGCTTGGGGAACACCAAAACGAGTTATGACATGATTAAAAAGAAACAACGTTGCGGTCTTTCCAGTATTATCGAATGTCGGCATCGCCTCAGCCCATTTTGTAAAGTAATCAACAGCTACAATGATGTAACCATGCCCCCCGGCCGAGTGAGGGTGACATGTCATGAAATCAATGCCCCATTTCACAAAAGGACCAACTGAAACCACAGGATGAAGAGGAGCAGAATGTGACCGAAGTTTCTGATTGTAGGTCTGACAGGCATGGCATTTCTGAATGGCAGTAATGCAGTCGTTAAACAAAGAAGGCCAAAAATACCCTGTGCGTAAGATCTTTTGGGCAGTAGCATACCCAGACATATGACCACCACATGCTCCGAAATGACAGTCATTTAGAGCTTTCTCGGCTTCGTCGAATGTTAAACAACGCCGAAAAATAGAGTCAATGCCTCGATGGTAAAGAGTATCCCCGAGGATAATGTATTGACGAGCTTGATAACGTATGCGACGTCGTTCAGTACAAGATAAAGCAGGCCAGAAAGTCTGGGTTTGGAGATATATAATGATATCCCCATACCAAAGATCGTCAGTGCTAATAAGGAAAAGAGATTCATCGGATAATGAATCTACTGCTACATTTTTCGTGGCAGAGTGAGGAAAATTGCATATCAACTCAACAAGAACTAAGGATTTCTTAGACGTGGCGCGATCGAATTCCAAGTCAAACTCCTGGAGTATGACAATCCATTTGGAGTATTTTCCCCCCAGCAATTGACGTATCAAAATGTGTTGCATAGGGTTGCAATGAGAAATCACCATAGTTTTCTGTGAGAGGATATAATGCCGGAAGCGTTGGATGGCTTGAACGGCAGCCAAGGCCATTTTTTCAACATGTTGATACTTGATTTCCGTGGATGTGAGACTGCGACTCAAGTAATAAACAACATGCTCGTCGCCCTTATCATCCTCTTAGACTAGAACCATGCCAATAGTTACTCCGAGGCAGCAAGATAAAGGAAATAGTCACGACTATAATCAGGAGGAAAGAGAAGCGGAGCTCGAGTGAGGGACAACTTCAAAGCTTCAAAATCATTGTTGGCAATGGTATCCCAAACGAACTATGAATCTTTCTTTAACAGTCGCATAAAACCACGAGTAATCTCGGTGTAATTAGGGATGAAACGACGAAGAAAGTTTGCTTTCCCCTGCAAACTTTGCAACTGACATAGTGTAGAAGGAGGAGGGAGATTAAGAATCGCCTCAACCTTAATAGGATTCACCCGGATCCCTTGACGCGAAACGATAAAACCTAGAAGACGATTGGATTCTACGCAAAAAAAAACATTTATGAGGATTTAAACGTATACGATAGAACCGACAGCGAACAAAAAATGGCTCGGAGATGAGTGGGGTGATCGAATCGATGCAAAGAATGAGCTGGTAAATCGTCCAAATAGGGTTGAACGATATGCTTTATATCATGAAAAGCATAAGACATAGCACATTGAAATGTCGCGCCAACGTTTTTAAGACCGAAGGGAAGTTTCCTATAGGCAAAAATACCCCAAGGACAAATAAAAGCAGTCTTATGTTGGTCCTTGGGAGCGATGTTAATTTGATTATAGCCGGAGAAACCATCCATGAGAGAGAAGATTTCACTTTCGGCACAATCATCGACAATCTGGTCAATGAAAGGGGTTGGAAAGTTGTCTTTTGGACAGGCTTTGTTAATATCCCTATAATCAACACATACACGAATACTGCCTCCTTTCTTATCAATCGGGAGAGGATTGGAAACCCATTCTGTCAAAGCCACTGGATAAATAAAGTCGGCTTTTAGAAGTTTTTCAACTTCGAGCTTGATAGCCGCCGCTTTATGTGGGTGGACTGGACGAAGGGCCAGACAGGTTTAGCTCCGGGGTATGTATTTATCTCATGTACAACAATAGCAGGTGTTGCACCTCCTTTGTCACCTTGGTGAGCGGAATCGAGGTGCTTAGCAAGCCTAGTTGGGTCTGCTAGGCAAGACAGTTGTAGAGAAAAGAGTTGGAGAAAGAAAAACAAAACTATAAGCAAGAATTAAACTAATACAAACTAAAATCATAAGCATAGGGACATAGAAATAAAATAAACACAAAGACCCATGTCACCAATGTTTTTAGGCTGATCTATTGATGAAATCAAAGCACCAAGAAGAAATGGGACTATGAGTCCCTTCTTCCTCCAAGGGAAGGTTCATGGACCCTCACTAGTAGCTCCTCTTACAAAAAGAAAATGAAAATGGTGGTGAAAGAACTCCTTGCAAATCCACTCAATGGAGAGGTGGATTGCTCAATGAAATGATGCCAATGTGTTCTTATCAAGGATTGAGTCCTTAAAACAATCTAGGTAGCATAACATTACTTTGAATTCCTTGAGAAAATGAGGTGCATTCATGGATTTTTATAGCATTGCTTTGGGCTTTTGTTAAACTACTTTATAGTGTGAAGAGAGGCCATTTAGGGCATTATTAGGTCTTTGACCAGCCCACCATTCGGATTCAACTCAGATTTGAGGGTCAAATCGGCTTGGGAGCTGATCCATAAGTGGTTGGGAGGCCGACCACTTCAATAAATGCACCGTTTAGCAGGTGTGCAGCTTTTTGAGCTATCAGCCACGCATCGTGCACCTGTGCGCACTTTTCACGTTCCTGTTACGTGCATGCGCGCGCGCGCCCAATGTTTGCAAGGAGCCCTTCAATTTTTCACTACTTTGTATAGTTTTTGACCTTTTTGAATGTTGTGGAATTAATTTAGGTCCATGAATGACTTCATCCCTGTTTGACGATCCTGAGTTCTTGTAACCATGTGCTGACGAAATTTCAGTGATAACAGCAGGGTCGATACCTGGCATCTCTTCGTAGCTCCAGGCAAAGATGTCACGAAATTCTTTGAATAGAGACGTATGGGTGACGATTTCGTTGGGAGAACACGAAGCTCCAATATGAACATTTTCAACTATCCCAGGTTTAACGAATATGTCAATGGGAATCGTAGGCGAGATATTACTGAGGTTCCCTTCGACAAACACATCATGTGCTCACCCGGGAACAGTTGTGATGACAACAACGGTCGACGGAGTCAAAATCCGTTGGTAGTTCTCAAGAGTGTGTTGTTCTAGAAAGAGTATGGAATGATGATGCCCATCGTCCCAAGGGGTGTCCTCCATGACGGACATGATCATCTCATCAGTGGGAAAGATAACACGAAAAGGATTGGGGGACAACTCATCAAGAGAGGGGGTAGAAGGTGTTGCCGATTGAATGGTCTGATAGGCTAATTCAAACTGACTTAACGACATTACGTCTCTGAAACGAAGATGATCTCCAGGGTCTGGGACAATCCAAGGGTCATGTGATGCAGGAAGTTCATGAGGCACGGCGGAGATCATGTTGATAGAAGCAACTGACGGGCGTGGAACATCAGGTGGTGGAATAGGGAAAGTACCCATCAACGAAGAGTCCTTTAAAATGCCTACACCGACATTCTCGTAACCCGGCGGGGTTTTAGCAATAAACGACATGTTACCATTACGAGTATCAGAATTGAAGAAGGCAAGTTGGTCAACGGTAACAACCTTTCCTTGATGAGGGAAACGTACTACATGGAAAAGAGTTGACACAACAGCGCGCATGGAATCGATCCAGCTACGACCAAGTAGAAGATTATAATCAAGGGGAGCATCAAAGACTTCCACTTCAACTTGGACCGTCTTACCTTCTAGTGTGATAGGAAACGAAGTAAGAACACCGTAAGGCTTAAAACCAGAGCCATTCAAGGCTTTAAGAGTGTTTTGTGATTCATTCAAGGGAGGATAGCCAATGGCTTTCCAACAAGCAAAAGACATTACACACGTTGAGGCACCCTCATCGATAACAGTTCGGAAAATGTTGTTGTCAGAGACAACAACTTGTATTTGGAACGCGAGTTGCGGGGGTAACCGTGGAATGTAATCATCCAAGTCAAAGACTATTAAATTCGTATCTGTCGGGTCAATTCCACCTATAGCTTTCAACAGCGCCTTCCGTTGTGCAGGACAAGACTGAAGGACTTCAAGGGTTGACATCGCTGAAGGTGCCTGGGCCAGATCTTCCACAATGTTGTAGTTTTGGGCCGTACGAGCATGAGGATTGAAAGCTGATTTCCTAACGACACCTTTAGGGGGTGGTCGCAGAACTGTATCAAGGCTTGGTCGTTCAAGATGAAGAGGACCGTTTGTAGGTGGAGTCGGTGGAGAGAGTTGTACCAAAGTAGGAGGTAAATCGTCAACCTTCTCCTTAGATGGAGTATAATCTTTGGCTCTCGCCGTAAGTGCAATGTTGTTTTGCTTAGAATCACCAGTACATATCAAAACATATGATGTGGTAGAAGTAGATGGTTGGTCATGAATGACCAACTGAGCCTGTTGTTGAGACGGGAAGGGTTGTGACAAGACTGCCGACGTAGATGGTTTCGGGGTTCCCTGAAGGAACTTAGTGACCTAGGCACGTCATGGACAATCCTTCGTGTAGTGATCGTCACCACAGATAAGGCAAGGGTAGCGGGGTTTGCGCTTATCCCGATCTTCAACAGGGGTATTTTTAGGCTGCTCTGTTTGATTATTATTTTTTCCCTCCTTATTCTTGCCTCTCCCTTTTTTCAATTTATTTTTACCGGTCGGGGTGGATTGAACGACGTTCACCTTAGAAGTTCTACCGGTGGAAGTGGCAGGAGATGGAGCATTTTGAACATTAGAAGAAGAAGACTTAGGGTTGGTGCTTGAAACAGAATGTGATTGGGCTTGGGTAGTACCAATCACACCGACAGCTGTATGTGAGGCAGCTGGAGTGGTTGAAGTTTGGCAAAAGGCCTATATATAGCTGTAGGGCCCACATTGCCACCTCATTTGTACCTGTTGCAATAGTGACTGGATGAGCAATTTTCAGAGGAGATTTGAAGATTCGGGGAGGATGAGGCATCTGATTGAGGATTTGCGAGTATCAGGTTAGTGGTCTGATCATCCTACATAGAAATAGGTTTCCAATTTTTGGGCAGGGGCTGTACGGAGGGCCGTAAAGAGGTATTTAGGGGGTCTGGGCCCCACATGCGTGGGCGATCGGGTGATAGGCATGCATAAGTGCACGCCTGTCCACTGGATATGCGCGCATGGGGGCAGGGTAGAGGGAATTTAAGGCGCGCTCTATAGGCACGCCTGTGAGGTGAACAAGCACGCAGTAGTGCGCGCCTGTGGGTTTGATAGGTGCACCCTGGTGCGCGTTTGTATGGTGAACAGGCATGCCTGTGAAGAAAACAGGTGCGCACTGATGCGCACCTATGTAGTGAACAGGCACGCATAGGTGCGTGCCTATGGGTAACAAAACCACGCCTAGGAGGCAAGGTTAAAGTGTAAAAAACGAGTCTTTTTGAGGCTGTTGATGGTTGCATAAGCTGAAAGAGGGCTCTGTGTTGTCTGCAGGTGGACGATGGTGATGATGCCAGTGCGCTGGCAAGAGAAAGACTGGGCCCAGTTGCGAGATGCTGTGGCCATTGAGGGGCCTGGTGTGCATGCTACTTTGGCAACCTGTGGGTTGCTAAAGTTCTTTGAGTGCCCGTTGATACGGGCACAGAAGTATTGGTTGTAGTTCCTAATCCAGATGTGGAGTCTAGAACTGCACTGCTTCCTCGTACGAGTAAAGAAGATCCCCTTCACTGCGGTGGAGGATATATATTTTTTGAGTGGGATCCCCTTTCGGGGAACGCCCCTACCGGCGGAGCCGGTGTTGCTCAGAACCATGTCGCTGGCCGAGATTGGCCAGAGATGCTGCTCAGGTCGGGACTTTATGTCAGGGATGGTGGTGAGTATCAGTGCGATAGACTCCTTGGCACATCGCTGTATAGCGGCGATGATTGTTCGAATATATGGGTCACTTGCGACCCAACGGATTAGTGGTGGCCAGCTATTAGTGCTGGAGAGAGTGGTGGTCGGTGAGCGGTTCACTTGGGGGCTGATGCTTCATGCTAGTATGGTGGCACAGTTGGACCACTGTCGGTCCACTGGTGGAGGAGAGTTTGCTTTTGGGTCCACCCTAGTGGCCTGGTTTTTGGAGAGGGTGCCAATGTTGCGCCCAAGGATCTTACTAGAGATGTCGGGGGCACGAGAGTTGTGGTTGAGGCGGTGGTCTACAGTTTTTCTTCGTCACGGTGGTGGCAAAGGTGGCCACTTCTTTTCAGCAGAGGCGACACAGGTGTGGCGGTAGATGCCGCAGGTGATACTGGGGTACCCCTATGTTGGGGTGGACTTCCGGGGTGACCCGGACATGGTATTACCTCCAGGGGAGGTGTTTGACCATCGAGGTATGTTTAGTATTTGGTATGCATGTTTGTGTTTTATGTTGCGATTTTGAGATATCATTCCATATGTATATGATATAGATGTTGATACTATCTTTTGTTGTTTGTTTTTTTGCATGTGCAGATGTGCCACCTTGCGGGCGCGAGGTGGAGATGCAGAGAGCGTCGGCTCGTCGAGAGATGGAGAGACTACCGCATGGAGAGAGACATCGGTGGGATGATGTCGCGGGGTGACCAGCTGAGCCCGAGAGGGTAGCGAGGAGGCACTGGTTCGATGACCTTGGTGCAGGGCCATCACACGCTCCTCCGACGACGGCCGGAGTGGATTTTGATAAAAATACGTCATCGTTTGGAGACGGTTTTACAGGATGTGCTTGAGGGCATGTGGACGCACATCTAGGATGAGAGTTTCCTGGAGCAGTGTGTGGGGGTACCGCCACCATGGCTATCCATAGTGCGGCGAGCAGCAGTGCTGGCTGCTATGACGAGGGGACGCCTACTGTCGGGGCAGGAGGGTCCCATAGGTGGACCACCACTGCCTGGGGCAGGTGGTGGTGGGCCGCCACCGCCTGAGGGAGGGGCAGGTGGTGGTGCGATAGAGGCACCATCAGTGGTGCATGATGTATATCTGTTTTTGTTGTATATAGGCTGGTGAGCCCATGTTTTGTACCGAGGTGTTGTATTGGCCTGCGGATACATGTATTTTTGTATGTAAACGTTCGGATGGCCTGATGGGCCTTTATATATATACATGAGTATACATATGTTGAGATTCATCTGGTGTCTACATGTATTTTTTGTTGATGAGTTTGCTGGTGTCTATTCTATATATATGCTGTGACAGGTTTTCATGATATGTTTATGTATGTGTAGCTTGATGTGATATATGCCAATCTAACACCATGTTAGCTATGTGATCTGTTATTTGATTCAATTGTCGTGGAATATGTGTAAATGTAATGGAATCAAAATGTCGAGATAACAACCTAACTTGCAGGTATTTGCGAAAGAGGCACGGATCGCGTACACGGTACACATTGTTGAGCTGGAGAATGACTAGTTGAGAGTCCAGGAAGACGCTAAGGTGACGAATATGATGATGTTGGGTGTCAGCCAAGAGGCCAATGATAGCAATGTATTCAGCTTGGTTATTGGTTGCTGACCCTAAGCATATGCCGCTTGAATGTAGCATTTCATGTGAGGGGGTGTAGAGAGCCCAAGCAGCTGAAGTGAGATTTTGTGTCCAACGGCTGGCGTCGTCGGCGCAACCAATGTGGTAGGCTCGTGGAGAAAGCATCTGTCAAATAGCACAAAGGACAGTTTAGACGAGAGGGAAGGAGAAAAAAGATTAAAAACGCTAGAAAAGAAAATAACCTAAAGTAGTATGACTACTTTTAAGCATAAAATTTCTTGAGATACAACCCATTGACGGGTTCCTTGAGAGAGAGGCCTTTGGGGGAGGCCAGGATGTATGCACCTTTGGTGAGGTAATGCTGGATAATGTAAGGGCCATGCCAAAGTGATTCGAATTTTCCGTGGCCAAAGGTATCATGAGCGATATCATAAGCCAGGACGAGGTCGCCTTCGCGGAATGATCGAAGGTTGACATGGCGATCAAAGGTAGCCTTGGATCGTTTTTTAGCTGCCTCGTTGTTCTGTAACGAAGATCGATGATCTTCATCCAGAGACTCCAAGTTCAGCAAGCGCTGCTCCATTGGATCAGTGTCAGGTAATAGCTCAATTGTGGTGCGTAATGTGGGAATTTCGCACTCGATGGGAAGAGTTGCCTCGACCCCATTGACTAGATGGAACGGTGTGAAACCAGTAGCGGTCTTCACCACCATTCGATAAGCCCATAGCGCGGAAAATAACATGTGATGCCAATTGGTTTTATGTTTATTAACCGTGCACTGTAACATGGTCTTGAGGAATTTGTTAACTACCTCGACCTGTTCGTTTGACTAAGGGTAATATGGGGAGGCAAACTCGTGAGAGAAGCCTAACCTAGAGGAGAGTTCGACAAAGATCTCATTCTCGAAGTGTTTCCCATGGTCGGAAACGAGTTGGAGGGGTACTCCAAAGTGGGATATGACGTGGTTAAAGAAAAAACGTGTTGCAGTGCCAGCGGTGTTGTTGAAAGTGGGCATAGCTTCGGCCCATTTGGTGAAGTAATCAACGGCGACAATGATGTATTTGTGGCCATTGCTGGAGGGGGGATTACAAGTCATAAAGTCAATACCCCATTTACAAAAAGAGCTGGCAGTAATGACAAGGTGAAGAAGAGCGGGAGGAGCTCGGACTTTGTTGGCGTAGAGCTGACATTGCTCACTTTGTTTCACGGCATGAATGCAATCATGAAACAAGGTAGGCCAAAAGTAACCCGCTCGGATAATCTTTTGAACAGTGGATATACCCGAAAGATGGCCCCCATATGCGCCGTTGTGGCAGTCGTTTAAGACTCTGTCGGCCTTGTCAATAGTCAGGCATCGACGAAGAATAGTGTCGACGCCCCGCCGGTAGAGGATTTCTCCGATGAGAAGGTAGCGGGGGGCTTGATGGCGAATACATCGACGATCATCCCGTGAAAGGTGGTTACCGAACTTTTGATTTCGAAGGTAGACGAGAAGGTCGTCATACCAAGGATCATCTGAAGTGATGTAAAAGAGATGTTCGTCGGGAAAGTCGGTATTGACGGGGGCATTGGTGGTGTCAGAGGGGAGGGCCGTGACAAGTTCAGCGAGAACGAGGGCCTTCTTACTCTTAGGTGTTGAAAACTCGAGGTCGTACTCCTGAAGGATAACGATCCATCGAACAAATTTATCGTTAACTTGCCTACAGCTGAGCAAGTACTGCATAGGGTTAGAATCTGCGACGACCTTGGTGGTGCGAAGCATAATGTAGTGGCGCAGCTTTTGGATTGCGAGGACAACTGCAAGAGCAAGTTTCTCTTCGTGTTTATACTTCAAGGGTGGCCCTGAGAGGTTCTTACTAACGTAATAAATGACGTGTTCACGATTGTCATCTCCGAGCTGGACGAGGACGCCAGCTATTGATACAGCGGATGCTGATACGTAGAGGATGTAGTCGCGATTATAGTCAGGTACACTAATTAAAGATGCATTTGAAAGCACTGCTTTAATATCGTCAAATGACTGTAGGGCGTGGTTGTCCCAGTGAAATGGGATGTTGTGACGTAGTAATCGAAGGAAGCCCTGTGCGTGTATGGCGTAATATGGGACAAAGCGTCGAAGAAAGTTAGCTTTTCCCTAAAGACTCTGAAGTTGCCGTAAATTCTGCGGAGGTGCAATTTCGGTGATAGCTTGGACTTTGAGGGGGTCCATGGTAATACCGCTTTGGGAAACAATAAAACCGAGGAGGCGCCCTGTCGTGACACAGAACACACACTTGAGAGGATTCAAGCGGATGTTATACTGACGACACCTTTGAAAGATGATTCGTAAATCATCAAGATGTTGGGTGCGTTTCTTGGAGAGAGCTGTGAGGTCATCCAAGTAGGCGAGAATGATGTTAGACAGATCGTGGAAGATGTATGTCATTGCCCGCTGGAAAGTGGCACCGGAATTCGTTAAGACGAAAGGTATGACACGGTATGCAAAGGTACCCCACGGAGTAGTGAATGCGGTTTTATACTGATCGGCTGGGTGGATTTGAATTTGATTATAGCCAGAGAAACCATCCATAAAGGAGAGAGCCTCGTGGCCAGCACAGTCATCGATAATTTGATCGATGAAAGGTGTTGGGAAGTTGTCTTTGGGACATGCTTTATTGAGATCGCAAAAGTCTGTGAAAACACGGATAGTGCCCTGTTTTTTTTCGACGGGTATAGGGTTGGAAACCCATGAAGTATAAGCGATGGGGTAAATAAAACCGACAGCGCGTAATTTGTCAATTTCGGCTTTGATAGCCGCAGCTTTGGATGGGTGTAACGGTCACTGTTTTTGGCGAATTGGTGTGATGTCAGGCCAGGTGTTGATGCAATGTTCGACAATAGAGGGATCAAGGCCAGGCATTTCCGTGTATGACCAGGCAAAAATATCCCTATATTCCTGGAAGAGGGCTTTATATGCGCCGATTTCCTGAGGAGTGCAAGCAGCTCCAATGGTGATTTCTTCGACGATGCTATGTTTAATGGAAATGCCAATTTTGATGGTGGGGGAAATGTTGGCCACGCTGCCTTCTTCAAATGCATCAGGAGCAGGAATGGGATTTTTGAACCAATCAACAGGCCCGGAAGGGATAAAATCTTTGGTTTCGACCGCGTAAATGGGGTTTTGGTGAGGAGGCATGAGCGCTTCCAGTGGAGAGAAGAGTGCATGGTGATGAAGCGTGTCCCAGGGAGAGTCCGGGTGGTTGAGCTCTTCTAGTATTTCCTCATCACATCTGAATTGACGGGAATACAAGGGGTCGTGAGGAGTGATCTCAGTGATCATGTGGTTGCCCCTTGATGGAGAAGCAGGGGGAGTCATGCTAGGAGATGGTGAGGGTTCACTCGACATGAACCATATATTGAAATACTGAGGGGTACCCATGGTGGTTGGGTGGAGAGTGTCCGTAGGGGAATGAGCAGGAGAGTTGGGTGGGTTGGGGGGTTAATCCTTAGATACGTCATCTAAGAACCATGGAGGCGTTGGGAGTGCCTCGAGTTTGGGAGAAATGACATGAAGATCCTCTAGTGATGAGGTAATGTCAATGATTGCCTCTGCGGGCGGGTGAAGCAAGGCCAATTGACGTTGCCTATATTCTAGAATCATAGGACACTGGTATGTAAAGTGAGTGAATGAATCGCAGAGAGAGCAAGGGCATCTCATATGTTCATTGACTGAAGTGGTGACATAACGGATGTCAGTGATATTTGTGTACGAGGACGTAGCGGGGCTGGGGTTGTTCTGGAAGTTCTGGCATACAGCGGCTAATGTCTGTCGAAAGCATGGCAGTGCTGGGCAATGATGGGTATAATGGCCGTACTTTGAACAGAGAGCACAAGCGTATTTGGTCCTCAACCCTTTACTACTGGAAGGGGGGGTGGTAGTGGTGGGATTAGCAGTAGTGGCGAGTGGTGTAGGTGTTTGATTGAGGGGCATCAAATTCCGTATTTCAGGTAGTGATGGACAGTTGTTGGTTTGGTGACCCTCTTTCTCACATAGTGCGCAAGGTGGTGGGATGCGTGGAGGAAGTGGAGCGGTGGACTCTTTCTTCTTTCTCCTGACCCCAGCTGTAGCAGGGGGGTTAGTGAGTGGGGGGGTGGTGGGGGTAAAGATGGGAATCGTCATGGGGATTCCTTCCTGTGGGGGAAGGGATGGTCGAGGGACCATCTTAGGTTGGTGTAAATACCACACTAGGATTGCTAACACCATGTTAGGTAGTGTGAGCGTTGCGGCTACCTGAAAAGCTTTGATACCTAGTGGAGGGTAAAAGAAGGGAATTCGAGTGAGGGGTTGGGGGAATGTCTCCCAAACAGGACTATGCCCCTGAGGGGATGTGGATTCGTGGACTGTTGAGGTTGCCGAGTGCGCAGGTGGTTTCGGCGGGAGTGGTTCTGCGACTGTTGGGACATCAGGAATGACCGAAGCCTCCTGAGGAGGACGAGCATCCTCTGTGTGAGTTCTGTTAGATGAGATGGCGCATACTTGATTAGCAGGATGAAGGCGTGGTGGTGCTCCATGGTACATCCCTAACAAGGGTGGATCTTTAAAAATTCCAGGACCCATCTCGACGAGTCGATATGCATCTTGGTTTGTGTGGATGAGAGGAAGAATGTTATCGAGATTGGCAGATGGGTTAGGCTCATAATGTGAGACTTGGTCGATGGTCACGATCTTCTCGTTGTGAGGGAACATCATTGTTCGAAAGATGGAAGATGCCACTGCCTTCATAGCATACATGTAGCTACGACCGAACAAGATATTGTAATCGAGCGGAGCGTCGATAACTTCTATGTCAATGAGAATAGTTTTGCCCCCAAGTTCAACGGGGACATTTTGGAAGAGCCCTTCAGGAGATGATGGTCGTCCGTCAAAAGCTCGCAATGTGATGGTAGAGGGAATGAGTTCCGGGGAACCAAGTTTCTGCCATACGGTTTTGGACATGATGCATGTAGATGCACCTTCATCGATGATACACCGATGAACTGTGATGTTCCGTATTTTCACTGGTATTTGAAAAGCGATCAGGGTGGGAAGACGAGGTTCGCCGCTATCAAGATCAAAGGTGATGAGTCGAGTATCTGCAGGGTCGACTGCCCCCAAGGTGGAAAGTAGTGATTTCCACTGAGTAGGACAAGTCTGGAGGACTTCCAAGACTGACATGGCAGCTGGGGATTGTGCTAAGTCGTTTACAAAACTATAGTTATGAGCTGCCCTAGCCTGTGGGTTGTGGACATTCCTACACAAGGGTAAGCGAGGGATGCGTAGTGGTGGTTCGGCGGAAGGGCGAGGGATCACCAACGGGGGTCCCGTGGGTGTAGGGTTTGTCTCTGGAGAGATGGGAGTAGACTCAGTGGGGGCATGATACTGACGATTACGGGTTTGCAGAAGGATTTCTTCCTCACTGGTGAGGAGAATTGTACGCTCGGCTAGGTTATTGGGGTTGAGGTATTGTCCCCCTTGAGGTTGGGGATGTTGTGTGTCCTGTTGGGTGTTTATCACAGCTTGATGTGGAATAGGATTTTGTAACAGGGCGGGAGGGGGTTGTTGCACGTATTGTTGTGGTGCCTGTTGAGGGGCAGGTTGTGCAGGAGAATGGGGAAGACTACCAGAATCTTTCAATCATTTGAAATAAGTGATCTGGGGGCAATGGTGAGTGTAATGACTGAACTCACCAAAAAGGGCGCAAGGGAAGATGGTTTTAAAATTATTTCTCCCTTGGAATTTGTTATTATTGCCCCCTTGGGGGTTTTGGTTCCCTTGGTTCTGGTTGCCCCCAGTAGGTTGGTGTTGTGGGGGTTGATACCCACCTTGACCTAGGTTGTTATTATTCCTATTCCATCCTTTCTTCTTGGCATTGTTCGATGGATGAGTTGGATTGGATGTGTTCAACTGTTCAAAATTTTGGTATTGTTGAGCAGCAAAGGGTTGAACAAAATTTACCCCCGCATGAGGATGTGGGGGAGCCATGGTTGTGGAGGACCAAGAAATGGGAAGTATGGATTCTGTGGTGGTACCAATCCATAAGGTACATAGGAAGGTGTAGTGATTTCACTAGTACTATAAGTTGATGTTGAGGGAGTTCCACTGTTTGTGGGAATAGGTGGATGTATGGGAGGTGTCGGCGGTGGTCCACTGATGGGTGGAGGAATAGCAATAGGGTATGGTTGTTGATAAGGAGGTGGGGGGTAATAAGGAGTGCCCCCATATGCTGGCGAGTATTGAGGTGTTCCATACATCGGTGGTGGTTGGGGTTGTGGACCTTGGTGTGTGGTGGCACGTATTAGTCCATCTGCTGAGTGAGACATCCCAGGTTTGTCTTGGCCAAATGGCACAGGTTTTGGAAGATCATGAAGTACCGTGTATAAGCATCCTGACTGTGCATAGATGAGGTCATATTGTTGGTCCTTGCTGATGGCTTCTTCTTCTGATTGAGGGAAGGTGGGAGCTACATCCTTTCCAAGGAGAGAAACAAGTGATCTAAGAAACCAGTCGAGACACTGTTGCTTGGTGGTTTCTGCTTTACACAAACTACGTCGTCTATGCCACTCGTGAATGTGGTTAGCGATGTGTGTGGCTGAGGTTTGTTTGAAATTGGAAAGTAGTTCTAGACCATTGTCGTGGCAAATGGGTAATTGGAAAAAGGTCAAGAATGCTTTGGCCAATGACTCAAAGGTTGTGTGGGACCCCAATTTTTCTTCAACATACCATTTAGCCGATGGGCCAGTGAGTGTGTGT
The DNA here is from genome assembly GCA_009831015.1 of Picea engelmannii. NCBI lineage: Eukaryota > Viridiplantae > Streptophyta > Pinopsida > Pinales > Pinaceae > Picea > Picea engelmannii. Next base: position 32,797 of record ML776831.1, on the reverse strand, counting down.
TGAAATAATCGTAGTCTGGTGGAATCATCCATAATGTTGTTGGAAGAACACCATAAATGAAAGGTCATGACATGGTTAGTAGGGTCATCCCCTGCCTTTCCTTCAAACTTTGGTATGTCTGAAGGCATTTTTGTTGGCATTGCAGGCCATGTGGGATCATGCAATATAAGATCATTGGTGAGCTTGGTGAGATCTAGTATGTTGACAGAGGCCAAGTATGGCATCTGTAGTGGGGGGGGAGGATTAGCTCTGTCCATAGTGTGTTGTGAACTTGACCCTTGAGGGGGGCTAGGTGGGTTGGTGCTCCCCCCTTGAGAGGAAGTGGGTCCCCCGCTTCCGTGTAAAGGAGAGCGAGTGAACGAATGACCTTGGGAAGTTGACCGAAGTAATGTAGAACCAATCAAAGTTGATCCTAAGATAGTAGCACTCGCAGGAGTGTGTGAAGGAGGTGCCGATGAGCGGGCACGACCAGATACTCCCCCTAAGATAGGAGGGAGATTTAGCAAGCGTCGTGAACGACAGGGGTTCTGTGGTTCCCCTATGATGTTAGACTAACTGTGTGAATATGTGCAAAAAAGTGATGAGCGTAATATAGAAACAAGAGTCTTTGCTGTGAATGTTTACACAATATATATATCCAAATCAAACTGTAATCAGATGTGCATCATACATAAAAATTTAAAGAAGCATATATATGTGGGTAAGAGAGTTTTTCCGCGTGGGGGAATCAAAAGAAAGCAAATGCTCGTATCCTAGAAGATGTAACGTCCTTCCTCTCAAATAGCACTGGACCTTCCAATAGTACTCAACAGTGGGGTCTGAAGTCACCGGAAGAGAAACTAGTGAAGGATGAAATAATTGGTTATAATGAGGGGTAAAGGGGGCATATCCCGAAAGAGCTGACAATACTTCCCAATAGCCACACAAAATCCAATCAAGGTGCAATTGCAGCCCACAATCGCCACCTGGGTAGATGTCCTAAAGTTGGTCACTAGGTACCTTGGTCAAAGTGTGGCATTTAGATTTTCAGCCTAAGAAATGGGTCACGGGCTGGATCCCGTCCAAGAGGTGGGTGCCTCAAGGGAGGACGCACAGAACAATTGGACCTCGACCTTCAACCCTTCATGGGTATCTCCCTGCCTTATGGTGATTGGAACACTTGAATTTGAGCATTTTCAGTTCCCTATTTGACAACCTCTATGTTTTGATAATGTGAGAACCAGATAACGGGGAGTTATTTGGATGCCTATCCCCGAAATCCTACCTAGACTAAAAAAATTATTTTGGCACCACCTGTGGAGGAAAACTTAGTGATTTTTTAGAAAGATTTTAGATGTAGTTGTTTTGGGAGGCTGGGGATGAAAACCAACCTCGTTTGATTTAAAAATGGGAGTGGATAGTCCTGTCAAGAAAAGATGGGGTATTTTCGGAATCCCTTTGGAGGAAACTTACATAGACCTCCATGTTTCAAGAAGAAGCTATGTGAGTGATAAGTGACTTTTGTGTGTGAGTGAAAGTGTGCCAATTTTTAGTGAATTAGATGTCACCTTGCTGCATGTGGACCTCGCTTGGTCCTTACAAGAGTTTGATTACCTAATTAACTAAGTGTCATTGGTACAACCTTGCGTAATTCAAAAGCCCTAGAAAGCTAGCATGTGTACATGTGAGTCCGTTACTATCCTTTAACTACCTATTGTGATGTAATCTAAGAAAATCTTGAAACTGTCCTAGATTGAACATGTGGGCATGTATGGGTCTGTTACAAACCTTTAAACTTCCCTAGTTTTTTGATCTAAGAAAGCAAAATTTCAAACACTATTCTATCTTTGTAGCATGTGGGCATGTATGGGCCCGTTACAATATTAAAATGTGTTTGAAAAATAAAATTAAGAGGGGTCCCAAGAGGGGCCGTTGTCCTCTCCTAAATGTTTTAAACTTTGTTTAAGGGAGATGAGATTACTTTCACAATCTTTTTCTGATTCTCAAGATCGCTTGGAGGCGCGAGAGAAGAGCAGACTAAACGATTGTTACTTCAACTTCTAGTCCCAAATGTGAGTTTAGATGTGATTAAATATGATTGTCCACTTATGTTTGTAAGTCAAAACAAGCCATCCATGTGGCAAAAATCAAAGAAGGGAAATTGATTTTTATCCTCCTAAGTGCCTATGTGTGTTTGACTAACCCCTTTATATGATGAGGGGACTAAGTGTAATGTGGCTTTACAACATTTTTGACATCATTTTTAAGAATGCAAATGGCCTTCTCCACATCCCAAGAACTTACAATGTGAAATTTTGTTCAGGTGCGCGGCCCCTAGTGAAGACAGAGGCGCACAGAGCGCAGGCATGTGAACAGAGCTGAGTCAGAAAGCGCATGCACGCAGAGAAAGGTTGTCACTTAAGCGCATGCGCGTCCGATGCGTGTCTGTGGGGTAGAATACCCACTCACTTATGACAAACGGACGAGAAAGAAAAATCCAGATGGATTTCTCCCAATTCTCCTTTGAATTGACTGGTTAGCAGGTCGGCTGAGGTCAGTTTATGCACCTGCAAGTTAAACAAACTAAAAGAAGAGCAAAATAAACCCAAATGAGGTAGGAATTTGATACCTTTCCCGAGTGGAGTCGTCAATCTGTTTCTCCTCCGTCACCTTGGTGAGCAGAATCAAGGTGCTTAGCAAGCCTAGTTGAGTCTGCTAGGTAGGACAACTGTAGAGAAAAGAGTTAGAGAAAGAAAAACAAAACTATAAGCAAGAATCAAACTAATACAAACTAAAATCATAAGCATAGGGACATAGAAATAAAATAAATACAAAGACCCATGTCACCAATGTTTTTAGGCTGATCTATTGATGAAATCAAAGCACCAAGAAGAAAGGGGACTGTGAGTCCCTTCTTCCTCCAAGGGAAGGCTCTTGGACCCTCACTAGTAGCTCTTCTTATAACAAGAAAATGAAAATGGTGGTGAAAGAACTCCTTGCAAATCCACTCAATGGAGAGGTGGATTGCTCAATGAAATGATGCCAATGTGTTCTTATCAAGGATTGAGTCCTTAAAACAATCTAGGCAGCATAACAGTACTTTGAATTCCTTGAGAAAATGAGGTGCATTCATGGATTTTTATAGCATTGCTTTGGGCTTTCGTTTAACTGCTTTGTAGTGTGAAGAGAGACCATTTAGGGCATTATTAGATCTTTGACCAGCCCACCATTCGGATTCAGCTCAGATTTGAGGGTCAAATCAGCTTGGGAGCTGATCCATAATTGGTTGGGAGGCCAACCACATCAATAAATGTGTCATTTAGCAGGTGCATGACTTTTTGAGCTATCAGCCGCGCATCGTGCGCCTGTGCATGCTTTTCATGTTCCTATTACACGCATGCGCGCGCGCGCCCAATGTCTGCAAGGCGCCCTTTAATTTTTCACTACTTTGTATAGTTTTTGACATTTTTGAATGCTGTGGAATTAATTTAGGTCCATGAATGACTTCATCCCTGTTTGATGATGCTAAGTTCCTGTAACCATGTGCTGACAAAATTTCAGTGATAACAGCAGGGTCGATACCTGGCATCTCTTCATAGCTCCAGGCGAAGATGTCACGAAATTCTTTGAACAGGGACGTATAGGTGACGATTTCGTTGGGAGAACACGAAGCTCCAATATGAACATTTTCAACTATCCCAGGTTTAACAGATATGTCAATGGGAATCGTAGGTGAGATATTACTGAGGTTCCCTTCGACAAACACATCATGTGCTGACCCGGGAACGGTTGTGATGACAACAACGGTCGACGGAGTCAAAATCCGTTGGTATTTCTCAAGAGTGTGTTGTTCTAGAAAGAGTATGGAATGATGATGCCCATCGTTCTAAGGGGTGTCCTCCATGAGGACATGATCATCTCGTCAGTGGGAAGGATAACACGAAAAGGATCGGGAGACAACTCATCAAGAGAGGGGGTAGAAGGTGTTGCTGATTGAATGGCCTGATAGGCTGATTCAACCAGACTTAATGACATTACGTCGTCGAAACGAAGATGATCTCTAAGGTCTGGGACAATCCAAGGGTCATGTGACGCAGGAAGTTCATGAGGCACGACGGAGATCATGTTGATAGAAGCAACTGACGGGCGTGGAACATCGGGTGGTGAAATAGGGAAAGTACCCATCAACGAAGAGTCCTTTAAAAGGCCTACACCGACATTCTCGTAACCCAGCGAGGTTTTAGCAATAAACGACATGTTACCATTATGGGTATCAAAATTGAAGAAGGTAAGTAGGTCAACGGTAAAAACATTTCCTTGATGAGGGAAACGTACTACACGGAAAAGAGTTGACACAACAGTGCGCATGGAATCGATCCAGCTACGACCAAGCTGAAGATTATAACCAAGGGGAGCATCAAAGACTTCCACTTCAACTTGGACCGTCTTACCTTCTAGTGTGATAGGAAACAAAGGAAGAACACCGTAAGGCTTAAAACCAGAGTCATTGAAGGCTTTAAGAGTGTTTTGTGATTCATTCAAGGGAGGAGAGCCAATGGCTTTCCAACAAGCAAAAGACATTACACACGTTGAGGCACCCTCGTCGATAACAGTTCGGAAAATGTTCTTGTCAGAGACAACAACTTGTATCTGGAACGCAAGTTGCGGGGGTAACTATGGAATGTGATCATCCAAATCAAAGACTATTAAATTCGTATCTGTCGTGTTAGTTCCACCTATAGCTTTCAACAACGCATTCCGTTGTGCAGGACAAGACTGAAGGACTTCAAGGGTTGACATCGCTAAAGGTGCCTGGGCCAGATCTTCCACAATGCTGTATTTTTGGGCCGCACGAGCATGAGGATTGAAAGCCGATTTCCTAACGAAACCTTTAGGGGGTGGTCGCAGAACTGTGTCAAGGCTTGGTCATTCAAGATGAAGAGGACCGTTTGTAGGTGGAGTCGGTGGAGAGGGTTGTACCAAAGCAGGAGGTAAATCGTCAACCTTCTCCTTAGATGGAGTATAATCTTTGTCTTTTGTCGTGAGTGCAACGTTGTTTTGCTTAGAATCACCAGTACACATCAAAACATATGATGTGGTAGAAGTAGATGGTTGGTCATGAATGACCAACTGAGCCTGTTGTTGAGACGGGAAGGGTTGTGACAAGACTGTCGGCATAGATGGTTTCGGGGTTCCATGAAGGAACTTAGTGACCTTAGCACGTTGTGGAAAATCCTTCGTGTAGTGATCGTCACCACATATAAGGCAAGGGTAGAGGGGTTTGCGCTTATCCCAATCTTCAACAGGGGTATTTTTAGGCTTCTCTGTTTTATTATTATTTTTGCCCTCCTTATTCTTGCCTCTCCCTTTTTTCGATTTATTTTTACCGGTCAGGGTGGATTGAACGACGTTCACCTTAGAAGTTTTACCGGTGGAAGTGGCAGGAGACGGAGCATTTTGAACATTAGAAGAAGCAGACTTAGGGTTGGTGCTTGAAACAGAATGTGATTGGGCTTGGGCAGTACCAATCACACTGTCAGCTGCATGTGAGGCAGTTGGAGTGGTTGAAGTTTGGAAAAAGGCCTATATATATCTATAGGGCCTACATTTCCACCTCATTTGTACCTATTGCAATAGTGACTGGACGAGCATTTTTCAGAGGAGATTTGGAGATTCGGGGAGGACGAGGCATCCGATTGAGGATTTGCGAGTATCAGGTTAGTGGTCTGATCATCCTGCATAGAAATAGGTTTCCAATTTTTGGGTAGGGGCTGTACGGAGGGCCATACAGAGGTATTTAGGGGGTCTGGTCCTCACATGCGCGGGCGATCGAGTGATAGGCGCGCATACGTGCGCGCCTGTCCACTGGATATGTGCGCATGGTGGAATGGTAGAGGGAATTTAAGGCGCGCTCTATAGGCACGCCTGTGAGGTGAATTGGCGCGCAGCAGTGCGCGCCTGTGGGTTTGACAGGTGCGCCCTGGTGCACATCTATATGGTGAACAGGCGCGCATAGGGGCACGCCTGTAAAGAAAACAGATGCGCACTGATGCACACCTGTGTAGTGAACAGGCACGCACGTGTGCGCGCCTGTGTAGTTAACAGGCGCGCATAGGTGTGCGCCTGTGGGTTACAAAACCACGCCTAGGAGGCAAGGTTAAAGTGTAAAAAATGAGTCTTTTTGAGGCTGTTGATGGTTGCATAAGCTAATAGAGGGCTCTGTGTTGTCTGCAGGTGGATGGTGGTGATGATGCCAGTGTGGTGGTGAGATCAAGACCAGGCCCAGTTGCGAGATGTCGTGGCCATTGAGGGGCCTGGTGTGCATGCTACATTGGCAATCTGTGGGTTTTTAAAGTTCTTTGAGTGCCCATTGATATGGGCACAAGAGTATTGGTTGCAGTTCCTGATCCAGATGTGGAGTCTGAAACTGCACTGCTTCCTCGTACGAGGAGAGCAGATCCCCTTCACTGCGGTGGAGGATATATATTTTTTGACTGGGCTCCCCTTTCGAGGAACGCCCCTACCGGCGGAGCCGGTGTTTCCCAGGACCATGTCGCTGGCTGAGATTGGCCAGAGATACTGCTCAGGTCGGGACTTTATGTCGGGGACGGTGGTGAGTATCGGTGCAATAGACTCCTTGGCACATCGCTATATAGCGGCGATGATTGTTCGGATATATGGGTCACTTGCAACCCAACGGATTAGTGGTGGCCAGCTATTGGTGCTGGAGAGAGTGGTGGCCAGTGAGAGGTTCACTTGGGGGCTGACGCTTCATGCTAGGATGGTGACACAGTTGGACCACTGTCGGTCCACTGGTGGAGGAGAGTTTTCTTTCGGGTCCATCCTAGTGGCCTGGTTTTTGGAGAGGGTGCCGATGTTGCACCCGAGGATCTTACTGGAGATGTCGGGGGCACGAGAGTCGCGGTTCAGGCGGTGGTCTATAGTTTTTCTTCGTCACGGTGGTGGAGAAGGTGGCCACTTCTTTTCAGCAGAGGTGACACAGGTGTGACGGAAAATGTCGCAGGTGATACTGCGATACCCCTATGCTGGGGTGGACTTTTGGGGTGACCCAGACATGGTATTACCTCCAGGGGAGGTGTTTGACCATCGAGGTATGTTTAGTATTTGGTATGCATGTTTGTGGTTTATGTTGTGATTTTGAGATATCAGTCCATATGTATATGATATAGATGCTGATACTATCTTTTGTTGTTTGTTTTTTTGCATGTGCAGATGTGGCACCTCGCGGGCGTGAGGTGGAGATGCAGAGAGCGCCGGCTCATCGAGATCCAGAGAGACTACCGCATGGAGAGAGACATCGGCGGGATGATGCCGCAGGGCGACTAGCTGAGCCCGAGAGGGTAGCTAGGAAGCGTCGGTTCGATGACCCTAGTACGGGGCCATCATACGCTCCTCCGGCGGCGGCCAGAGTGGATTTTGATGACATATGTCGTCGTTTGGAGACGGTTTTACAGGATGTGCCTGAGGGCATGTGGACACACATCCAGGATGAGAGTTTCCTGGAGCAGTGTGTGGGGGTACCGCCACCATGGCAATCCATAGTGCGGCGAGCAGCAGTGCTGGCTGCTATGACGAGTGGACACCTACTACCGGGGCAGGAGGGTCCTATAGGTGGACCACCACTGCCTAGGGCAGGTGGTGGTGGGCCGCCACCACCTGAGGGAGGGGCAGGTGGTGGGGCGATCGAGGCACCATGAGTGGTGCATGATGTATATCTATTTTTGTTGTATATAGGCTAGTGAGCCCATGTTTTGTACCGAGGTGCTTTATTGGCCTGCGGATACATGTATTTTTGTATGTAAACGTTTGGATGGCCTGATGGGCCTTTATATATGTATAAATGAGTATACATATGTTGAGATTCATCTGGTGTCTACATGTGTTTTTTGTTGATGAGTTTGCTGGTGTCTATTCTATATATATGCTGTGATAGGTTTTCATGATATGTTTATGTATGTGTAGCTTGATGTGATATATGTCAATCTTACACCATGTTAGCTATGTGATATATTATTTGATTCAATTGTCGTGGAATATGTGTAAATGTAATGGAATCAAAATGTTGAGATAACAACCTAACTTGCAGGTATTTGCGAAAGAGGCATGGATCGCGTACACGGTACACATTGTTGAGCTGGAGAACGACTAGTTGAGAGTCGAGGTAGACGCTAAGGTGACGAATATGATGATGCTGGGCATCATCCAGGAGGCCAATGACAGCAGTGTATTCGGCTTGGTTATTGGTTGCTGACACTAAGCATATGCCACTTGAATGTAGCATTTCATGTGAGGGGGTGTAGAGAGCCCAAGCAGCCGAAGCGAGATTTTGTATCCAACAGCTGGTGTCGTCGGCATAACCAATGTGGTAGGCTGGTGGAGAAATCATCTGTCAAATAGCACAAAGGATAGTTTAGACTAGAGGAAAGGAGAAAAAAGATTAAAAATGCTAAAAAAGAAAATAACCTAAAGTAGTATGACTACTTTTAAGCATAAAATTTCTTGAGATACAACCCATTGACGGGTTCCTTGAGAGAGAGGCCTTCGGGGGAGGCCAGGATGTATGCGCCTTTGGTGAGGCAATGTTGGATAATGTAAAGGCCATGCCAAAGTGATTCGAATTTGCCGTGGTCAAAGGTATCATGAGCGATATCATAAGCCAGGACGAGGTCGCCTTCGCGGAATGATCGAAGGTTGACATGGCGATCAAAGGTAGCCTTGGATCGTTTTTTAGCTACCTCGTTGTTCTGTAAGGAAGATCGATGATCTTCATCCAGAGACTCCAAGTTCAGCAAGCGATGCTCCATTGGAGCAGTGTTAGGTAATAGCTCAATTGCGGTGTGTAATGTGGGAATTTCGCACTCGATGGGAAGAGTTGCCTCGACCCCATGGACTAGATGGAACGGTGTGAAACCAGTAGCGGTCTTCACCACCATTCGATAAGCCCATAGCACGGAAAATAACATGTGATACCAATAGGTTTTATGTTTATTAACCGTGCGCTGTAACATGGTCTTGAGGACTTTGTTAACTGCCTCGACCTGTCCGTTTGACTGAGGGTAATATGGGGAGGAAAAATCGTGAGAGAAGCCTAACCGAGAGGAGAGTTCGACGAAGATCTCATTCTCGAAGTGTTTCCCATGGTCGAAAACGAGTTGGAGGGGTACTCCAAAGCAAGATATGACGTGGTTAAAAAAAAAACATGCTGCAGTGTCAGCAGTGTTGTTGAAAGTGGGCATAGCTTCGGCCCATTTGTTGAAGTAATCAATGGCGACAATGATGTATTTGTGGCCATTGATGGAGGGGGGATTACAAGTCATAAATTCAATGCCCCATTTACAAAAAGGGCCGACAGTAATGACAAGGTGAAGAAGAGCGAGGGGAGCTCGGGCTTTGTTGGTGTAGAGCTGACATTGCTCACATCGTTTCACAGCATGAATGCAATCATGAAACAAGGAAGGCCAAAAGTAACCCGCTCGGATAATCTTTTGAGTAGTGGATATACCCGAAAGATGGCCCCCACATGTGTCGTTGTGGCAGTCGTTTAAGACTCTGTCGGCCTTGTCAATAGTCAGGCATCGACGAAGAATAGTGTCGACACCCCGTCGGTAGAGGATGTCTCTGATGAGAAGGTAGCGGGGGGTTTGATGGAGAATACATCGACGATCATCCCGTGAAAGGTGGTTACCGAACTTTTGAGTTCGGAGGTAGATGAGAAGGTTGTCATACCAAGGATCATCTGAAGTGATGTAAAAGATATGTTCGTAGGGAAAGTCGGTATTGACGGGGGCACTGGTGGTGTCAGAGGGGAGGGTCGTGACAAGTTCAGCGAGAACGAGGGCCTTCTTACTCTTAGGTGTTGAAAACTTGAGGTTGTACTCCTGAAGGATAACGATCCATCGAGCAAATTTTCCGTTAAATTGCCTACATCTAAGCAAGTACTGCATAGGGTTGGAATCTGCAACGACCTTTGGTAGTGCGAAGCAGAATGTAATGGCGCAGCTTTTGGACTGTGAGGACAACTGCAAGAGCAAGTTTCTCTTCGTGTTTATACTTCAAGGGTGGCCCTGAGAGGTTCTTACTAACGTAATAAATGACGTGTTCACGATTGTCATCTCTGAGCTGGACGAGGACTCTGGCTACTGATACAGCGGATGTTGATACGTAGAGGATGTAGTCATGATTATAGTCAGGTGCACTAATTAAAGGTGCATTTGAAAGCACTGCTTTAAGATCGTCAAATGACTGTTGGGCGTGGTCATCCCAGTGAAATGGGATGTCGTGACGTAGTAATCGAAGGAAGCCGTGTGCGCGTATGGCGTAATCTGGGAAAAAGCGTCGAAGAAAGTTAGCTTTTCCCTGAAGACTCTGAAGTTGCTATAAATTCCGGGGAGGTGGAATTTCGATGATAGCTTGGACTTTTTGGGGGTCCACGGTAATACCTCTTTGGGAAACAATAAAACCAAGGAGGCGCTCTGTGGTGACACAGAACACACACTTGAGAGGATTCAAGCAGATGTTATACTGACGACACCTTTGAAAGATGATTCGTAAATCATCAAGATGTTGGGTACGTTTCTTGGAGAGAGCTGTGAGGTCGTCCAAGTAGGCGAGGATGATGTTAGCCAGATCGTGGAAGATGTATGTCATCGCCCACTGGAAAGTGGCACCGGCATTCTTTAAGCCGAAAGGCATGACATGGTATGCAAAGGTACCCCATGGGGTAGTGAATGCGGTTTTATACTGATCAGCTGGGTGGATTTGAATTTGATTATAGCCAGAGAAACCATCCATAAAGGAGAGAGCCTCGTGGCCGGCGCAGTCGTCGATAATTTGATCGATGAAAGGTGTTGGAAATTTTTCTTTGGGACATGCATTATTGAGATAGTGAAAGTCTGTGCAAATGAAGATAGTGCACTGTTTTTTGTTGATGGGTACAGGTTTGGAAACCCATGAAGTATAAGCGATGGGGTAAATAAACCCGACAGCGCGTAATTTGTCAATTTCGGCTTTGATAGCCACGGCTTGGATGGGTGTAACGGTCGCTGTTTTTGGCGAATTGGTGTGATGTCAGGCCAGGTGTCGATGCAATGTTCGACAATAGAGGGATCGAGGCCAGGCATTTCCGTGTATGACCAGGCGAAAATATCCCTATATTCCTGGAAGAGGGCTTTATATGCGGTGATTTCTTGAGGAGTGCAAGCAGCTCCAATGGTGATTTCTTCGACGATGCTATGTTTAATGGAAATGTCAATTTTGATGGTGGGGTAAATGTTGGCCATGTTGCCTTCTTCAAATGCATCAGGAGCAGGAATGGGATTGTTGAACCAATCGATAGGCCCGGAAGGGATAAAATCTTTGGTTTTGACCGTGTAAATGGGGTTTTGGTGAGGAGGCATGAGGGCTTCCTGTGGAGAGAAGAGTGCATGGTGATGAAGCGCGTCCCAGGGAGAGTCCGGGTGGTTGAGCTCTTCTAGTATTTCCTCATCACATCTGAATTGACAGGAATACAAGGGGTCATGAGGAGTGATCTCAGTGATCGTGTGGTTGCCCCCTGATGGAGAAGCAGGGGGAGTCATGCTAGGAGATGGTGAGGGTTCACTCGACATGAACCATATATTGAAGTACTGAGGGGTACCCGTGGTGGTTGGGTGGAGAGTGTCCGTAGGGGAATGAGCAGGAGAGTTGGGTGGGTTGGGGGGTAAATCCTTAGATACGTCATCTAAGAACCATGGAGGCGTTGGGAGTGCCTCAGGTTCGGGAGAAATGACATGAAGATCCTCTAGTGACGAGGTAATGTCAATGATTGCCTCTGCGGGTTGGTGAAGCAGGGCCAATTGACGTTGCCTATATTCAAGAATCATAGGACACTAGTATGTAAAGTGAGTGAATGAATCGTAGAGAGAGCAAGGGCAACTCATATGTTCATTGACTGAAGTGGTGACATAACGGATGTCAATGATATTTGTGGACGAGGACGTAGCAGGGCTGGGGTTGTTCTGGAAGTTCTAGCGTATAGCGGCTAATGTCTGTCGAAAGTGTGGCAGTGCTGGGCAATGATGGGTATAATGGCCATACTCTAAACAGATAGCACAAGCATATTTGGTCCTCAACCCTTTACTACTGGAAGGGAGGGTGTTAGTGGTGGGATTAGTAGGAGTGGCGGGTGGTGTAGGTGTTTGATTGAGGGGCATCAAATTCCGTAGTTCAGGTAGTGATGGACAATTGTTGGTTTGGTGACCCTCTTTCTCACATAGTGCGCAATGTGGTGGGATGCGTGGAGGAAGTGGAGCGGTGGACTCTTTCTTCTTTCTCCTGCCCCCAGCTGTAGCACGAGGGTTAGTGAGTGGGGGGGTGGTGGGGGTAAGGATGGGAATCGTCATGGGGATTCCTTCCTGTGGGGGAAGGGATGGTCGAGGGACCATCTCAGATGGGTGTAAATACCGCATTGGGATTGCTAACACCATGTTAGGTAGTGTGAGCGTTGCGGCTACCTGAAAAGCTTTGATACCTAGTGGAGGGTAAAAGAAGGGAATTTGAGTGAGGGGTTGGGGAAATGTCTCCCAAACAGGACTATGCCCCTGAGGGGATGTGGATTCGTGGACTGTTGAGGTTGCCGAGTGCGTAGGAGGTTTCGGCGGGAGTGGTTCTGCGACTGTTGGGATGTCGGGAATGACCGAAGCCTCCTGAGGAGGATGAGCATCCTCTGTGTGAGTTCCGTTAGATGAGATGACGCATACTTGATTAGGAGGATGAAGGAGTGGTGGTGCTCCATGGTACGTCCCTAACAAGGATGGATCTTTAAAAATTCCAGGACCCATCTCGACGAGTGGATATGCGTCTTGGTTTGTGTGGATGAGAGGAAGAATGTTATCGAGATTGGCAGATGGGTTAGGCTCATAATGTGAGACTTGGTTGATGGTCACGATCTTCCCGTTGTGAGGGAACATCAATGTCTGAAAGATGGAAGATGCCACTGCCTTCATAGCATACATGTAGCTACGACCGAACAAGATATTGTAATCAAGCGGAGCGTCGATAACTTCTATGTCAATGAGAATAGTTTCACCCCCGAGTTCAATGGGGACATTTTGGAAGAGCCCTTCAGGAGATGATGGTTGTCCGTCAAAATCTTGTAATGTGATGGCAGAGGGAATGAGTTTCGGGGAACCAAGTTTCTGCCATAGGTTTTGGACATGATGCATGTAGATGCACCTTCATCGATGATACACCAATGAACTGTGATGTTTTGTATTTTCACTGGTATTTGAAAAGCGATCAGGGTGGGAAGACGATGTTCGCCGCTATCAAGATCAAAGATGACGAGTCGAGTATCTGTAGGTTCGACTGTCCCCAAGGCGGAAAGTAGTGATTTCTGTTGAGTAGGAAAAGTCTGGAGGACTTTCAAGACTGACATGGCAGCCGGGGATTGTGCTAACTCGTCTAACAAACTATAGTTATGAGTTTCCCTAGCCTGTGGGTTGTGGACATTCCTGCGCAAGGGTATGCGAGGGATGCGTAGTGGTGGTTTGGCGGAAGGGCGAGGGATCACCAACGGGGTCCCCGTGGGTGTAGGGTTTGTCTCTGGAGAGATGGGAGTAGACTCAGCGGGGGCATGATACTGACGATTACGGGTTTGCAGAAGGATTTCTTCCTCACTCGTGAGGAGAATTGTACGCTCGGCTGGGTTATTGGGTTTGAGGTATTGTCCCCCTTGAGGTTGGGGATGTTGTGTGTCCTGTTGGGTGTTTATCACACCTTGATGTGAAATAGGATTTTGTAACACAGTGGGAGGGGGTTGTTGCACGTATTATTGTGGTGCCTGCTGAGGGGCCGGTTGTGCAGGAGAATGGGGAAGACTACCAGAATCTTTCAACTGTTTGAAATCAGCGATCTGGAGGCAATGGTGAGTGTAATGACCGAACTCACCACAAAGGGCGCAAGGGAAGATGGTTTTAACATTATTTCTCCCTTGGCGTTTGTTATTATTGCCCCCTTGGGGGTTTTGGTTCCCTTGGTTCTGGTTGCCCCCAGTAGGTTGGTATTGTGGGGGTTGATTCCCACCTTGACCTGGGTTGTTATTATTCCTGTTCCATCCTTTCTTCTTGGCATTGTTCGATGGATGAGTTGGATTGGATGTGTTCAACTGTTCAAAATTTTGGTATTGTTGAGCAGCAGAGGGTTGAAAAAAATTTACCCCCGCATGAGGATGTGGGGGAGCCATGGATTGTGGAGGACCAGGAAATGGAAAGTATGGATTCTGTGGTGGTACCGATCCATAAGGTACATAGGAAGGCGTAGTGATTTCACTAGTACTATAAGTTGATGTTGAGGGAGTTCCACTGTTTGTGGGAATAGGTGTATGTATGGGAGGTGTCGGCGGTGGTCCACTGATGGGTGGAGGAATAGCAATAGGGTATGGTTGTTGATAAGGAGGTGGGGGGTAATAAGGAGTGCCCCCATATGCTGGCGGGTATTGAGGTGTTCCATACATCAGTTGTGGTTGGGGTTATGGACCATGGTGTGTGGTGGCACCTATTAGTCCGTCTGTTGAGTGAGACATCCCAGGTTTGTCTTGGCCAAATGGCACAGGTTTTGGAAGATCAGGAAGTACCGTGTATAAGTATCCTGACTGTGTGTAGATGAGGTCATACTGTTGGGCCTTGCTGATGGCTTCCTCTTCCGATTGAGGGAAGGTGGAAGCTACATCCTTTCCAAGGAGAGAGACAAGTGATCTAAGAAACCATTCGAGACACTGTTGCTTGGTGGTTTCTACTTTACACAAACTATGTCGTCTATGCCATTCGTGAATGTGGTCAGCGATGTGTGTGGCTGAGGTTTGTTTGAAATTGGAAAGTAGTTCTAGACCATTGTCGTGGTGAATGGGTAATTGGAAAAAGGTCAAGAATGCTTTGGCCAATGACTCAAAGGTTGTGTGGGACCCCGATTTTTCTTTAACATACCATTTAGCCGATGGGCCAGTGAGTGTGCATTAAAATAATTGCAGTCTGATGGAATCATCCATAATGTTGTTGGAAGAGCACCATAAATGAAAGGTCATGACATGGTTAGCAGGGTCATCCCCTGCCTTTCCTTCAAACTTTGGTATGTCTGAAGGCAATTTTGTTGGCATTGCAGGCCATGTGGGATCATGCAATATAGGATCATTGGTGAGCTTGGTGAGATCTGGTATGTTGAGAGAGGCCAAGTATGGCATCTGTAGTGGGGGGGGAGGATTAGCTCCGGCCATAGTGTGTTGTGAACCTGACCCTTGAGGGGGGCTAGGTGGGTTGGTGCTCCCCTTTGAGAGGAAGTGGGTCCCCCGCTTCCGTGTAAAGGAGAGCGAGTGAACAGATGACCTTGGGAAGTTGACCCAAGTAATGCAGAACCAAGCAAAGCTGATCCTAAGATAGTAGCACTCACAGGAGTGTGTGAAGGAGGTGCCGATGAGCGGGCACGACCAAATACTCCCCCTAAGATAGGCGGAAGATTTAGCAAGCGTCATGAACGACGAGGATTCTGTGGTTCCCCTATGATGTCAGACTAACTGTGTGAATATGTGCAAAAAAGTGATGAGAGTAATATAGAAACAAGAGTCTTTGCTGTGAATGTTTACACAATATATATATCCAAATCAAACTGTAATCAGATGTGCATCATACATAAAATGTGAAAGAAGCATATATATGTGGGTAAGAGGGTTTTGTCCATGTGGGGGAATCAAATGAAAGAAAATGCTCGTGTCCTAGAAGACGTAACGTCCTTCCTCTCAAATAGCACTGGACCTTCCAATAGTACTCAACAGTGGGGTCTAAAGTCACCGGAAGAGAAACTAGTGAAGGATGAAATAATTGGTTATAATGAGGGGTAAAGGGTGCATATCCCGAAAGAGCTGGTGATACTTCCCAATAGCCACACAAAATCCAATCAAGGTGCAATTGCAGCCCACAATCGCCACCTGGGTAGATGTCCTAATGTTGGTCACTAGGTACCTTGGTCAAAGTGCGACATTTAGATTTTCGGCCTAAGAAATGGGTCACGGGATGGATCCCATCCAAGAGGTGGGTGCCTCAAGGGGGGACGCACATAACAACCGGACCTTGACCTTCAACCCTTCATGGGTATCTCCCTGCCTTATGGTGATTGGAACACTTGACTTGGAGGATTTTCAGTTCCCTATTTGACAACCTCTATGTTTTGATAATGTGAGAATCAGATAACGGGGAGTTATTTGGATGCCTATCCCCGAAATCCTACCTAGACTAAAAAAATTCTTTTGGCACCTCCTCTGGAGGAAAACTTAGTGATTTTTTAGAAAGATTTTAGATGTAGTTGTTTTGGGAGGCTGGGGGTGAAAACCAACCTTGTTTGATTTAAAAATGGGAGTGGATAGTCCTGTCAAGAAAAGGTGGGGTATTTTCAGAATCCCTTTGGAGGAAACTTACTTAGACCTCCACATTTCAAGAAGAAGCTATGTGAGTGATAAGTGAATTTTGTGTGTGAGTGAAAGTGTGCCAATTTTTAGTGAATTAGATGTCACCTTGCTGCATGTGGACTTTGTTTGGTACTTACAAGAGTTTGATTACCTAATTAACTAAGTGTCATTGGTACAACCTTGTGTAATTCAAAAGCCCTAGGAAGCTAGCATGTGGACATGTGGGTCCGTTACTATCCTTTAACTCCCTATTGTGATGTAATCTAAGAAAATCTTGAAACTATCCTAGATTGAACATGTGGGCATGTATGGGCCCGTTACAAACCTTTAAACTTCCCTAGTGTTTTGATCTAAGAAAGCAAAATTTCAAACACTATTCTATCTTTGTAGCATGTGGGCATGTATGGACCCTTTACAATATTAAAATGTGTTTGAAAAAGAAAACTAAGAGGCGTCCCAAGAAGGGCCGTTGTCCTCTCCTAAAGGTTTTAAACTTTGTTTAAGGGAGATGAGATTACTTTCACAATTTTTTTCTGATTCTCAAGATCGCTTGGAGGCGCGAGAGAAGAGCATACTAAACGATTCTTACTTCAACTTCTAGTCCCAAATGTGAGTTTAGATGTGATTAAATATGATTGTCCACTTATGTTTGTAAGTCAAAACAAGCCATCCATGTGGCAAAAAGAAAAGAAGGGAAATTGATTTTTATCCTCCTAAGTGCCTATGTGTGTTTGACTAACCCCTTTATATGATGAGGGGACTAAGTGTAATGTGGATTTACAACATTTTTGACATCATTTTTAAGAAGGCAAATGGCCTTCTCCACATCCCAAGAACTTACAATGTGAAATTTTGTTCAAGTGCGCGGCCCCTAGTGAAGACAGAGGCGCACAAAGCACAGGCACGCGAACAGAGATGAGTCAGAAAGCGCATGCACGCAGATAAAGGCTGTCACTTAAGCGCATGCATGCCTGATGCGCATCTGTGGGGTAGAATACCCGTGCACTTATGACGAACGGCCGAGAAAGAAAAATCCAGATGGATTTCTCCCAATTCTCCTTTGAATTGACTGGTTAGCAGGTCGGCTGAGTCCGGTTTATGCACCTGCAAGTTAAACAAACTAAAGGAAGAGAAAAATAAACCCAAATGAGGTAGGAATTTGATACCTTTCCCTAGTGGAGTCGCCAATCTGTTGCACCTCCGTCACCTTGGTGAGCAGAATCGAGGCGCTTAGCAAGCCTAGTTCGGTCTGCTAAGCAGGACAACTGTAGAGAAAAGAGTTAGAGAAAGAAAAACAAAACTATAAGCAAGAATTAAACTAATACAAACTAAAATCATAAGCATAGGAACATAGAAATAAAATAAACACAAAGACCCATGTCACCAATGTTTTTAGGCTGATCTATTGATGAAATCAAAGCACCAAGAAGAAAGGGGACTATGTGTCCCTTCTTCCTCCAAGGGAAGGCTCTTGGACCCTCACTAGTATCTCTTCTTACAACAAGAAAATGAAAATTGTGGTGAAAGAACTCCTTGCAAATCCACTCAATGGAGAGGTGGATTGCTCAATGAAATGATGCCAATGTGTTCTTGTCAAGGATTGAGTCCTTAAAACAATCTAGGTAGCATAACATTACTTTGAATTCCTTGAGAAAATGAGGTGCATTCATGGATTTTTATAGCATTGCTTTGGGCTTTTGTTTAACTTCTTTGCAGTGTGAAGAGAGGCCATTTAGGGCATTATTAGGTCTTTAATTAGCCCACCATTCGGATTCAGCTCAGATTTGAGGGTCAAATCAGCTTGGGAGCTGATCCATAAGTGGTTGGGAGGCCGACCACTTCAATAAATGCGTCATTTAACAGGTGCACATCTTTTTGAGCTATCAGCCGCACATCGTGCACCTGTGCACGCTTTTCACGTTCCTGTTACACGCATGCGCGTGCGCGCCCAATGTCTGCAATGCGCCCTTCAATTTTTCACTACTTTGTATAGTTTTTGACATTTTTGAATGCTATGGAATTAATTTAGGTCCATGAATGACTTCATCGCTGTTTGACGATGCTGAGTTCTTGTAACCATGTGCTGATGAAATTTCAGTGATAACAGCAGGGTCGATACCTGGAATCTCTTCGTAGCTCCAGGCGAAGATGTCACAAAATTCTTTGAACAGAGATGTATAGGTGACGATTTCGTTGGGAGAACACAAAGCTCCAATATGAACATTTTCAACTATCCCAAGTTTAACGGATATGTCAATGGGAATCGTAGGTGAGATTTTACTGAGGTTCCCTTCGACAAACACATCATGTACTGACCCAGGAATGGTTGTGATGACAACAACGGTCAACGAAGTCAAAATCTGTTGGTAGTTCTCAAGAGTGTGTTGTTCTAGAAAGAGTATGGAATAATGATGCCCATCGTCCCAAGGGGTGTCCTCCATGACAGACATGATCATCTCGTCAGTGGGAAGGATAACACGAAAAGGATCGGGAGACAACTCATCAAGAGAGGGGGTAGAAGGTGTTACTGATTGAATGGCCTAATAGGATGATTCAACCGGACTTAACGACATTACGTCGCCGAAACGAAGATGATCTCCAGGGTCTGGGACAATCCAAGGGTCATGTGACGCAGGAAGTTCGTGAGGCACGGCGGAGATCATGTTGATAGAAGCAACTGATGGGCATGGAACATCGGGTGGTGGAATAGAGAAAGTACCCATCAATGAAGAGTCCTTTAAAAGGCATACACCGACATTCTCGTAACCCGGCTGGGTTTTAGCAATAAACGACACGTTACCATTACGGGTACCAGAATTGAAGAAGGCAAGTTGGTCAACGGTAACAACCTTTCCTTGATGAGGGAAATGTACTACATGAAAAAGAGTTGACACAACAACACGCATGGAATCGATCCAGCTACGACCAAGCAGAAGATTATAATCAAGGGGAGCATCGAAGACTTCCACTTCAACTTGGACCGTCTTACCTTCTAGTGTGATAGGCAACGGAGGAAGAACACCGTAAGGCTTAAAACCAGAGCCATTGAAGGCTTTAAGTGTGTTTTTTTATTCATTCAAGGGAGGAGAGCCAATGGCTTTCCAACAAGCAAAAGACATTAATTAAGGCTCCTCTCTTATTTTTCCTCAGGCTTTTTCTGTCCTGAAGATGGATCCTGTTGTGGATCTGAAACGTCGACGACAAGCTATCATTAGCACTGTGGTTCCTCCGGCAATTTTTGAGCAAATATCTCACCACAGAAACCTAAATGAGCAGACATTACACACGTTGAGGCACCCTCATCGATAACAGTTCAACAAATGTTCTTGTCAGAGACAACAACTTGTATCTGGAATGTGAGTTGCGGGGGAAACCGTGGAATGTAATCATCCAAGTCAAAGACTATTAAATTCATATCTGTCGGGTCAATTCCACCTATAGCTTTCAACAACGCCTTCCGTTGTGCAGGACAAGACTGAAGGACTTCAAGGGCTGACATCGCTGAAGGTGCCTGGGCCAGATCTTCCACAATGTTGTATTTTTGGGCCGCACGAGCATGAGGATTGAAAGCCGATTTCCTAACGACACCTTTAGGGGGTGGTCGCAGAACTGTATCAAGGCTTGGTCGTTCAATATGAAGAGGACCGTTTGTAGGTGGAGTCGGTGGAGAGGGTTGTACCAAAGCAGGAGGTAAATCGTCAACCTTTTCCTTAGATGGAGTATAATCTTTGGCTCTCGTCATGAGTGCAACGTTGTTTTTCTTAGAATCACCAGTACAAATCAAAACATATGATGTGGTAGAAGTAGTTGGTTGGTGATGAATGACCAACTGAGCCTGTTGTTGAGACGGGAAGGGTTGTGACAAGACTGCCAGCGTAGATGGTTTCGGGGTTCCTTGAAGGAACTTAGTAATCTCGGCACGTCATGGAAAATCCTTCGTGTAGTGATTGTCACCACAAATAAGGCAAGGGTAGCGGGGTTTGCGCTTATCCCAATCTTCAATAGGGGTATTTTTAGGCTGCTCTATTTGATTATTATTTTTTCCCTCCTTATTCTTGACTCTGCCTTTTTTCAATTTATTTTTACTGGTCGGGGTGGATTGAACGACGTTCACCTTAGAAGTTTTACCGGTGGAAGTGGCAGGAGACATAGCATTTTGAACATTAGAAGAAGCAGACTTAGGGTTGGTGCTTGAAATAGAATGTGATTGGGCTTGGGCAGTACCAATCACACCGTCAGTTGCATGTGAGGCAGCTGGAGTGGTTGAAGTGATGGAAGTACCAGGACGAGGTAACTCAGGTAATAAATCATAAAGTGTTCCCGTTTGCGAATAAACGAGATCAAGATATTGAGCATGACTTATAGCCTTCTCTTCCGTGACAACGCCACCCATGGCAATGTCCTTACCGATTTCATTCACAAATGAATTTGTAAACCATTCGGCCAGTAACTGATCGAGGAGTTCAAGTTTGATGAGACATCTTCTCCTTCGCCACTCATGAATATGATCCGATATATGAGTGCCTTTAGTCTGTTTGAAGGAAGTCAAAATCTCAGTCCCAGTATCATAACAGATCGGTAACTGGTAATGTGTAAGGAAATCCATAGCTAGGTTGTTGAAATCAGAGAAGAAACCTCGTGGAAATTCAATATACCACTTCGCAGCAGAACCGGTAAGGGTTCATTGAAAAGGACGTAAACGAATAGAGTCATCCATCAATGAGTTGGATGAACACCATAGGTGAAAATTCATAACGTGACTTTTCGGATCCTCTCCTGCTTTGCCATCGAATTTAGGAATGTCTGATGGAAGCTTAGCTGGAATAGCAGGCCATTGGGGAGAGTGATGAATAGGATCATTTAGAATCCTAGACAAATCTGGCAAATCCAAAGTAGCAAGAAAAGGCAACTGTCGATTCACCTGCGAGTACTGGTGACTTTGGGGTGGAAGCCCTATTGGAAAACCAGTAGGACCATATGCAGTCTGCCCATAGTGGGAAGACCCAGGCTGATTCGGTGGTGGTTGGAGAGGATAGTAGCTCGGGGGATTATAACCTTGGGCGGGGACATGAGTTTGAGCATTCGTACCCCAAATAGGATTTGGTATACCTGGATATGGTTGACCGATAGTAGGGACAGTCTGCTACCCCCCAGTCATTTGAGGAAGATTTTGTAGCATCTGATTCCAATACTGGGCCAAAGCTGGAGGTATATTTTGTCCTAAAGGTGGGGTTGGTCCCCCTATCGTAGGTGGTGTCCCAACCAGAAATCGTGTCCCAAGCAAAGGTTGTGTAGTAAGTGGAATATGTTCGGTAAGAGGAAATTGAATTGTACCACCTTGTCCACCAACGGGAATCTGCAAGTTTGGTGTAATGGACGGTATAATGCCACTAGGATTAGGATTGCCGAAAGGAAATTGAGGGAGTGTCGGAATAAAACAGGGAATAGGATGCCCAGAAGGACCCTCAGGAGTACCATATGGGGTTTGCGGAGGTGTTGGAACAAAAGCATTCAACAGAGCATTCAACGCATGGTATCCAGGTGGTAGTGTCGGAGTGACATGGGGCATTCACTGCGTGTTGATAGGAGCAAGACCAGTGGTAGTGAACCCGGTTGGGACACTCGTAGTGTTCGTGAGATGGGCCATCTCAACAGGGAGAGTAAAGTGATAAGTGGTATTCACCGGTATAGTCTCTGTCTCAGAAAACACCGGAGGGTTGATTTCGGAGACCACGGGCGAATCAAGACCAAAAAGGACCCTGGGGAAATCACCTGCAGACCAAAAAGGATCTGGGCCTTCTATACCGGGAAGAGGCCCAACAGGTGATCTAGAAGAGGTAACAACTAAATCTCTTGAAGAATTTAATTGCACAAAAGGTCGTTCACCATGGCGAATTCGAAAGTCCTCTCTAGTATTGGTAATTCGGAAAGGTTCTAAAAAATCAGTGCATTCTACTTGTGTAGGTGGTGTAGAAATGTCTGGGACTTCACTCTGCTGAGGAGAGCCCTCAGGGGTAACTGTAGGCAAGGGTTGTGAACCGTCCAGATGCTCTGAAGATAAACCCTGCACTCTACGTGAACGACGTAGGGGAGCTATTGTAAACGAGTGACAAGCTCCACAAAGAAAATCCTATGGTCAACTTCAAGAAACGAACAACACGCGCTAGAAAACAAAATCTAGGAAGCAATCACCGGGCAAACAAAACCTTCTAATTTCGAAGCCACTAGTTGGTGATGAAATCCAACGTCGCAACAACGAGACAAGAAGGGGCGGGGATAAGGCGGAAAAGTTACGCTGACGTCCTGCTTAACGGACTTACACCCTAGTGCAAGCTCCCACACATAATCATGGGTATACCCTCCAAGGAGCCCGAGTGAGTTTGGTCAACGTCAATTCCAAGTACCGTGAAGACTTTCCCCTCCACAGTCACCTTGGGTAAGAACCTAGAGAGATAGGCCACTAAGGTCACCACAAACAATAGTAAATCCTGGGGGAACAGTTGACAATCCGATCCACACGCAAGGGCAGGGTATCTAGCCCGAAATCAACTCAAAAGGCTTCCACTCATCATTGTGGGTATACCTCCGAGTGACCATCATAATACCTCCGAGTGACCGTCATAATACGTGCAATCTCTACACTGATGTCAACAAAGCAGGGTGAGTAACTCTGCCAACATCAATGCGACCTAGTGCTTGACCCTTGTGTGAGAAGGGCTTCCCAGGACAATATGTTGCAAATGGAATTTAACACTCCCTAACACAAGATGCTATTATGTGTTTTGTGCTTTTGGAGAGTGTATCTCTCTTCCTACTCCAAAGCGCTAGCCTAGCTAAATGTTGCTGTAAAAGAGCCCTAGAAAAGAGTTACTAGATAAATTTTATGATTACGCAGTGTTATTAAAGGCTATTGTTTACTCAAAGGTAACGGAAATGAAACTTATGTTGTATGATTCTGACCCAACAATGCAAGGCTAAGAATGAAATGTATCTCTTTTCATTCAATGAATCCTATGTATGGGAGAGAGAGAAAGTTTTCTAGATCAACCTTGAACTATAATGCACAATTTCCTTTCAAATGCCAACACAAACAATCATTTATCAAATGAAAATTCTCTATTGTGTCTTTTCAATACTTCAACAATCTCAAAAATTTGATTTTTTAATGTTTTCTAAAGACAAAAACAATTTTTTGAAAGAAAAAACTTCTTGTTCACTTTTCAAAAAGGACTCAGACTATGATAGCAAGAGTACAAAAATCAAATCAACAAACAAGCAAATAACCTAATCCACTCTTTCAATGAAAGCAAAAATAAAGAGCAAACCAATGTAGTCTTCTCAATTACAAATGGAAATGTTCTTTCAAACCAATAAGCAAATGAGAAAAACCAAGTACTCAACCTTCAACCAATCACTGGTTCTCAACTAATCAAACACACTCAAAATCTGACGTCAGAGAGAATGGTTTTGCCAAGAAGAGTCAAGAAACGAAAGTCAAGACACAAAGGACAAGAAAAACCTTGAAACCCTAAGACTATTCATGCATGCAAACAAAAGCAAAAAATATATCAATCAATGGTCCAGGAAACTCATAAAAGGTAATCCAACTGATCTGGGCAGTTAGAAAAACCAAAACTCAAATTCAAAATTTTGAAAAATAATGTTCGCAGGAAAGCAATATTACACAGTGCGAGAATCACTGATTCTCGCAGGTGACCTTTGAGCAAGGTGCGAGAACCTCGCACTGAAACCTATAGGCAGGGTGTGAACCTGACCTATTCTCACAGGCTGCAATGAAGTGCAGTGCGAGAATTCCTGAACATATCCAAAAAGTTAAAAAAATGAAGTAAAATTCCAAAAGGCTTCTGGACCCAGAAGGTCTATTAGGATATCCTCAAGACTCAAAGACTAATAGGACAGGAGAAAAATGAAACCAGAGCAAATGGCCACAGAAAAATATCAAAAGCCGCAAAGAAAATGGGATGATCCCCAGTGGAGTCACCAATTTTGTTATTGGATAAATCTGTAAGTGCGGACACAAACCGATCTCCCTAGATCCACCTGGATCTAGAACAAAGCAAGACAAAATAATACTCTTTCCCTAGATTTTAACTATTGAATGTATTAGGAGGCAAGATCAAAGAACATACCTTGTGATCGCTTCCTTTGGTCTTTGTTGCTCCTGCTTCACTCCAGTGCTCTCGTACAGTCAAGACCAAAACAATACAAACCAACCGAAGTGAAGAAAGCACAATCTATTCAACAGTCAATCTATGTATATGATCAAGGAGTTATACAATAAAGTGGAACTAGCTTTATGGGAAAGGGACATATTACTATATCATATTGATGGAAAGTAAAGATTACAACCTGAGCCTTGATGTTTTAAACTTCCTTTCAATGGCCCTTGGCTCTGACACACACACTTGCTCACTTGCATGAAGAAGATTAACCACCTTTGATGAACTTGCTGGAGTTTCCTAACTGTTGTAGCTTCAGTCCTTCACACAATCTTTCACTAATTCTCCAATAAATCTCTTGCTTGTTTTCTTCTAACCTTTTCCATGAGAATCCCCTCAATATATAGGAGAGAATGAATTAGTTACTTGGATAAGAATGATCCCAAAATATCAGGAAATCCAGTACTTGGATAACCATTTGAATGCCATCTCATCCTTCTAGAAGATTCCCTTCTAAAAGCTTCGATAATTCATCTTTTTCCCTTCTTTAGAAAGAGTTCGCACCCTAGCATTTAAACACAGTGTGAACTTCTCGCACCCTGGCTTAAGGCAGCCTGTGAGAATCATGCATTCTCGCAGGCAAATATACTAGCAGCCTACGAACAGTCCTCCAAAATGTGATTTCTAGAAAGAGATGAAGGTAACTTTTCTCAGGAGAAAGTTCTAATGAAGAACCTGAATACACCATCATCAATACATCATCATGACGACCAAAATCATGGGTAACATAAGCTCAGCAAAAACCCTCTTAAGGGGGGTCCTGAGCCTCTTCCTTTTCACAGGTATCCTTCTTCCATCTAAGCGGCTTTAAGAACCCGAAAGCGCTAGTGACGAGAAGTGGCTAATCCTTGCTCCTTTGAACTGCATGGGGCACTCTTCAACCTAACCACTGTGGTCTTCTAGGACTACTCTTCTTATACTGGTTGGTATAGTTTCGGGATGTGTTTTCCTGATCGGTATAACCTTCAAAACAGTGTGGTGGCCAAGGCATGTGATAAAAACTAAAAATTGACCAATAAAATACTTTTAAAGTCAACCTTTCGTCAGTCCACCTTTTCACCCACGAAGAAATATTGAAGTTGTGAATACTTTCCCTTATATCATAGTTGTAACAGCTTGTAACAAGGATGTTCATCCACTTTTATAGCCCACTTTTGATTTAACAACCTTCCGGGATCACTTCTCGGGTCACCCCGAGGGGTATCAAGCCATTCTGAGCTTGTTTCCCTGTCTTGAAAGCTTCTAACAACTTGTTGTTCGCAATTTACATCCATTTAAAAGTACTTGGATGTATATTTTAAGCTCCATTTTCACCCTTGTTTCACACCCTTTTAGTCAAGGCATTCATTGGTTAATTACCCAGGACACCGGTTTATCCCGGGGACCCATTCTGGGACAGTTTCCAACGCTTTAAGGAAGTGAAAAGCTCATTGTTCATTTTATTTAGTTCACTGTCCTAAAAATCAGCGAGCTTGTTTTTATCCCATTGTCCATAACTTTCATCCCCCATACCATTTTGGCCATCCAGGAAATTAAGGAAGGACAACACCCAGGGTGGGTGGTCCTGAGAAAGACTTTTTGTAAGTCTTTCACCTTTATTTTTCCCCTTCATACCACCTCAGGCGAGGGACCACCTGAGGTGTGGGTAGTCTCTGCCTCGTGCCAAACTATCAAAGAGAATGTAACTGGCTTCACAGCCGAATTGGTCGGATCTGTCCCAACAGACAGATTTTTCTTATAACACCTGCCTTTTTCTAGTGACTCCACTAGGGAGCTTGCAAACGTCTCTAGATTTGCTTGTATCCCAAGCTTGTACTGAGTATTGGACACAAATTCTTTGTGGCCCTTTTCCTACTTGTTGACAAACTTTTGGCAAGGTCTTTCAGTGGTCCTTTGGAATTTTCTATGGTACTTGTTATAGTTCAGTTTCCTTGCAATTTCCATTGCACCTGGGAGTCATAAATACCATCGAGTTTTCCTTTCCTTTTGCCTTGTCAGTCTTCGATTTTACTTGTTCGAACTCACGTGAGAAGTTATAAGTCTTCCATACCTTACCTTCCACTTCGAGAAGAAAAAAAACAAAGCTTTGTTTTTAGTTGGGTTAATTTACATTGTCTTAGAAAGAGTAGGATTGTTGGTGATACACCCCTTGTACTCAAAGTACTTACTTGGCCCCTTGCAAGTTAGAGCAGAAGTATCCTAAGACTAGGGAAACAATGTCCCCCAAGGTTACAAGAAGTCAATGTTCACGAAATAAAACAAGTAGTGAGACACATACACCTGGGAAACCAGGGAAACTCGTTACCTCTAAAGTGCGAACTGATTCACCCTCTTCCTCTTCTCCTATTCAAAGCCCCTTACTAAAGCAAACTTTAGTTAATCCAACAACAATTACTAATCCTCTGGTTGTTTCTCCCATCGTTTCAACAACTGTTGTTGTTCCTCCCATAGTTGTTTCGATGGCAATGTCGTGGCAACCCGGGACTCCTTTGAGGTTGGCCATACTTCTTCATGACATACCTGCGGATGCCCCAAATAGGCTTCCTAAGTTCAGTGGCACTGGTCCATTGAGTGTTGAAGAACATATACAAAAATTCTATGATGCATTAGCGCTTATGGACATAACAATTCCCGATGTCATCATTAGACGTTTTGTAAGAACCTTTGAGGGGGAAGCAGCGAGATGGTATCGCTTTCTTCCAAATGATAGTATCCCATATTGGGACACTATGATCCAAGAATTCAAGAAACATTTCCAAGGGGCGGATGATGTGGCTTCCCTACTCAGGGATTTCACAACCATATCCATCCATGAGGAAGAGCAAATTCATAATTTTATTCAACACTTTACCTCGACCTTGAATAGGATCCCAACTGCTTCTCAACCATTTGGGAACAATTTGTTCCATTATTACATGACTGCTATGAATCTGAATGTAAAGTATATATTGAAAGATAAATCAATACAAACTTTAGATGCGGCCAAGACTAGCGCCCTCGAAATTGAAAGAACATGGAAGAATCTGGTATGATTCCCTCACCTTTAGTGCAACCCTATTTTAACGGGAGACCTAGGAATGATGTACCTCAAAATGAGGGTGCTCGGTATGAACCTCCACCTGCCCAAACTTCAAGGATTGAAGAAAGGGAAATTTCGGAAAAACTCAAGTTGTTAATGAACATGAACAACCAAATACTTTCCCTTAATCGAAAGGTGAATGACATGCAGTTTTATTCTCCTCCGAGACTAAGACCTCCTTTCCCTCCTATTCCTCCTCCTAGGTAACATGTTGCTGAAGTGGATTGGTGTCACTTTTGCCAAGACTTCCATGATCCTGAGTATTGTTACTCGTATACACGTCACATGGAATTGTCTAAAAATGGAAAAGCACCTCTACCTCCAGTGAAAAACAAGCTTGCTTCCACTTCCCAAAACAACCAAGTTAATATGGAAGACTTTATTCCCTGCGATGATGATCCTCTTGCTTTCGGAAGATTTGTTGTAGAAACTAGGAGTCAGGCCCCTAAAACCACTCCTCAAGGGGTGGAAGAGGCCAAAAGTAATCCCAAGGACAATGAAAAGGGAAAACTTCCCGTGAGTGGTAGATTACCTTCCCCTACAAGGAACACGGTTCCCTGGACCCCAAATAAGGTAAACTTGCCTAATAATCCACCACCCTGCTTCCCAACACTGATACATTACAACATCGTTGAAGATCCAGCGACATTATTAGATGCTCTTAGAACGCCCACTCAGTTTGAAAACCTTTCACGTGCTCTACAAGCACCCCTTACTCCACGAATAGAACAGAGACTTCCTCTTTCCAAAGAGTCCACTTCTCAACCTAAGGAAGCATATGATGTTATTGATTTAGACCCTGGGGTTCCTCCTTTCTATATCTCAATTTTGATTTCTGATTTTGTGCTCCACAACTGTGTCACTGACACAGGAGCGAGGCACAATGTCATGCCTCTTCGAGTCATGAGAAGACTGGGTCTTGAATGCATAGGCCCATGTAAAGACCTATTAGCTTTGGATTCTAGGACTATAGAAACCATCAATTACATTAAAGACTTATCCATTACTTACGACCAAGCTCCATAGGTGAGAATGCTCATAAACGTGATCGTAGCAGATATACCTGAAGCATATGGCATGCTTTTAGGGAGGGAGTGATCCACTAAAGTCAAAAAGGGTCGTTACTTCATGGAGGGAACCCACTTCACCTTTCCTCATAAGGGTATTGAAGTCATCATTAGGAGGGAACCAAAGTACCCAAAGCAGGTTCTACATGCTTCCTATAATACGAAACATGTATCTTTTCAAGATACAGGTATGGGTACATATATTGTGTTATCTGAGGAAGATGCACATGTCCCTCCTTCTGAGTTGGAAGAAATGGTGTGGAGTATGGATTTTGACGGTGCTAAATCCAAGAATGGATCTGGGGCTGGGGTCCTTTTGTGTGATTCCAAGGGAAATACAATCCCTTTCTCTTTTCGGTTAGAATTCCCTAACACTAATAATATGGTTGAATATGAAGCCTTAGTTCAAGGCCTCCAAAAGGCCTTATGCTTAGTAATACGCCATTTGTTGGTGAGTGGGGATTCTGAATTGGTTGTGAATCAAATTAGAGGTAAATATGAAGTTCACAACCCACGCCTCAAACAATACCATAGAAGGGATAAGGAACTTATTGAGAAGTTCTTATCTTTCAACATTCAAGCCATGCCTAGGGCTGCAAACCACATAGTTGATACTTTGGCCTTGGCTGGTTCTTGTTTCACTCTAGATTTAGTAAGGTCTATCGAAGATATAAAAGTCCAAATTTTACATAGACTTGCGTTACCTAATAATTTCGACTCTTGGCAAGTTTTTGATACTGATGAACAAATCTGTAGGTTCCTTCAAAACAAGGAGGAATTCAAAGATTTACATATCAACCATGAGTTGGAAGAGGAAACAGGGAACATAATCCAATTGAAGACAAATAAGATCCCCCCTGGTTTGTTGGTATTGGAATCCATGTTTGATTCCAATGATGCCACTACTTTTGTACCTAGTATTTATAGCAAATCTGTTAGGAAGGTGTGAGAAGCCATACCTATTAACCTGGGAACTGAGAAACATCCAAAATTGGTCTATATAGGTGCACAGTGTTCCCCTTCTGAGATCACTCAATTCACAGAACTCCTGATAGAGTTCAAGGATGTTTTCGCTTGGTCCTATAAAGACCTCAAGGTTTTTGATATGCAGAAGATAGTTCATGCCATACCCATAATCCCTGATTTGAAACCTTACAGGGAGAGACAGAGAAAGAACAACCCTGCTTTGGAACAAACAATTAAAGCTGAATTGGACAAGATGGAAGCATCCGGGGTCATTTACCATGTCCGTTACTCACAATGGGTATCTAATTTGGTTCCTGTTAGGAAGAAAACTGGCGATATTCATTTGTGTGTCGACTTTCGACATTTGAATAGGGTGTCCCTAAAAGACAACTACCCTGTCCCGCCTATGGAAGAGATTCTTCAACAAGTCTCTGGGTCTTAAATGATGTCTGTTATCACTGAAATTTCGTCCGCACATGGCGACAAGAACTCAACATCATCAAACAGCAATGAAGTCATTCATGGCCAATGAATTAATCTCACAGCATTCAAAAAGGGAAAAAAACTATACAAAGTAGCAAAAATTGAAGGGTGCCTTGCAGACATTGGGCGCACGCACGCATGCGTGTAACAGAAACGTGAATAGCGTGCATAGGCGCACGATGCGCGGCTGATAGCTCAAAAATCCGTGCACCTGCTAAACGATGCATTTATTGAATTGGTCGGCCTCCCAACCACTTATGGATCAGCTCCCAAGCCGATTTGACCCTGAAATCTGAGCTAAATCTGAATGGTGGGCTGGTCAAAGACCTAATAAAGCCCTAAAGAGCCTCTTTTCACACTACAAAGGAGTTACACAATAGCCCATTGCAATGCTATTAAAAGCCATGAAGAAACCTCATTTTCTCAAGGAATTTCATGTAATGTTATGCTGTCTAGATTGTTTTAAGGACTCACTCCTTGACAATAACACATTGGCACCATTTCATTGAGCAATCCACCTCTCCATTGAGTGGATGTGCTAGGAGTTCTTTCATCACCATTTTCATTTTCTTGTTTTAAGGAGAGCAAGCTTGTGAGGGTCAAAGAGCCTTCCTTTGGAGGAAGAAGGGAATCATAGTCCCCTTTCTTCATTGTGCTTTGGTTTCATCAATAGATCAGCCTAAAAACATTGGTGATATTGGTCTTTTTGTGTTTGTTAGTTCTCTACCCATATGCTTATGATTTTAGTTTGTATTAGTTTAATTCTTGCTTATATTTTTGTTTTTCTTTCTCTAACCTTTTCCTCTACAGCTGTTATGCTCAGCAAGACCCAACTGGGCATGTAAGCACCTCTTATTTGCTCACCAAGGTGACAAAAAGGGTGCAAACAATGTCCCTTTTAGACGGTTTCTCAGGTTACAATCAGATATCCCTCAATCCTTTTGATAGTCATAAAACCACCTTCTTCACTCGTTGGGGCACGTATGCATATAACAAGATGCCTTTTGGATTGATTAAGCTGGGAACACCTTTCAACGTGCCATGGCCATTTCTTTCAAAGGATTATTGGGTAAGATCATTGTTGTTTACTTTGACGACCTCACAGTCTTTTCCAAAGAACGGAGTAGTCATTTGGATCACCTTAGGTAGGTTCTCTTTAGATGTCGTAGGTTTGGCATATCTTTAAATCCTAAGAATACCATTTTCAGTGTTATGGAGGGAAAACTTTTGGGTCACATTGTCTCTCGAGAAGGTGTCAAAGTTGATCCTGGGAGAGTGGTAGCAATCAAAATGCTGCCCTTACCTACCAATAAAAAGAAAATGCAATCTTTCTTTGGAAAGATAAACTTCCTGAGACACTTCATTCCTAATTTTGCTCAAGTAGTTAAACCTCTAAATCAGCTTATGAAGAAAGATGTTCGGTTCAAATGGGACCACCCTACCCATCAGGCTTTTGAATCCATTAAGCAAGCCATCGCTTTTGCCCCTCTGTTAGTCAGTCCTGATCCCTCTAAAGACTTTGTCATGTACACTAATTCATCAGAGGAGACAATTTCTGCAATCTTGTTGCAAAAGGATCATGAGGAAAATCTTAGGCCAATCGCCTTCATGAGCCAAAATTTGAAGCCACACTAACTGAACTATTCTACACTGGAGAAACATGGTTATTCTTTGTATAAAGACTTGGAAAAATTTCGACATTACATCCAAGGCCATAAAGTTCAGGTTTTTGTGCCTACCTCTCTCTTAGTCACTACTTTGAATCAAACCGAATTGCATAGTAAGTGGTCCAAATGGATCATGCACATGCAAGAGTATGACTTGGAAATTAAGCCGGCGAAAACCATTAGGGGGACATGGTTGGCTAGATTGCTAACCCAATCCCATCCCTCGGTCATAGCTGAACCACCGCAAGTAGATGACTTGATTGCTTTCGAAGAACTGGCTAACGAAATCGAGTTAGCCTCACAACCATGGTACGAACCTATCATATATTTTTTGATCAATGGTGTGTGCCCACTAGACATGGATACTAAATCCAAACGAACACTTTGTTTACAAGTTGTCCAGTATGTTTTACAAGGCCAAATCCTTTATCGAAGAAACCTTGATGGGGTTTTGTCATGATGATTGACCCCTAATCAAGCCCAAATGGCACTTGAACAATGCCATTCAGAGGTTTGTGGAGGTCACTTTTCAGCCAAAACCACTGCAGCAAAAGTTTTACATACAGGTTACTTTTGGCCTTCACTCCAAAAAAATGCCCATTTACTTGTTCATAAATGCGAAGCTTGCCAATGCTTCACTCAATGCCACCATTTCTTTACCAAAAACAACGAGGCCAACAAGCCCCAACCATACCTATTGACTCAACCTTAATTAAACTCGGGTTGCTTCTCTCTATTGCCACCCTAAACAAAGGGGCCAAATGCATGGTATTTGTATCCATATGCTCCAAGTTCTCTTGTTACTCACCTAGGAGTGGTAGGTCAACCATTTCCTAATCTCCTTAATATGTTTCTTTGTCCTC